>OZ025303.1:141789415-142316915 GCA_964019185.1 Maratus speculifer
AAACACGAAATCAAAGCGTATTTTATTTAAGTTTAGAATATTGTGAAACCACGTGATTGTGTGTTTTCCTTTCAGAAAAAAGAAGGATTGTTTTGTGCTGCCATCTGTTGGCAATATATAAAATATTATACAATTTTTGAAAGATTGGAAGTTTATGTATTTGCTCAACAGTTGTAATCAACAAGGGACCAGGGATCCCGATTTTGTCAAAATCTACTTAATGAATATCAAATAGGTGTTTATTGTGCGTTATCAAATAGATGAGATGTATAAACTTAGATAGGAACAGATAGGGTAGCCAATAAAATTTATCGAAAGGTCTCCAGTAGTCTTTTTAGGTGCGTTCGTAATTATGTAAATACGTAGCACCTATTGTTGTCGCTCAGTCCGTCCGTCCGTCCGTCTGTCTGTCTGTCTGTCTGTCCGTCCGTCTGTCTGTCTGTCTGTCCGTCCGTCTGTCTGTCTGTCTGTCTGCCCGTCCGCATATAACAACGCAAAAACTACCCAACCGAATCGTTTGAAATTTAAAATACATAATTATTACATAATTTTGTCGAGTCATTTCAAATTTTATGAAAATCGGATGGATAGATCAATTACAGGGACAATCAAAAGGATTCCGTTTCATTACGGTCAATGGGGAAAAAAGTTTCAAATGCATTTTAATCGTTTGAAATTTAAAACGCGTATTTATTACATAATTTTGTCGAGTCATTTCAAATTTTATGAAAATCGTATGGACAGATCAATTACAGGGACAATCAAAATATTCCGTTACATTACGGTCAATGGGGAAAAAGTTTTAAATGCATTTTAATCGTTTGAAATGTAAAACGTATATTTATTACATAATTTTGTCAAGTCATTTCAAATTTTATGAAAATCGGATGCATTGATCAATTACAGGGACAATCAAAAGTATTCCGTTACATTACGGTCAATGGGGAAAAAGTTTTAAATGCATTTTAATCGTTTGAAATTTAAAACGTATATTTATTACATAATTTTGTCGAGTCCAGAAACGGATTAACTACCACCCGGGCCCCTAGGCTTAACTTTCTGAGGGCCCCCTTTCACTCCTTCAAAGTGGTATATACTGGAAAAATTAAAACACATGCTTGCTTCATTAACTCATAAATCATTGATGATTAAAATATAAAAGATTACGACAAAGAATTTCGCACATCTTTTGTCTTTTGTATTAATGTCCGACCAGTGTGAAAAAATATTTTCTTGTTCTTTATATAAGGAAAATTTTAGCACCGGGCCCCTTTACTTCTGGGCCCCTAGGCTTCAGCCTACTCAGCCTAATGGGTAATCCGCCTCTGGTCGAGTCATTTCAAATTTTATGAAAATCGGATGCATTGATCAATTACAGGAACAATCAAAAGTATTCCGTTACATTACGGTCAATGGGGAAAAAAGTTTCAAATGCATTTTAATGGTGTTACACTCATTTGAATATAACAGAATTGACATGAATCTATGAAATATGTACTAGAAAATATATTTTGTACAATCTGTGATGCAAAGAATATTTATTATTAAATTACAGGGCCACACAAATGTATTCCACTAAATAATGTTATACGGGGAAACATTGTTTGGGAGGGGGGGGTGTTTTAATTATATTAAACTACTTCACATTTTATGAATAAGATATACATTAATGAAGTATAATAAAAATTACTCCCTGCATATTTACAGGAACACAAAGATTTCGACCACTATACTGTATCCAAAGTACGCTCTACTATATCAGCAAGATCTGAATATTTTAAAACTTCGTTATCAACGAACGCACCTCATTTGCTACGCTTTACGTGCAATTTCCAACTTGTTTAGATTATTAAACAATTTAGATTATTGATAATTTATATAAAATATTTATGAGAATGTCATATCGTTTAAATTGATCATTAATGTGTTTTTTTTAATTGTTACAAAAATATTTAAAAAACAAACCCCAGAGAATTTTGATTATCAAGTTATAAGAAGAGGGCGGGGTTAAAACAGATAGAACCTCTTCATATTCAAATTTTTCATAGTCAACAACAATCCATGCAATCATAATTCTTCTTAACAAAAATAATTTTTTTATATAAAATTACTTGAAATATAACTTTTGATAATATTAATATTAAGGAAATCATATTGAGAGTGAAACAACTTTAATAGTAATAATAACGTAGATAAATGTTGATGTCCTGAACTTCAAATTTACTTGTTACAATTTAATTAAAATTTATATTGGCTCTTTATATTCTTTTTTTTTTTTTTTTTTTTTTTTTTTTTAGAATAAATTTTCAAAAATTGAAGGCAGAAAAAAAATCATTATTTGGAAATTTCGTGTGACTTAAATACATTGTATTACTCTAATCCGCACACGTCGGAACCAAAAGGTTTGCAGATTATAGAAATTTGCGAATTATAAGTCATTTCTTTGTTTACAATCTAATATTTGGAATTTATTACCAAATACAGTAATCACATTCCAAATAAAAAATACAGAAATGAACAAAAATGCTTTTTTTTTATAAATAATAATTTAAAAACTATTAAATAATTAGAAATATATTTAAATGATATTATACAAAACTAATAGAAAAAATTTCTTCTTATTTTAAAACCTATGAAACATTGCAGTGATAGTGATTTGCTTTATAGTTTTTACTTTTTCCTCTGCAATTTAACCTTAAAGCCTTTTGAGAGTCAAGATTTCTTGATTAGTAAAAAAAAAAAAAAAAAAAAAAAAAAAAAAAATCTATAAAATTAAGATTTTATTCTGCAGAGCACCTCTTCAAAAGCAATTTTATATTTACGTAGCAAATAAATACATTCAGAACATACTAGTTTAATAGTTATTTAAAGGAAACACAAAACACTCCCTTCTAATGAATGCAGAAACCATTGAAAATTTTTTTAATAAATTCATCAGATTTTTTTTTCTGCACAATGTCTTGCTTAAAATAAGATTTGAACTGCTTGTTTACATCTTAAATATATTGCGGATTATAGGTGCGTTGCGGATTAGAGGGAAATTGACTGTGTATATATATATATATCATATAGTCATATATATATATATACATATATATATATATATTGAGATGTCCGCTATTCGGGACTGTCCGTTATGGAGGTTTTACTGTGTATATATATATAGAGAGAGAGATGTCCGCTATTCGAGACTGTCCGTTATGGAGGTTTTACTGTGTATATATACACATATATATATATATATAAATACTTTTATAAATACATCCAAAATATATATATATATATATACACAGTAAAACCTCCATAACGGATAGTCCCGAATAGTGGACATCTCAATTTAAGAGACAATTTTCCAATCCCCATTCCCCAAAACCTAAATTTTTGTATGTTTAACCTCTGAATAGCGGACACTATTTACGGCGATAAAGGATGAAAAAAATGAGGAAAAATTAAAAAGGCCTCTAAATTTATCAGGGAATTTTGTGATCACAGATAAATGAGCTGGGGAAAATCCCCCCCCCCCCCCCTCAGTTCAATGTTGAATTGAAGGGGTTGCCCAGGAGGGACATTTTTCAGAGCATTGAAATACCCCCCGGAAAATTTTAACAGTCAAAAAGTGCAATCCCCCTCCCCGCCCGGAACTCTATAATATCCTATAATGTCACTTTGAAAAACAAATTACATCTAATCGTAAGCAAAAGTTAACTTCTGTAACAGGTTTTTTTCATAAGAATGTAATAAATAGCGGATAAAGGTGTGTACAATTTTATTTCAGTCCCATTGCTTAAAAAATAATTTTAATTTCTGATTAATTATATAACAGAGGTTTTAGGGCATATAAAAATAAATTAATGAAGAGGTTTTCCTAATAGCGAACAATTTCTGCATTCCCAAGGTGTCCGTTATTTAGAGGTTTTACTGTATATACAAATCCTCATTTGGATGGGGAGGGCTTAAGAAGAATCAACCGGGTTTTTTTCTGCAACTCTGATTGAGAGGTCTGCACGGGCGGAACTCCAGGTCCGGCCCGAAGGAAAAAATATAGGCCCGACCTGGCCCATTATAAAAGTTACAATTTCAGCCCAGCCCGGCCCGTTGAGAAAAATTTTGCGACCCGGCCGATATGATTATTAAAAACACGGCCCAAGCCAGGTCCAGAAAAAAGCTAAAATTTCGGCCCAAACCCGGCCCGTCCGAGTGAATTTCTACGGAACATTGTTTTTTATTATTACGGAAGAGTTTTGACTAAAAAAACTTATCTTAGGTTTTTTTTAATATGTTTATTATTTATATGCAGAAGAGCCGTAGGCTGCGAAATTTATGTTTTTAATGATCCTCTGCATGTAGTAACTGTTTCAGTTGTCATTAATATTATTAATCCAAATTCCATGTAATGGAAACATAAAAATCTAAAAAATGGTAAAAGTAAAATCTTCTAAGATGGAATCGCATTGGAAAAAAAAATACGTTATAGACAATGTTATAGAAACGTTACGTCTATCATACGTTATAGACGGCTTTCGGACTGAGACTAGGGAATGTTGCTGAAACCCGCCTCGTGCATATCGCTACTCTAATTACTTATCATAGATGGCAGCACCATCATAACATTATACAATCTTTTTGAAATTTCGTTTTTAAATCTAGAAAATGTTCGTATTAAATAAAGCAAATTTTACAGCAAAATTTTATCGGTGCAGATAAAAAAGGATTCTGATCGGGATATACGTTCAAGGCAGAGGGTATACCCTAGACCTAGAGCATATATACTATAGTTTTTTTTTTTTTTTTTTTTTTTGGAAGAACAGAGGGAATACGGCGCTCTTTTAAAAAATCCAGAACCCAGAAGATATACGACATATACCCCCGTATACCCTCCACAACATTCCTATCTTAAATCCAAAAGCACTTTTTATGACATAAATTTTAATTTATTTTATTCGGAAATAGCATAAAATTAGCAGGTGTTATTGTTCAGAAACTATTTAATCGCAATCCCCCCCCCCTTTTTTTTTTTTTTTTTTTTTTTTTTTTTGGAAGAACAGAGGGAATAAGGCGCTCCTTTAAAAAATCCAGAACCCAGAAGATATACGACATATACCCCCGTATACCCTCCACAACATTCCTATCTTAAATCCAAAAGCGACTTTTTATGACATAAATTTTAATTTATTTTATTCGGAAATAGCATAAAATTAGCAGGTGTTATTGTTCAGAAACTATTTAATCGCAATCTCCCCCCCCCCTTTTTTTTTTTTTTTTTTTTTGCAAGCATAATAGATACTTCAGAAAATAATGTCAAAGTGAGAGTTCTGAACCGAATTTCTGAGAGAAAGAAGAATAACTACTCAAACAGGGGTGAAAAACGGATTTTTCACGCGATCAAAACTGCTTATAACTCAATAGGTAATTTATTGATTAAAAAAAAAGTGGAAAACACAGTTCCATTCCAAATTGCTTCCATAGTCAGGCCTTCCAATTTTCTGTCTTTCCGTAAAAAATTAATTTGTAAGTGTGTCAAAATGTATTTTATTTATTGATCAGAACAGTTGAGAACAGGAAATTTTCACTTTTAACGGAACAGTATAAAATTGGAAGGCCTGACTATGGAAGCAATTTGGAATCGAACAGTGTATTACGTTTTTTGACAAATAAATTACTTTTTGAGTTATAAGCGATTTAGATCACATGAAAAACACGTTTTTTATCCTTCTTGAGGAGTTATTTTTCTTTCGCGCGAAAATTCAATTCAAAACTCCTACTTTGACATTAATTTCTAAAAAATCATTTGCGTTAAAAAAAAAAAAAAAAAAAAAAAAAAAGGAAAAAGCAGTGCGATTAGACAAACCAAGACACCTTCTAGTTACATACATTTCCGAACAAAAATAAATTAAAACTTATGACACAAAGTTGTTTTATTTGATTTGAGAACTGCCTTAATAGTACAAGCAAAAATAAAATAAATTAAAATGTTTAATGTCAAAGAAATGATAATTTGATTTTTTTTTTTTTTTTTAATTCTCTGAGTAGTAATTCAGTGGCACCAACTATACATATTAAATTCAGTAATGCGGAAATACTCGGACTTCATCTTCAGTGTTGAATTCAGACATTTTTCTCCGGAAGGGATTTCTGTGGCTCAGGAGGGGGGGGGGGGGAGTGATTATAGAGCTCCGGAGGAGAATGACGAATTGCACTTTTCTACCATTAAAAGCATATTAAACAACAAAATTAAGCGCAAAAACAACAACATTCGCTGTTGAGGTTATGTAATTCTAGCAAGTATAGCATTGAGCGTTTGTTTATCCGAAATTAATTCTTCATAAAAGCAGACTTCCTGATCCATTAGCTTGCAGGAATGGACCACCCTTTTCGAATTTTCAAGCCTAATTAGCTGAATTTTCTTTCCCTCTCATGAATTTTAATTAAGTAATAAAATTTATTTTTCGCAAGTGTTTTAAATTCATTAAATACTAAGCGACTGAGGAATTAATTTTTTTTTTTTTTTTTTTTCAAGGGGGACCACCATCCACGAGAAAGTCAAATTTTTTCTCTATTTTCTTTTTACGTTCGCGAGTTTAAAAATTATCTTTAACTACATGATTACGAAAAAAGAATTTTTTTATTTTGATTCTTCTCGCTTGTATTAACCCATATTTGACCTTAGTGCAGAAAAAATTATTTTGTATTAAAAATTATGGTTTACAGGCTGTACTTATATAACATTATCAACATTTTGTCCATTTTAGTGCTTCCCCCCTTTTTTTACGATGCGATTTTATTATTCCTCGACCCCACCCCCTCCTCTGATGATATCGTTATTAATGTCTAAAAATTCTTTTTATTCCTACAATAACTTTCTTTCTTTTTATTTTTATAATTTTGCAAAAATATAATTATATATTTATTATTCGGTTACTTTACTCATTTAAACGAAGAATAGAGATTAATAAACTATTATATACTAGGAGACAGCCCGTCAAAATGACGTGTTTGCATTTTTAAAAGGATGATAAAAAGTTACAACTGTGGTCAATCAGCCACTTTAGGCTTAGACAATTTTTAAAAATACAGCGATTAAACATGGGGGAAAAATCAATAAAAAAAATAAAGAGAAAATTTTAACAGTTTGCATTTAAAACTATAACAAAACTGTCTGGTGGATGGGGGGATTGTAATGAACAAATCGTAAATACATAAATTTTAAAAGAATAAAGTAAGGCAAGAAAATCAATTATAAAAGATGATATTGTGAAACTACAGCCAAAAGATATCTAAAAATACTGAGAGAAAATAATAAAAATATCTAAAATGTATAAAAAATTTTCCTATTTTGGCCCATTTTTTAGCTAATACTTAAAACAGACATGGTACAGACTCAACAAGAAAAAGGCTGAACTTTCACGGCATCACAGACTTTTGATGAAATTTGTATTTTTTTTGCAGCGTTTTGATGAAATTTGCGTTTTTCAGCAATTTATTAATTAAATTAGCTTTTTCCTGCAACCATTTGATGAAAATCACACTCTTTTCAGTCTTTTCAATGAATTTTGCAATTATCCACGATCTTTTAGCAAAATTAAAGGTTTTTCTCTCTCTCTTTCTAGAAAATTTGTGTATTTTCTGCAATTTTTCGAGAAAATTCGCCTATTTTCCCCGATGTTTAAAAAAAATTCGCGTATTTTCCACGATTTTTCCAGAAAATTTGCATATTTTCAGCGATTTTTCCAGAATATTTGCATATTTTCAGCAATTTTTCGCCAAAATTCGCATACTTTCAGTTATCTTTCTTCAAAATTTGCGTATTTTCCGCGATCTTTCGTGAAAATTTGCATATTTTCCGCGATTTTTCGTCGAAATTCGCAAATTTTCAGTAATCTTTCTTCAAAATTCACATATTTTCCGCGATCTTTCGTCAAAATATGCCTTTTTTTCTTAGATCTTTGGAGAAACCTCGCGATTTTTCTCCGATCTTTCGACAAAATTAGCATATTTTCCGCGGTTTTTGTACAAAATACATTTATTTTCCGCTATCTTTCTACAAAATATGTTTATTTTCTTCGATTTTCGTCAAGATTCTCGTATTTTCCGCGATCTTTCGACAAAAATCGCATATTTTTCGCTAACTTTTGACAAAAATGGTATACTTTCCTTGATCTTTCGTCAAAATTCTCGTTTTTTTCACGATCTATCGATAAGAATAGCTTTTTTTTTTTTTTTTGCATTATTTCGACAAAATTCGCGTATTTTACCGATCTTTCGACAAAATTCGTGTATTTTCCCCGATTTTTCGACAAAATTCGCATATTCTCCACGATCTTTCGACAAAGTTCGCGTACTTTCGCAGCAATTTTCTACAAAATTCGAATATTTTCCACGATCTTTCGATAAAATTGAAGTATTTTTCACGATTCTTTGAGGAAATTAGAGTATTTTTCCGCAACCTGTTCACGAAAATCGCGTTTTCCCGCAATCCTTTGACGTAAATCGCGTCTTGTTCGGGATCCTTTAACAAAAATCGTATCTCTTCCCGCAATTTTTTGACGGAAATCGCGTCTTCCGCGATCCTCTGATGAAAATAGTATTGTTTCCACGATTGTTAAAGAATTTATAGTTTTTTGCGATCTTTTAGAGAAATTTGCGTTTTTTCCTGCAATTCTTTGAAGGAATTTGCGTAATTTGTAGCGGTTTGCACTCGCGTTTTTGTTGTATTTCATCCGTTACCCCCCCCCCCCCCCATAAAAATGTCAACAAATTTTAATGCATATTTGGATCGATCCCAGGTATAATAAAATTCATCGCCGAAAAAGCGGAAAAGTAACATGTCTGTTAAAAGAAAACACTCTATAAGATCGAAAACAAATGTCAACAATAAAGAGTAAACAATGAACGTGTTCGGGAGACACACGCTCTGCGCGCGCAAGCTCAGGAGTTTTTACCGAGTACTATTCCGCTGTAAGATAAACTAGAGGTCTGCACGGGCCGGGCCTCGGCCCGAAGCCCGAGCCCGGCCCGGCCCGCGGGCCGGGCTCGGGCCTTATTTCTGAAGACTCGGGCCGAGCCGAGCCGGGCCGGGCCGGGCCTAGTTACTAATCCTTTCGGGCTGGGCCGGACCGGGCTGGGCTCGGGCCTTAATTTTTTTGCTGGAGTATCGCGCCGGGCCTAACTTTTTTTTCCGTACGAAGCCGAGACTGATTCCATTCTTCCTAGTTTTCATGGACCAAAATAATCAGTTACTATTGAATCTTCCTATACGAAAATCCTTTTCTCGACTTTTTATAAATCAGTAATACAGTAAAACCTCTATAACGGACACTCCCGAACAGCGGACACCTCTATTTAACGGACAGTTTTCGAATCCCCATTCCCAAAATCTAAATTTTTGTATGTTTAACCTCTGAATAACGGACATTCCAAATAGCGGACAGTAATTTTAGCGATAAATGATGAAAAATAAGTTTTTAACAAAAAAAAAAAAAAAAAAAAAAAAAAACCGAAGGGAAAAAAGTCAAAAACTTCTAAATTCTTCAGAGCAATACGTCGCAGATTTTGTGGCCATAGATAAATGTAGGGGATAAACTGGGGGAAAATCCCCCCTAACTCCAGAATTCAGGATGTAGCTCGGGAGGAACATTTCTGAACCGCTTTGAAGATTCTTCCCCTGAAGATTTGAGATTTTATGCTTTTAATGGTCAAAAAGTGCAATTTCTCCCTGGAACTCTAACATGTCCCCTCCACCCGGAGCCACCGAAATTTCTCCTGCAGAAAGATATCTTAATTCAACATTGCAGACATCCGAGAAAAATTTAGGATTTTTTGCTCATTAATCTCTAGAAGTACAAATTTTTTCATCTGCAGAATTCCATAATATATACACCACTTTCTCTTTCATTTCGAATTCGCTTAATGTAACTTCGATTTTCTTTTCGTAAGAATGTGGATAAAGATGTACAAAATTTTAATTGAATTTTGTTGCTTAAAAAATAATTTTAATTTGATTAATCATATAATAGATATTTTAGGACATATAATGTCAATTAATGAAACTTTGAGCACCCCTTAGTAATTTTTGAAGCTCTGAGGTTTTTCCAATAACGGACACCTCCGAATAGCGGACAGTTTCCGCGCTCCCGAGGTGTCCGTTATTTAGAGGTTTTACTGTATTTGGCTTTGTCCAAAAATTTCTGCAAAAAAAGTATATACTTTTAAGCCGTCATTATTCTACAATTAAACATTAGAATTGATTCCTTTTAAAGAATCGTAGATTACTAGGCGTTTTAAAATAGATTAAACACACACACACACACACACACACAAAAAAAAAAAAAAAAAAAAAAAAAAAAAAAACCATGATTATGACGGAATTTTTTTTAAACTGAAAACTGAAAGTTTCCTTTAAAATGTTCATCCATGCAAAATGAATACAACAATACGGGAGAAAAAAATATATTAAACATTTACATCTGTTAAGAAGCGAATGCATTTTTTTTTTTTTTTTTCGTTCCAAAGCGATTTCGTCTTTGGAAATTTTACCATATACCGCTTTTTCGATTTTTTGTCTCCATTACAGGAAATATAGGTTAATAATACTAGTGATAACTGAAACATTTACATACAACAAACAAAGATTCATTTAAAAGCATAAATATCGCAGCCTATGGCACTTCTGCATAAATGAAGATTATAAACATGGAAAAAAAAGACTAATATAATTTTTTTTTGGTCAGAACTCTTCCATAAGATTAAAGATCAATGTTCTGTAGAAATTCACTCGAGCCGGGCCGGGTTCGGGCCGAATTTTAAACTTTTTTCCAAACCGGGCCGAGCTCGGGCCGAAATTTTAACTTTCGGGCCGGGCCGGGTCGGGCCATATTTTTTTCCGTTCGGGCCGGGCCGGGCTCGGGCCGAAATTTTAACTTTCGGGCCGGGCCGGGTCGGGCCAATATTTCTTTCGTTCGGGCCGGGCCGGGCCCGGGCCGAAATTTTAACTTTCGGGCCGGGCCCGGGCCTGGAAATTTCGGCCCGTGCAGACCTGTAAGATAAACTCCATGTATTTGTCTCCTGAGCGCGCGCGCTCAGCGCGCATAGATCCCGAACGCGTCCGATCATTCCTGAGTCCTGATGTTACAAAGGAATCATTCCAAAGATTCAATCGCGGAATTTGTCATTCTTGAATGGCAAAAGTATTGATTTGCTTTCATTGTTTGTTTGGTTTGTTTTTTCCGTAATTGCTGGTTGTTTTATTTAGGACTTAAACATTATAATTAAATAGTTTTTGTGGGTTTTAAAGAAAATGAGTAATGAATAAATCTTTCACATGTATATTTTCAAAAGTTGAACAATTAGAATATTTGTGAACGGCTCGGAATAGTTAAGCCTAACGTGGACGCAGTTGCAATGTTTCCTTTTCTCGTGGATGGGTTGTCCCCGGAATCGTCGTACACGGAGGGGTTTTATATATATAATGAAATACCTCTATTGCAAATAAATACTTACTATTTAAAAGTATTTGGCATTAGCTTTTTATTAAATAATGCATTTAACCGTAATATTGTCTTTTTCCACTTTCTCACTGAACGGCGATAACAGAACTTCTAATAAACATAACAGATGACAGATGGACAACATTTTCCATTTTTTACTAGGAAATATGGGGAATGTATTATTTCGAAACTGGTGTCTCTAACAACCACATGCGCATTTGGCATAAGAAATGGGGTATTAAATATTTTGGAATGAGATCGTTCAAATAATTTAATAGTTTAATAATAACTTTGTAATTCCATAAAAATAAATAGCAGACTTAGAAAAAAAAATATAAAGACTACATTGATGTACATTTTTTTTCTTCCAAAAACTGAAAATTTTGGTGGATTGAAATTAGTAAGGATATAAAAAGACAAATCCCCCCCCCAGAGATAATTTATGATACCAAATGAGTCCCCCAATGATATTTTATGATATCAAATGAGCCCCCCCCCCCCCCTAAAGCGATAGAATTACACTGGTGTCCAAAAGTTAAGCATAATTTGTAATTAAGTAATTATTTTTAAGTAATGAAAGAAATATGAATCGGAATGTGCTGAAACTCCAGGTGTGTAAACAAAATAGTACGCGTCACATATTTTCGCGAAGAGTTTTCCCCGAAATCGAACAGGGGACCGTCAACAAATTGAAAAAGAACGAAGATCTTTTGGATAACCCTGTCAAAACTAATGTAGCAAAAGCGTTCAAACTGCACATTATGATTAATTGGCTTATTGTAATGTACTGTGTTAATTTTTACAAGGATAGCATGTATACTCGTAGAGAAATTAAGGTTTTTATAAAAACAGTCCTAAATTTTTCCAAATTTTTTGCTTATAATTTGCAGAGTTCTTATTATAAAATAATGTTCTTTTCTGAAAATATGACAAACATCATTGTACACAATACCCTGTCATCAGAATTTAAAAATAATAAAAATTGTATGAAAAATGAGTATGTTTAGTAAAAATTTTTCATTGCGCATGCGTCAACGATATCAAAATGTCATTTGCATATTGTGTTAGCTAAATGTACAGAGCAACTTCTGTAAAAGTTTCAAAAACATAGCTTGAAAATTCTGAAAATGGGAGCCTATAGAATCAACTCAAAATCCTTTATTCCCTAAATGAAGCAAAAAGATGAGGGGCTGTATCCATATTCCATTGTTTAGTGCCTATACAATATTGCACGTACAACTATATTTAGGTAAAACCCCTGATTTTTTTGCTTCCTTTAGGAATAACGGATTTTTAGTTGATTCTATAGACTCCCATTTTCAGAATTTTCAAGCTATGTTTTTGAAACTTTTACAGACCTGGAGTTTCAGCACATTCCGATTCATATTTCTTTCATTACTTAAAAATAATTACTTAATTACCAATTATGCTTAACTTTTGGACACCAGTGTATATATGTACAAAACTTAAATTTCATAACGACACAAAAAAAGACATAAAATAGAAAAATTTAGATTTTTTTAATCACTAAGTTTACATGATGATGAATCACATGATATGTGAGGAAAATGACTACATCCACTACTATGACATTATTATTATTATTATTATATATATATATATATATATATATATATATATATATATATATATATTTTAACAATTATTTTACAATGTCGTTATCTTTCGTTCACTGAAAGCTGGCATATTCTGAAATTCATTACAAATAAATTTGTAAAAAATAAAGATTAAGTCAGTGTAATGAATGGTTTTTTAACAGTAATGCAATACTGAAACAAAACCAATGACATAAATATTTTCAAATATGTGTCACCAAGTAAAACAAATAGTTTTCCCATGCGTGCAATTATTTTTATCTGACACCCCCCCCCCCCTCCCCTCAAAAAAAAAAAAAAAAAAAAAAAAAAAAAAAAAGGAAAAAGGGTTAGATAAATGAACAATAATTCTATGAAAATATTTGATAATTGAGGTGAGAAATCAAATCCACGCATCTCACACAGAAAAATCGTCAAATGTGGGTTAACAAGTAAAACTCATTTTTTTTTCCATGCTAACAATAATTGTTAACCTTTCCTAACTTCCAAAAAATAACAATAATAATAATAATAATTAAAAAAAGGGGGGAAAAGGTAATGAATAAATTAAATGGAATTCTATGAGAGTGTTTGCTAAGTGACATACGAAGTCAAATCCATGCACCTCACACAGAAAAATCGTTAATATTGGAAAAATCGTCAAATATCGGTTAATAAGTAAAACAATTTTTTTCCACACGTAAACCAAAAGGAAAAAAATTATTGATTAATAGAAGCTATGAAAGCTTTTGATAGTTGATATACTTACAAGGAAGGTCTCCATACGGGCATACTCAGAAAAATCTGGAAAAAATACAGAATGTTCTTTTCATATAGTTATATATGTTTATAAAAAAAAATTCGGCGGAACCTCCTTATAACGTCCGTAAAAAAATAATAAAAATTTCGTTTATTTGGCGATTTATCTCCGGTTGGCGAAAAAACGAAATTTTGAAAAATACGCTTTTACGCTTCGAATACTTTTTAAAGAAAAAACTTTCCATGTTCAATTTATTTAAATAAGTTGAGTTTAAGTAATTTTAGTTTTGCATTTTTACTTTACTTTAAGTGTAATTTTGTCATATACGTTTATATGTACTTATAACAAAATGAAATTAATATATTTTATCATTTAAAACACAATTTAAATTGATTAAAATTGTTCCAAATTGAAAAATACACTGTTAAAAATCTGCTGCATTTTGTTGCAACGCAGTCCCTTGCTTGTATAGAAAACGGTTACTTGACCGTGAAATGGAGCTTTCTCATTGGTTGGAATAGAGATATTATATACAAGCGGTGGAGTGCGTTGCAACAAAATGCAGCAGATTTTTAACAGTGTATGACACGGTTAATTCACCGTGCTATGGAGCATTCTCATTGGTCAGAAGAGAGATATTCTATAAAAGTAGTGGAGTGACGTTGCAGTAAATGCTGCAGATTTTAAACAGTGAAGTCAATTAAAATCAATTTTCAGATTCATTAAAATCGTCTGCTTTTGGCGAGGAAATGCACTGCTAGCCAAATCCCGCGTCGCTTTCAGCTTTTCACGCCAATTATTCGAAACTATTTTATTTTTTTACATATCTAATAATGTAATTCCGCCGCTAATTTTCACTGATCCTTTATTACCTACATGAATAGTTTAATTCGTATTTTTTTCAAAAAATTCTGAGTATGCCCCCAATGGAGACCTTCCTTGTTAGTCAAAATGTGCACCTCACTTAGAAAAATCATTAATACGGGAAAAATCGCCAAACATGGGTTAATAAGTAAAACTTTTTTTCCCACGCGTACATTAATGTTTAGCTCCCTCCTCCCCCCACCTAAAAAAAAAAAAAAAAAAAAAAAAAAAAGATGGAATAAATGAAGTGGAATTCTCTGAAAAGTGTTTGATAATTGACATCCGAAATCAAATGCATACACCTTACGTAAGACTCATTAACAAAGCTTATAAAGCGATGACATCTGGGGCGGTGTCGAATGAACAGCGAGTAGCAATTCCAATAAGCAAAAGCATGCCGGGTGAAGGATGTTTTGTGGCATCACGTGCGGATGAGGCTCACGTGTGCCTCACTCTCTTGAAATCCGAGGCGTGGAATGTTTTTTGTGAAGTAACAGGGAGTTTGTTTATTTTTAATTCTCAACTGACAGAGAATGGGAAATAAAAAGGGTAAATAGGGAGTCATTCGATTTTTTAATATCCGGCAAGAGATTTCACTTATTTGGGCGGTATTATTATTTGCACACATTCAATATCATCATGTGGTGAATTCAGGGATAAGGACTAGGGGCCGACAAATGCATGGCCATGCTGGGCAGTTGTCCCTAGTCTTTCTTTTTAGGCGGCCTTTTTGGGAATAATCAGGATTTTCATTATAAGACGTCAAAAATTGGCTAAAAGTGATTGAAATTCACATGTTTTTTAGATACAGTAGAACCCCGCTAATTCGAACCCCATTAATCCGGATCGATTTGGTCGTTTATTTTTTTTTTTAATTTGTGAAGTGATCGGCAAATTTCCATAACATAAATTTATTTCAGCCTCATATTCTCAATAAAAAAGATTTTTCTGAAATCTTTTCGGAAGAATACCTCAGGCTTTATTTTTTAACTCTTTAAACTCTTTAATAATATCTATGAAAGGAACAACTATGCATCATTTAAGCTTTGGCAATTCCAGTTTTCAGAGTTTTCTATATAATCCATTTAGAAATGTCATCAAAAGCTCAATGTTTAATAAAGTTTTACTCATAACATGGCAAGAAAGCAAAGTAAAATATTCTCCTTATAGACACACTGACTGATAAGGATCGCTTTTCCGATCTTTGTCAGCCAGCCCATAGGTTTCTTGGGACTGTTTTCTTGTCTTTGTGTCAAAATCCTTCTACAAAACATTTGCGGAAAATCGAAATAGAAGGAGGAATAAGCGAGAATGAAAGAGAAATTACACATGCAAATTTTGTCAACTTGTTTTTAAAAATTGAAGATTGCTCATTAAGCGACATTAGCAATTTGTTGGAAGCAGAAAGTAATGAAGAGTATGACTCACTTACAGATGACTTAATAAACGCTTTGCGTACAACTGAAGAAAATGAAGATGATGCGGACGAAAAGCATTATCAATGATGATCAACCAGAAGTTATAAACTATAATAAAGCAACTTCCCATTTTGAGCAATTAATGATTTATTTTGAACGCCATGTGGAGATTACATCCAACGAACTACTTATGCTCAAGGGAATGTATGACCCTGCGGCCCGCAAAACCGGTACAACTGAATATGAAAAATTTTATAATTACAAAGTAAACATTTTTACTGTCTGTAAATATTGAATATGTTCAGTACAAAGGTAATTTTCTGTGAATATGTTTTATTTTATTTCATTTATTCACATTATTTGGGTAATCCGGATTGGGCCTGGTCCCAATTAATCCGAATTATCGGGGTTCTACTGTATTTAGGAAGGGAGTGCGGTTCCTCTTCCTCTTCCCTATTCTGCTTCCCGTATCCCTTCCAACAGCTACGGCAAAAAAAAAAAAAAAAAAAAAAAAAAAAAACTATATTACCAGAAAAACAATGAATAAATTTTTATTATAAAAACTTAATATTCTATTTCTATTCTATTTCCACGAGAAATGTTTTATTGATGTTTTCTCGTAATTTTTTGTAGAAGAATTCTGAATCACTGAAGCAATGTGGTATCAGAACTTTTTTTTTTAAATTGTAACGCTAGTATCATAATAATATATATTCTGTAACGAAAACCTAAGAACTTATAAAAAAAAAATATGAAAAATTGACATTTTTCAACTTATTTTCATTGAGTCATCATCAGAATGTAAATAGAAAAATTACAAATACAATGGACGTGAAAAACTGTATTAAACAATTATTGAATTCAAATAAAATATCTACTACTATGTACTTAATTATCTTGCTAACTGTCCAGCCATTAAATTCATTCAATCAATATTTCACATTGTAATGCTCGTGTCAATTGTTTATACAAGTTATTCAATATACAGTACATAATATGCAATTTGAATTTAATTTTATACTGTATGTTTTTCTTTAAATACTGCATTTATTAGAATGATGAAATACAGCTAGTATTTTCCAGATTTTTATATCGTTTGCACAAGTTCATAATACAGTAGAACACCGATTTTCGAACTACAATTAACCGCACTTCCAATTATCCGAACAATCTTTTTCTCTCCAAAAACGAAAAAAAAAATTTCACTTATCCAACCACCCTGTTTCTCGATTCCCTTCCAGAATTAGCATGCGAAATCGAATCCCCGATTAGTGTATCGTTGGGATCAGTAACAACGATTGAAAAGAAGGAAAAGAAATACTCTGAAAATGAACGAGGTTTATTACATAAGGAAGCCTTTGGATGTTTGGAAACAAATGAAATGGACTAACGGCCTAATGGCTATTAATATTCAAGAATAATTTATGATATGACAGCATTGAAAAGAATGTCTTCTTTGAAGCAAGCGATAGTCGAAAAGTCTTTTGCTTAAGGTGGCTCAGGGGTTGATCGATACTGAAAAACATGAACACAGAGCTCTCCCTTCGAGTCCATATAAAAACAGAAGTATTCAATGTAATTAATTTAAACTTTCTGATATTTTAAAGGTATGTTTGTAATCTTATAAAATTATAAAATGAAGTACTTCAATGTAATATAATAAGAAATATAGCAAAATGTATGCAACACAATTTTCGAAAAAAAAAAATATGTGTTATATTACTAACACCAAGATATCTTAACGTTGAATTGACATAAGAACCTAATTTTTGCTTTAAAATGATCCGGAAACTTTACTCTATAGAATGAATTAAGGATATAACTATTACTCAAAAACAACATCATTAAAAAAAAACTCTCAAATTTGAAACTTTAAAAAACTCCTAAAAAGTACAACTTTTTTTTCATTGAAAATACTCAAAATATTAAACTATCTAAACTATATTAATTCATTCTATAGATAATGATGTTATATGCGTGCAAAAAAAAAAAAAAAAAAAAATTAAGCCATTCTATCAAATAGTTTTTGTTAAATCTTGGTGTTAGTCGTCAAAATTCAAGTTTTGAGAAAACGTGACTTAAAGTTGAAATTATATGGGTGCGGCTATGAAAGTGTTGATACATAAATGCTTATAACTCCGTTAAAAATGCAAATATTTTTATGCGGTTTTTTGCATCGAGTTAAGAATTAATTGAATAATCAAACTAGATCATAAAAAAATCGATTTTTTGAAAAGTTTTCAACCCCTGAGCCCCCTTAAATTATAATCTTTGGAATTTGGACGATGATAAACAAGAAAGAAAAAGTCATGCTTGAAGCATAGATTACGAAGTACTTTCCAACACGCTCAGAATAATGTAACAAAACTGCACCGTTTAAAAAAACTAAAATATTAAGCCTCATTTCAACATACGGAAATGCATAATGCATTTCAAAACCGAATTTCAGTTGTTCCCATTTACAATCGGAAAATTATCTGAATTTTTTAGCAGCCCTGTATATGATACATAGATTTGTATCTATTAAGTACATGCATTTCACAATTTAGTTCATTTAAGAGAAACATATATTTCAGAAAACTCCTCTTCAGCAGTTTCCTCTAATAAGGAAAATGGAATGCAAATACTTTTGTCCAGCCCTGTATATGAGGTATAAAATTTATATATAAAGAGTATTATGCCAAAAACTAATTAAATTCAAAAGTGCATAACGAATTGTAAAACGTATTCTCCAGTAATTATTATGCAAAACCGATTTCTTTTGTGTGTCCCTGTAAATGAATAAAAAATGCTAAATGCTCTTTTTTAACGTGATCGTAGTGAAATTCAGTGACTTATATCAGACTTCAATACATCTGAATTAGCGTAATGTCATTAAAATACTCTCCAAGTGATTTTTCCCGGTATACTATAATGTGATCAAATTCTTTTGAATGTCCCTGATGTAAATGAACCATTAATCGTACATACTTCATATGCAATAACAAACGTGCTTTGGTGACCCCGAATAAACTTTAGCAATTGCATGAAAATCCGAGTATATTTAGGGGCAAGGTTGTTAAAAAGATTGATTAAAAAAAAAAAAAAAAAAAAAAAAATCGGATTTTTTTAAAATTTAAATCGGATTTTTTTTTTTTTTAATATTATAGTATAATATTATTTCTGTATTGTATATGTATTTATTATTTTTTTTCTGTATAAATTCACATATTTCTATTAATTTCATTTCATTTTCTAGATAAAATTGCAAAATAATTAAAATTTAAATATCTTGAAAAAAAAAATCAGATGAATCATTTAAAATTTAAAACATATCCTAATTTTAAATTGTTAGACATATACCTATTATGTGGTGTTATGTATAAATTTCTGTTTAATTAAAAAGTTACTAAAATTTTACTTAGTGTATTACTCCAAATAACACATATAAATATATAAATAACATAATAAATGCAACAAAGAATGCTAAATGTATATGCATATAAACTTACATGCATCATGCAAGAAAATTTGTATACAGTTATGACAAAATATTTAATATAAATAGTTAATATTGGTGAATATTTATAAATAGATAATATAAATCATCAATATAACCATATAGTAGATTACAAATAATTAAATGTCATTTCCTAACTCATCCTAAGTTTAGATTGGGCCAGTGGTGACCATCCCCCCCAAACCTGATGACGCAAATCACTCCCCCCCTCCCCCCCTCTCCAAAAAAAAAACTTTAACATTGACATCGCTTTCCCTAAACAGAATATCAATTGAAATCATGAATTGTAATCGATTAAAAATGTTGAAAAAAATTAAAAGTGATACTAAAAAAATAAAAAACAAATTTTAACAGTAAAAAAAGGAAATATTAAGAATTTAAAAATCTCCTCCCCCCCCCCCCCCAAAAAAAAAAAAATGTATTTTTTTTTTTTCAAATTCCCCCCCAAAAAATAAATTGTATGACGCATTTTGCGTCACTAAACCCCTATCTGGGCACCCCTGGATTGGGCTAAACCGTATGTTGAAAAAAAATCACTTTCACGGAGGAAGAAGTACCTGTAGCTGTAAAGAACTGTTCTATCGCTTTATTTACAATCCCCTTGCCATTTGATACACAAATATCTTGAGTCAAAATGGTTGGTCGTGCTCATGACGGCTAATTATCAACACGAAGGATATAGGCTCTAAGGTGTGTATGTGTGTGTGTGTGTGGGGGGGGGGGTATTGCCCTCCGTGGAAGTCTTTTTAAGGGAGCCTAACCCATATTTACGCAAGGAAATCCAAGGTTTGAAGAAAATCACAGAAGACTCCGAACGATTAGGCTAACAGGCCTGATTGGGTTTTAACCCTAGAGTAGAAATGCTTTTTCTATCATTCTAATAAAGAAACCATTGTTACAATGTTTTCTTTAAATAAAAATTCCAAAAAGGAACGCACTTTCCTTGAAATTTCATTATTACAGAAAAGAAATGTGACTTGGATTTATAGTAAGTAGGATTATTAAATTTTCAGTTTTTATCCTTTTTCTTTTTTAAAGAGGAAACCTGTAAAAGACCAGTATTTTCCGAACATTGCCTTCCTCCCAAAGCAAAAGACAAAAGAAATATGGAAAGAAATATTTTAAAAATTATTTTTGAATAACTTTATCATGTGTGTTTTGTGTTACTCTATGTCTAGTATAATTTACTTTAGAGGTAATAAATGGTGTCTTTGTCCCAAATATTCTAATGATTCACAAAGCAATTACCAAATGCAAGGTAATCACATAATTAAAAGTGTCAAGCCATTAATTTTTACTGTTACTCCCCTCCCCCTTGCCATTGACAATTTCAATAAACAATCTTGCTTAATTGACAAGGAATGACTATGGAATTGATTACAGAAATAAAAGTATTTTCAGTAATAGAAAGAGCATCAAACGAATTCATTCTATGTTAGACAAACAGTCCAAATATTTATTAAGTAATTAATTCATGTATCTGTCACATTATGTAATCAATACATCAACATCAGGGATATTGCAATTTGCAAATAAGCGTTAAATAAACTTGTAAATTATGTATAATTTGCTTTGGAAGAAGTAACTCTCCACTGAAAATACTATTATATTAAATAGATTTAGCTTCAACATATTGTTTGCAAAAAATGGAAAACATCATCTAGGAAAGGAAAAACTTTAAAAATTGTGATCATTTAACAGTATTTTTAGAAACTGTACTATATATAGATAATATTTTTAACGCAGTGTTGCATTTACTTTCATAATAAAATACTATATTCAGATTATAAAAGTTCCATTTAAAATCCCTAAAATGTAATTTTTAATCTGAAAGGAATGATTTTAACATGAATGATAAATATGTAAATAAAAAGAATATTGCCCAGTTAAACTGATGGCATTGAGCTCACAGCCTATGCATACTAATTCTGCATTACAACCTCCTATTTTAAAAAATTAATTCCGTTCAAAAAAAAAAAAAAAAAATTAAGGGAAACGGCTCTCCCCTTTTCACTTTTTATACTTAATCATTGAACTCCCTAAGCTAATCAAGGACATCATATAAAAAATCTATATCCAAAAATCAGAGCAAATCGGAAAATTCTTAATAAAAACCCATTTATATAATTTAAGCGGAGTTATCACCTCTTTTATACTTAATCATTAAACTTCCAAAACTGTTTAGAGAATTGAACGAAATTTGATAATTCTGCATGAAAAACCCATTTGACGAAAAAAATGAGTCTGCCACCTGGTTCTGGCAGGATAGGACCTGGCAGCCAGTGATATTCTTAATGTGCACATTGAGACCTACATTTTGATGTATGTCCGGTCCTTGTACTCGATACATAGGTAAACACTCAAAACTGACGTCATAAAAGTGCGGCTGCCACCGGGTTCCAGCAGGATAGGACCTGGCAGCGAGTGATATTCTTAATGTGCACATTGAAACCTACATTTTGATGTATGTGGCAGCCAGTTATATTCTTAATGTGCACATTGAGACCTACGTTTTGATGTATGTCTGGTCCTTGTACTCGATACATAGGTAAACACTCAAAATTGACGTCATAAAAGTGCGGCTGCCTTGAGTTCCGGCAGCATAGGACCTGGCAGACAGTGATATTCTTAATGTGCACATTGAGACCTACATTTTGATGTATGTCCGGTCCTTTTACTCGATACATAGGTAAATCGACGGTCGGCTCCCGGACTATCATCAAATGATTTTTTTTTCTGAAAATGTCGCAGAAAATGGATAGGTAAGGGGCCTAACTTTTTAACAGGCCCTGGGCCCAACTTCAGCTTGATCGGGCTCTGGAGCCGAATGTGCCATGTTGCGCCAGCATATTTGCTGATCCCACCGAAGCTAGTATACATAGGCGTAGGAACCGGGGGAGCTGGGGGAGCTGCGGCTCCCCCTGGAATATTTCAGATGGGCTCAGCTCCCCCGGGAAAAATTCTCGCACCATCTATTAACGATATATTGTTGGATTTAAAAATGTCTACTTTTTCTAATACTAATCCCGGACGGAACTGAGAGAAATGCATTGTGATCGAAATTAAAATGATGTCATCAGAGGAATCAATGAATTAATTATTTTCTGAAGTTTACCTTTTGGCAGAATTTATTTTGCCGATTCCAACATCAGTAGCAGGGCCCGACTTAGACAGTGTGAGCCCCCCACTGTGTGAGTCGGGAGTTGTAGTTACCCCACAAGTTGCCCCCCAACTTCTGGGGCAAATATCTTTAGGGGGACCCTCTTCTATCTTAAAATTTGTTGTAAATTATACTGAAGTGATTAAAACTGAAATTCATACATATTGCATGTGTACATAAATTTCATACCAAGTACTATTCACATCTACATACAAAATAGCAGAAGAAAGATAACTTTAAGAAACGGTATGATTTTTTTTTTTTTTTTTGGGGGGGGGGGGGTTACAGGAATGTAAGGATAAATGTGAGGCTGTAAGAGGGCATGGGGTACGGAAACAGAGGAGGTAAGAGAAGTAAGCTCTTTAAAACTTTAAAAAAAAAAAAAAAAAAAAAAAAAAAAAAAAAAAAAAAATTCGTCTCTTTTGGTCTTTTTTTATCATTTGACACTGCTTTAACAGAAAACTTATATCTGTCCTTGGGGAGCCCTCTCAAGCTGGGGGGCCCGGGGCAATTGCCTCGTATACAGTCAGACCCTGATCAGTAGCAACAACTGAGAGATCTTTCAGTGCTCATCAGCGGCTTCAAACAAACCTCTGAAGTACAATGGGTCAACCAAAATTCCATTTGATGCTACTGCATATTTATAATGAGGAAGCCTTTAAAATTTATTTATAGAAGATAATTGTAAAGAGTTTGCAAGCAAAATAACCGAAAGAAATTTAACTTTTTGTAAATCGGAGTGGGTGAAGCCTTAAATTTGAATATTTTATTCGAAATCACATCTATAAATTAAGTTTTTGTACATTAAGTATATCTAATAAAAATTATCTTAATTGGATTAAAGAGTTAGTGATATTTTGATATGCTTTATTTTAATCTGCTGTTTGTGAAAAGTGCAGCAGTATGAAATAACCCTCCGAAATGAATGAAATTATGAACAAAATGATACCTGTTTCCACCTTGGACTGTATTCCTGAGTTATTGCAATTCGTAAAATTTCGATTCTTATAGCCTAGGTCAATTTGTTTATGGATTATTAACTGGCAGTAAATGCGAAACTATTTATGTATGAGACATCTTTTCAGCATAAAATATGCAGCCTTGAACCTTTATTTATTATTATTTTTTTATGTAAATCTTAATACGTTATAAAGCTTGTTGTTTAGCTTCTTGTAGCACCATTATGGATACATTATTTCCATCGTATTACAAAATATTGACAAAAAGATGATTCTATGGCTGTATAACGTTTTGATTAGAAATACACATCCTTTACATTAAAAGTGAATTATAAATTTAATTGAGTGATTCTGAATCTCGATATACAAAAAGCTTTAAGTCAACCACAATTTATCATAAAAAAGAATTTAGAAAATCCTACTAAATTTGTCAGTCAGTTGATTGATATGCCTCGGAAAAGTCATCATCGGGGATTCCAAATGTATCCCATTTATGAGAAAATAAACATCCCTGTCGGCTTGGCCTATAGACGGAGGTAGATTTCGAGGTTAAGTGCTCCTTTCAACAACAAAAAATAAAATATTACAGATAAACCCAGCTAAACAACTTTATTTGGCCGCTTTTGAAGAGTTGTTAATTTCATTTTTCTGCAAGTACTGGTTTTATCAGAATCATCTTAAGTGAAATAAGGCTCAAATGCCCACTTTGGCAGCATTTTTTAAAAATATATTCTGACTTATGAAAAAATCGACCAATACGGCATATAATATAGTTCCTATACAGCCGAAACTGTCAATTGAATGCGTTTGAGAGCAAAAATGAATTTAGAAATGAGTCAGAAAATAAACAATTTGTTATTTCAATACATCCCCAATTCTTCAATCACGATCGTTTCGGGAAATTCTGCCCAAAATATCCAATTTGACAGCATTTAAAAAAATATATTCTGCCTTTATTAAAAAACTGACCAATACGTCACACTATATAGTTCCTATACAGCCGAAACTGTCAATTGAATGCGTTTGAGAGCAAAAATGAATTTAGAAATGAGTCAGAAAATAAACAATTTGTTATTTTAGTACATCCTCAATTCTTCAATCACGATCGTTTCGGGAAATTCTGCCCAAAATATCCAATTTGACAGCATTTAAAAAAATATATTCTGCCTTTATTAAAAAACTGACCAATACGTCACACTATATAGCTCCTATAAGAGAACCTGCTAGTTGGATGAGTTTGAGAGCAAAATGAATTTAAAAAAATGAGTCAGAATATAAGCAGTTTTGATTTGAGATTTTTCCTTCAACTTTTATTTTTGCTTGATTTATTTTTTCTATAGAAATTGGTCTTATCAAAAACTTGTCAGCATAAAAGTTGTAGATATTTTTGAGAAGATGTATAGTACATTTAATTGGATTTGATATCTTAAGAATAGACGAAGTTATGAATTTTTTTTTTCTACCACCCCTCTTTTTGTTTCCGTTTTTAATTTTTTTGTGTAATAAGAGTTGCTTCTATCAGAAACTTGTAAATACAAAAGTTTTAGATAATATTAAGAAAATTTATAATAAATTTAGATGGATTTGATATCTTGAAATATGACGAGGTTATGAATTTTTCTCTCTCAAAAATCACATTTTTTCACCCTTCGAGCCCAATTTTAATTTTATCAAAAATCTGTCATGCATAAGCTTTTGGCCCATTTTTTAGAAGTAATATAAACTTTAAAGTGATTTGATATCTTTTATAAATAAGAAGCTATAGGTTTTTTTTCTGTTTTCGCAAAACTCCTCCCAATTTCTGCGCCCTTGGTCCGATGTTGCCCATTAACGAACTTTACTGAGATTTTATGCCCCTTGAATGTATATATCAGTTTGGAGGATATTTGAGCAGAATTATAGAAGTTGTCGAGTCCATAAAAAAATGTCATATTGACAGATAAATAAACTTTTTTACTGATGGTAATTTTGGGATCTAGGGGTCATGATCGGTATAGATCTGCAAAACATTTTCATAAATTCCAACTAGCGACCGCAATAGGTAGTATTTCATAAGGAATCTATTTAAAAACGCTATTCAGTACTCAGGTACCACAAAATGTCGTGAAGGTATACTCCAAAATGTGTCCTGGAATTTGTTGAAAGAGGTGTGTGTGTGTAAACGGGAGGGGGGGGGGGGCATAGAGTGAGAACGTTCTTAAATAATTTTAAATTTGCTGTTTACTTCGGTTTTATTTACTATTTATTGAGATACATTTGAGTAATTTTCAATATCCTATTTTTAAAATGTGGTATAACCATGGAATTGTACATATTAATATGGAAATCTGCCTAAACCAAAAATTTCCCAGGCCCATTCTATTCCATCTTAGGTTTGATTGTACAATGCGTTACCTGTTATGATATGCACCTGCTTTGATAAGAAGTTGTTTAAACAGGAAGTTTTACCATTTCTTGTGATTCCCTCTTTGAACTTTTTACTAAATGTCAATCCCTTCCGAAATGATAAGTCTAAATACGCCACAGGGTAAAATGGAGGTTTTTATGGCTTCGAACCAAATGGGAGAATAGCGTCCATATGCCCTAGCCAGGGGTGTAGTGGAGGGTTTACGGGGTATACGCCGTATATCTTCTGGAATTTTTAAAGAACATCATATACCCTCTGTGTCAAATGAGGGCTACAGTATATACACTCAAAGATATACCCTGTATCTTGAGAGTATATCTTCTGTTTAGAGTATACTCTCTGGTTTTTTTAAGACTACACCACTGGCCCCGGCTCCCCCTGTTTGTACGAAGTTCCTACGCCACTGCTAGTATAAGGAATAAAATATGGGTTTCTGATCGGTTGAGGGCCCCACCAGTGGCCGAGAGGTTCTGACCTCAAACTGGTAGACGGCAGGTGCTGGGTTCGAACCCAATCGCGGCTGTCGGCCTAACCGTTCGGAGTTTTCGTGGTTTTCTTCGAACCTTGCGTAAGTACGGGTTAGGTTCCCTTAGAAAGACCCCCACGAAGGGCACTCACCCTGGTCCTATATCCCTAGCGTAGATAATCGGACGACTAAAATACACTAAATACACTGATCGGTTGAATAATATAAAAAGCATCTAAAAAATTCTAGAATTTTTTTAATCTATTAAAAAATACATAAAATCGAAAAAAAAAATCAAAATCCATATTTCATCTTTTTAGGCTTATCATACTATGTACGTTTAAATAGCGGAGTGGGAAAAAAAGGAGGGGCCTCACTAGTTTGCCCCGGGGCCCCCAAGTTTATAGTTACGGCCCTGAATTCCTATATTTCAATGCGGAAAAAAAAGTTTCGGAAAAGTTAAAAGTAATCTTTTTAACTGGTTTTGTCATTCATAGATGGCACTGCATGTCAACAGAAAACGTTTCAACAGCTGTCTATCAGCTGTTATGTAGCTGCATAAACTAAACATGAATAATGAAGTGTACTGACATTGATTGAAAACCTCAAATCAATAACAGTTTTCTGTGAATTCACCCTTCTATAAGTTACACGTGCGCGTATTGTTGTCCATTTTTTTCTTTTTTTTAATATTATAAATTTAAAGTATTTTGTCATTTTTGAGTAAAACATGTCGAATAAGAAAAGTTAATAAAAGAAAAATGAGGGAGCATTTTGGTTTAAGGAATGTGATTATCTTTGGGCACTTTTTTTTTTTTTTTTTTTTAGAAAAGTATGACATTTTTACTTAACACAGATAATTTTAGTTAAAATACGGAAAAAACTTACGGAAATAATTTTTTAAAGGAATTTTAAATAACTTTTCAAATTTGGGCAATATTATGTCAAATTTTAGTAAGGATTTGCATCTATATCAAACCTTCTATTTTAAAATTGTTATTTATTTATTTTAATAATAAACACGTTATAGTTAATCTCAATAACACTTATCAATTATCTCGTATTCGGAATATATTTACGAGAGTTAGAGCAGTGACAGACGGCAAATAAATAAACTGAAGCCGTAAATAGAGATCGACCAAAAATTCGGATTCGTTTTCGGCACAAAATCTGCCATTCGCCGAAAATTCGGTCGGACTTAAATTCGACCGAAATTATCTGTTGTTCAAAATTCTTGATTTTTCTATCGGAAATGTTCAACTTTACTCATTAATTTGAGCTGTATCGGCTCAAATGAGACATTCTTTATTTATTTCTATAAACTTCACAGTTTATAATTATCAGTCATGATTGACTTAAGCGTGTTCTTAAATCAAAAAGGGCAACTTAGAGGCATAAGTTTTAATTTATTTTTGCTCGGAAATGCTTGAAACTAGCAGGTGTTGTTGTTCAGAAACTATCGAGTAGCACTGATTTTTCTGTTTTTGTTGCAAACGCAAAAATAGTTTCTGAACAAGTTAACAAAGTTGGCAATTTGAACCGCATTTCCCGACGAAAGCAGAAAAACCAGTCTGGCAAAGGGAGAAAAGCTTGCGATCACGTGATCGAAATCGCTTATAACTCGATAGGTAATTTAATTGTCATTAAATGGAAAACTATGTTCGATTCGTAATCACTTCCACAGCCAGGCCTTCCAGTTTCATATCTTTCCATTTAAAAATGAATTTGTAAATGAGTCAAAAAGTTTTGCGCTTGTTGAGCAGAGCAGTTGAGTACACCCTTAAGGGTTGTATTTCAATTCAAAGTACTTATTTTCCGATTTATTTTTGAATTCAATTTTGCTCTCAAACTCATCAAACTCGCAGATTCTCTTATTTAGAAACTGCACAAGGTGCCGTGACCGTCGATTCTTTGATAAATGCAGAAAATATTGCAAAAAAAGCAGTCAAAAACTGCCCTTTTGAACAGATTTTTCCGAAGCGGGAGATTTCGGAACGAAAAAAAGTGTCATACTGAAAAGATAATTAATTGTTCATAAATCAAATTCTAAATGAATGGAGCGTAAAATGACATCACACGGCACCTTGTACGTCTCTTCAAAAATCCCCTCAGCAAGTTTCATGTTTCTACTTTTAAAAATATGTCTGAAATTGTATCGGAAAATTTTGAGCTATTGAAGGTGGAACAGCGTTTTTTCGAATACACCCTTAAGACGCAAATGCAAATAATAAAGCAAGCAATTTCATACCGGACTTAAGGGTGTATTCGAAAAAACGCTTTTCCACCTTCGACAGCTCGAAATTTTCTGATACAATTTCAGACACATTTTTAAAAGTAGAAACATGAAACTCGCTGAGAGTATTTTTGAGATGATATGTAAGGTGCCATGTGATCCCCTTTTACGCTCAATTCATTAGAATTTGATTTATAAACAATAATCTTCCCAATATATGACCCATCTTTTCGTTCCCAGATCTCCCGCTTTGGAAAATCGGTTCAAAATGCCGTTTTTGATTGCTTTTTTTTGCGATATTTTCTGCATTTATCAAAAAATCCACAATCACGGCACCTTGTGTACTTTCTAAATAAGACAATTTGCCAGTTTGATGCATATGAGAGCAAAAAGGTATTTAAAAATAAATCAGAAAATAAGCAGTTTGAATCGAAATACACCCTTAAGGGTGTTCTTAAATCAAAAGGACCACTTTGTGACACATTCTTTAATTTATTTTTGTTCGGAAATGCATGAAAATAGCAGGTGTTGTTATTCAGAAACTGTCTAATTGCACTCAATTTTCTGTTTTTTTTTTTTTTTTTTTTTTTAACACAATAAATTTTTTTATAAAAGGGCCTTCAAATTTAACGTTTTTGAGCACATTTCCCGACGAAAGCAGAAAAACCGGTCGAAAAGCAGGAGAAAAACGGATGATCACGTGATCGAAATAACTTAGAACTAGATATTTAATTTAACTATCACAAAATGGAAAAATAAGTTCGATTCGAAATCGCTTCCATTGTCAGGCCTTCCAAATTTATATATTTCTGTTGAAAAATGAATTTCTAAATGTGTCAAAACGTTTTGTGCTTGCTGAGCGGAGCAGTTGAGAACAACACCTTTAACTTTAAAGACTCTTTCCACGTGTTCATTAAAAGCTGCAGACTTAACTTTAAAAGAAAATGTTTAGTTTGAAACCGCAGAAGTGTTTCGAATGCTCTCTGAGAAAGTTTTAGCGTAACAGATGATCATTTACAAAAATCCTTATAAAAGATAAATCGAATTATGTATGTTGTTTACCTAAATCATTTTTAATTAGATGAAATTCGTAGATTTAGAAAATCATTTAGCGTTGTCGATTAATTAGTTACAGTTGATTTATATGAAAATAAAAACCTTCAGAACTCAGAACTTTGGACTATTAATAATCAATTAATAATTATGCATATTCATATATGTATCATTGCTTAGAAATTTTTTTGGACTTTTACGTTTTCGTCCAAAATGAGGAATTTTATAAAAATTCGTTTATGGTTTTAAAATCCTTTTTCGGGGTCGATTCTTAATTTTAAAATATCAACATTTTAAAAACGAAGTAAATTGCAGAAAACAAAATTGTGCTGAATTTCTTCTATGTGATTTGATTTCGGAATAACAGATGGCGCTGTATGTCTAATAGAAGTCCATTCGGATCGGTTTCGGTTCTTTTATTTAGAAATCGTGACAGGGCAGCTTTTATGTTTAATTTTCAAAAGGGAAACAATATATAAATTCACTAACTTTAAAACTGGTTTTGAAGATGGAATAAAAATTTAATCAATTAAATATTAAATAAAATGTTTTATATTTTATCAAAATGCAAGAACTACATAAAAATACTGAAAATGAATCCTAAACATTTTTTTGTCGAAAAGTGAATTTTTGTTTATTTTATAATAAACTTAAACCTGCTAAGTGCTAACATATGCTATATAACCTGCATAAATATTTTTTATGATTGGGGAAAAGTTTAGGTATTTTCTTTCTAAACAACATCTAAACTGATATTTTTTAACCTTTTTTAGAATTATATTTATTACAGATAATGATATACACAGGGCCGAAAGTAGGGCATAGCCAGCGCCGTGCGAAGGGGGGGGGAGGAAGGGGGTGGTGGGCGGTCGTCCCAGGCGGTGAAATTTAGGGGGCACGAAATTTATAATGTTAATGTCATTTTTGGCCTGTTATGGGGGGGGCCCTTAAGTTGGGATGCCAAATTGAAACTTTGTCCCGGGCGCAGTTTTCTCTTCGCACGCCTCTGGACAGAACCCTAGCTAAGGGGGTGCTACGGGCGGTTTAGCCCCATATCTTTAAAATATTTTGAACCTCCCCTGGAAAAAATTCCAAGGAGTCTAAATGAATTTATGATCCAAAAATCCAAATGAAATTCTGCTCAAAAATCTCATGCATCAACATCAGTGTTTAATTCATGAGGTCCCCCGGGGGAGACATTCCCCCTCTGGAGCAATGAAATGTCCCCCAGGAAATTTTTTAATTTTGTGTTTTCAATAGTCAAAAAGTTCAATTTCCCCCCCCCCGCCCCCCCCCCTCCCCCGGAGCCCCCACTGAAGTCCCTTCTGAAGAAAAGTGTCTGATCAACATTTTGAAACGAAGTAAATGGCAGGAAACAAAATTGTGCTGAATTTCTTTTATTTGATTTGATTTCGAAACAGCAGATGGCGTTGTATGTCTAACAGAAATTTATCCGGATCGGTTTCAGTTCAGCCTTTCAGTTCTTTTACTTAGAAATCTTGCTAGCTTTAAGGTTTCTTTTTCTGAAGATAAACAAATATATATAATAAATTCAGGAAATTTAAAACTGGTTTCAAAATGGAATTGAAATTTAATCAATTAAATAAAATATTGAATTATGCAAGATTGCAAGAAGTACATAAAATTACTGAAAATGAAAGCTTAACATTTTTTGTCGAAAAGTCAGATTTTGTTTATTTTATAATAAACCTGCTTACACTGATATTTTTTATGTTTGGGAAAAAAAATTGGGTATTTTCTTAATAAATAGTATCTAAACTGATAGTTTTTCCTTTTTATCTGTGATTTTTTATTATTATTATTATATTTATTAGAGATAATGAGATACACAGGGCCGAAACTTAGGGCGGGAGAGGACAGGGGGGTACATGTACCCCTGGGCAGGCACGTAGCTAGGGAGGGGGCTAAGGGGGCTGAAGCCCCTCCCGAAAGTTTAAAAAAATAGGTTAAATCTAATCATAGTTAAAACTGCCAAAATATTTTTGTTTTTTTTCTTGCATTACTTTAGAATTACATATATTTTTAGTTGTAAAAATACAAATTTATTCAGCTAAAGTTATAAACGGAATTTTCACTTTATGCACAGTAAAATTTGATAAGTGTAATGCATGTATCATGTCATTAATTTGAAAATAAGTTTAATACGTGTATGGCTTATAGTTTAATTTTAGGAGCCAAATTAAAAACATTTACTTTCGTATTATGATCCTTTTTCATTTCGTCTAAACTCATTATATCACGATATAATAAATACTTAAAGTGATCGATGTTAAAATATTTTGTAAAAAAAGAAGCCAAAAACTATAATAGACCATTAATGTAAAATTATGTGAAAAACAATTATTAAAAAAAACTTTTAACTATAAAAGGCTTTTTATTTAAACAAAACTAGTAACAGGTAGATACGAAAAGAAACGGTGCGAAGAAAGACGATAGGATATCAACAAACTTTCAAAGGCACCATAGGGTCCAATGTTTCCCGGCTCTTTCTGAATAAAGTATATAGCCGGGTTTCTTAGTAAAATATGCCCTTGGGTCAACCACATCGAGTCCTACATGGATCGATAGCCCATAAAAAGAAATTCATTTCTCCCCCGTTTTAAGTTTGTATCTCAAAACCATTGGGGGTAATGGCCCTAAATGCCTGTTTTGGAAAAGAGCACAATGTGACGAAACTACTAAGCGGATTTCAGAGAAAAAAATAAGGGATGTAAAAAAATACCATACGAATGTTTGAAATTTTTTTAAACAAAAGAACAAGTTTTCTAACATTTTTCCTGTTTTTAAATGTACATTTTAATTAAAAATAAACTGAAATTTCTGAGTGACCACCTTAATTTTTTTGCATGAAATACTATGAGACATGATGCATATTCACCATCAATTTCAACTTTCTACGTATGGTGCATCATATTAAAAAAAGGGCAACATCATATTCCGGCGGAAATGTGGGGCGTGTCTCGGACAAATTTCTCGCCTTCATTTAAAAATACCGTGTGAATATATAGGTGAGATTTGAAAAGAAGGCGTGAAATTTGACCGAAACACGCCCCACATTCCCACCAGAATGTGATTTTGCCTTTTTTCAATATGATACGCCATACGTAGAAAGTTGAAATTGATAGTGAATATTCATCAAGTCTGATAATACTTCATGCAAAAAAATTAAGGTGGTCACTCAGAAATTTCAGTTTATTTTTAATTAAAATGTACATTTAAAAACAGGAAAAATGTTAGAAAACTTGTTCTTTTGTTTAAAAAAAATCTGAAAAAATTGTCAAACATTCGTATGGTGGTTTTTTACATCCATTATTTTTTTTCGTTGAAATCTGCTTAGTAGTTTCCTCACAATGCGCTCTTTTCCAAAACAGTCATTTAGGGCCATTACCCCCCATGATCTTGAGATACAAACTTAAAACTGGGGAGAAATGAATTTCTTTTTATGGGCTATCGATCCATGTCGGACTCGATGTGGTTGACTCAAGGGCATATTTTACTAAGAAACCCGGCTATACTCTTTGACTTAAATTGTTTGCATATGAATCTTTAATAGAAGGAGAATGTTCACAAAGTTGTCTCTTTGTGTGGGAAAGGTTTTTTTTTTTTTTGTGTTTTGTAGAATTATCAACTGCAAAGATGGATACTCCTGAGTAGGGATATTTTGGCGATTTTTCACAGTGCCTACGGCACTTCTGCATAACCATTATCTATCGCATAAGGGGCATAAGGGGCATAAAGGGAGATTATAAACATGAAAAAAAAAGACTAAGGTAAGTTTTTTAGTCTGAACGCTTCCGTATGAATAAAGATCAATGTTCTGTAGAAATTCACTCAGAGTGGGCCGGGTTCGGGCATAATTTTTAACTTTTTTTCCAGGCCGGGTCGAGCTCAGGCCTTGTTTTTCGCTATCATATCGGGCAGGGTTGGGGCGCTAAATTTTCCTTACGGGCTCGGGCTGAAGTTTTAACTTTAATAACGGGCCGGGCCGTTAAGTGGGCGTTTAGATATGTGGTATGTTTATAAAATGCACAAATCCCAACAATTCGCGAAATTGTTTTAGGTTTATTGAAGTACATTATTTGTCCGCCGAAAATATAACAGAAGAAATAGTACAACGTTGTAATGACATGTCTAAATGCACCACACATGCGTATGACAGACAAACTAGTAGGATTGGACATGTTAATCCAATCTACAATTCCTGAGAAGTACCCAAAATCAGATACCTCCAATTTGCAAGCCATTATTTAAAATATAAATTCTACAAAAACACAATGTGATTCCTGCCATGCAAATCTCTCTTGGAACAGTTAATGAACTGACAATTTTTTTTAGAAACCACCCCAAGGTAAATTTGATCCTTCAGCAACCAATTTCATCATATGCCCCAGACAACAGAAGAAAATTACTTCTTCGCCTTTGAAATACAAAATTTATAGAAAATCATGAAAATATGGTAACTTTTGACAAGCTGTTTGAATGAATTTGCATTAGCTTCGAAAATATTTCGGAAAACACAGGAAATATTTCTTCACCAGCTAAAGACATTTCTTGGCAATCATTGAATGGAAAATAGTACTTTTTTCACCAGGCTATTTGTTTGTGACAAGCTTTTCAGTTTGACAAATCCATTGTGAGCTCATGTTCATGAGGAATCTCGTGACACAATTTCGGCTGTAAATGACGCTAAAATTGTCCTAATTATTTAAGAAAACATAGAGAAAATGTAATTCGATGGAAATCTTTTGAGATACATTCAATTCTACATCAACATTTAGAAAAAACGTCTTTCAAATTGAAATAAAAATTCCAACATAAAACTTTAGACTGACTACACATACAATCAACCAAATTACATCCTCTGAAGAGTATTATAAGGCCACTGTCTGCATTTCCTGTGTTGAAAGTCTTTTTAAAAATTTGAATGACAGATTCATTGCAAATGAAAATATTTTAACCGACTTTCAAACACTTTTTTTCAGGATGTGCTTTTAAGGAATAAGCAAACAAATTATAGAATCGCTCTCAATATTTCTAACATAAGGTGTTAATTTCGTAAGTGAAAATTGAATATGAAATATGGTGCGAGAGAACTCGTAATGTTAATAGAAATACAGAGGGCCTACTTTAATGTATTGCATTACAATGAAACACTTGCTGACAGTCTTGGGTACCATTCCAGTAAAAATAGCCAAGGCTGAAAGGTATTTTTCAACAATTAAAAAAATAATTTTTTGCACTATGGCTGATGAGCACTCTGACTGTTGAGAGACTGCTGTTGGTGTTGTTTATGATGGCCCGTTATCTACCGGAGGAATATAGGCCCGAAAGGACATGAGATGCCCTCCATGGGAGTCGTGGAAAGAGAACCTAGCCCATAACTATGCAAATAAATTCCAGGTTCGAAGAGAATTAGGACAACCTCCGAACGATTAGGCTGATGGGCAAGATTGGGATCAAATCCAACACCTACCAATTACTGTTGAGAGAGTGAGCAGCCTTTCAACGATATTCATACATTGGGACATTACAGTAAATCCTGTAATCAGCCTGATTGCTGCGAAGAAGTTACGAAGATTGCTTCTGTAGCACTAGTAAATTTCCTATACCAAGAGTACAGCATTTATAACTTTTCTAATCAAAGAATGTGAAATATAAATATAATTTTCAAGATTTCCTAAAATTTGTAAATTTTTTTTTTTAAATATATATATAAGTGTGTGTGTGTAATTAATTTTATTTACAGATTAATCATTTTAAGACCACGTGTACGCTAATATTAATCCTGCGTTTTAAATCTATTAAAATCGCTTGCATTTCAATATATATATATATAACTTATAAAAATACACGAGTTTTATCAAAAAACTGTTAGTTTGTACTTTTTTATCTTCTTTGCAACTTTTTCTCCTCAAAAATACTTTTGGTTATCGAACTGGTACTAGAAGAGCTCTTAGAAAACAAAGAATGTAATAGAAAGTGAAAAAAATAACAATTTTAGAAATGGACACGTATATTAAGCAGGATTATATCGTAGTTTAAGCCTTGTTTATTTTTTTTTATCTATGCTTGAAATTATGCCTATTATTGCTGTCAGATGAAACAAAAAATTCCAAGATTGAGCCCCTCCCGAAAGAAAATCCTGGCTACGGGCCTGCCCCTGGGGCCAAAAAAATATTTTGTCGGTCAATTTTTTTCACACCTATGTTCAGAACGGTATTGTTTAAATCATCCTGTCTGGAGTATGCCAAAGTATAGAAGAATCTAAGGATGCTATCGCACAAAAATCTTGTATATACAGTAAAACCCCGATAATTCGGATTAATTGGGACCAGACCCATTCCGGATTATCCGGAGAATAAGAAAAAAATGAAATAAAACATACGTACAGAAAATCACCTTTATATTTAACTTATTGGTTATTTACAGACAGTAAAAATGTTTACTTTGTAATAAAAAAAAGTTTGTAATTTTTTGCTGTGCCAGTTTTCTATACTTTTTTTGAGCCGTACGGTCACGCATCCGCTTGAGCATAAGTAGTTCGTTGGGTGTAGTTTAAGTAAGAGTTTAAATAAGAAAGCTTAAGGTATTCTTCCAAAAAAATTTCAAAAAAGTTTTTTTTTTTTTTTTTTTTTTTTTTTTTTTATTATTCAGAATACGACGATGAAACAAGTTTATGCTATGGAAATCAACCAAATCGTTTCTCAACCGCTTGGCCAAACCGATCCGGATTTACGGGGTCCGGATTTGCGGGGTTCTACTGTAATGTAATATTTTTTTATTATTATTATTAATCCTTTCGATTTTATTTTCAAGATTTAACAAAGAAGATTATTTTGTTCAGTATTACATATTTTATGACTAGATATTTGAAATTTTAAAATAAGTCGGCTATTAAAAAATTAGTAAAATTGTTTATTATACTTTATGAAGGAGCAGGGGAAGATGAGAGGGGGGGGGGTGGAGGTACTTCCGAAATCCATGCTTTCCCGGGTTCACAAAAGCTAGTTTCAGCTTTGGCGATACACTAGCAATTAGCAGTACACAATATCAATATTTCCGTTAAAATCTTGATAAACTGAGTAGAATAATAATTTATAAATTTATTCATGTGACAAATTAAAAAAATCAGATAATTAAACATCAATTGTGGCGAATGAGATGCATTTATACTAACTAATTTTATAAATATTCAGATCTTTGGTTCAATTAGCTGTAATACTCTTTAGCAAAAGTACATGAATACAAGATTTATTACAGTTCTATATATTAAATTCGGTAATGCGGAATAATATGACGTAATCACCATGGAAACTTAGAATCATTACCTATCATGCGATACCATTGAATTAACTGTGTATTGTGGAACTTAATAGAATGAAAAAAAAATATTAATATATTTTTTTTAGATTTGATTCGATTTTTGTAAAATTTGAAATCACACGACAAAATTCTGCAATGATTGTCCAGTTAAAACTATTCGTTTGGATAGTTTTTGCGCTCCTATATGCGGACATACGTACCGGACGATTAATATAGATGCTGCGTGTTTATATAATTAAGAACACACCTTAAAAGAGAAAATTGAAAAAGAAGTTAATGAAAATTTCTCTTTATGAATTTCTTTTATAAATAAAGGGAGAGGGGCACTAAAAATTAATGCTTGCCCCGTTTTTTAAAAAATTTAAGTGTCGGCTCTGTTCACTCCCCTCCCCCACCAAAAAAAAAAGACAAACTTCGGTTTATAAAATATTTTTATTAAGAGATATAACTAGTGTTGAAGTCAGGGGTGGCCCCCGATACTTCCCCCAAGCAATTAAATGCCGCCCCGGAAATTTTCGAGATTTTGTCTTTTCAATGGTCAAAAAGTGAAATCTCCCCCCCCCCCTTTTACCCTTGAGCCACAGAAATCCCACCCAGAGAAAAGTGTCTGAATTCAAAACTGGATATAATTGATAGCATCAGATATATCATTACAATCTATGATGTAAGCTATGTAATACAACTTATTATCAAAGGCAAAATATGTGCCCCTTACCTCCACCCCCCCCCCTTTTCCTTTGCGATTCTTCCATAGACATGTGACCCTCCAAGAAAACTAGAGACACGTTACCAGAGAACCCCTTTCTATACCGCAAAAAAAAAATAAAGGGCATATTGTATAATAATTTCGTAATTTCTGTTACAATCTTGATTGTGAGCGCGTGGTGTCGTGTAAGGATTCTTCAGCTGATTGTAATACTACCCACCACGCGCTACTGTAAAAGTAAACTTTGTTGGCAAATGTGAGCGAATAATTGACAGGTAATAACGCTCCAATTGGAGAAGATGTTCGCATAATTCTTATCAGTATTCTAATATATAACGAGACACAAAAACACGTGACACTAAAAGTCGGTCTCTTTTTACAAAGAACATTATCTGTCAAAAAAATATATTCCAACATCATTATTATCTAACAAGCTGAAACAAATTTGGATTCCGATTTCAGTTTTCTATCCGTTCATAAGATTTCAAAATATTTGAGGTCTTCGAAGTTATTTCAAGAAATTTCAGACATTAAATCTCATAACTCTTTGAAACCAGAAACTAAGATAATTTACAGAATGAGAATAATTCCATAACAGAAGGATCGGATGCCAATCAAATCATACTGGAGTAAGAACTTCTTGTGCCAATCAAAAAGTCACGTGCAACGGTGACGCAATACACACGTGATTAAAAAGTTCTGGAGAGTAAACACGTGATCTTCCCAACCACTACGCTTCGCGCCAAGCAACGGTAAAATTCTCCAATTGTCGCCAAGAGCAAAGGTTGCCAGTGAGCTCGGAGGAGGAAGATCAGAGCCACGCGCAATTGATTTCTTTTTCTTGCAATGCCAAGGGTACTACTGCTTTCTAAGCGCATTTTTATGCATTGATTTGGAGCGGTTGCTTTTAATTTCTGTTAAAACAGCTGTTGAATTCAGAGTTCTATATGTTTTTTTTTTTTTTTTGATTTTTTGCTATACTTTTAAATGAATTGGTTTTGAACCATTCACAAAATAAATGAATTTCAAAGTAAGCATAGTGATAAATATGGCGATTGTTATTGACATTGATTAAAGGTGATGGTCAGTTAAATTTTAAATACCACTTGCTTATGTTAAACATTTGAGCATCGAAGCATTAGTATTTTTTAAATATGTCCTAGGGAAATTAACGTATTTAACTTCTTTTTTTCTGTGTGCTTTTTTTAAAAGGATTTTTTTTTTTTTCAAAATATTTCTACGTAAAATATATACTTAATTTAATTTGGTGCATTAAAGTCTTACTCGCAGTTTATTTTAAGATTTATAACGCATAAAATATTAAATTAGATATATTGAAAAAACATTTTGTCATAAAAAAAAGATATTTTTTTTTTCTAAATACAGCATTATCTTATTACATCGCGTTCGTCGTTACACAGAGGAAAAAAAACACGATATAACCGAATGTGTTAAATTTGAAGGGTGTTAAATTATTTTTATTAAATAAGATAATCTATGTGTACATATTTTAAGCTTGTCATCAAACCTTTGTTTATATTTATATTAATCCATAAAGCTCAATTTTAAGTTAACTGATTTTAGCGGTTTCACAGATCGCTTATCTCCATTTTCATAGTTTAGCTTGTAATTTCTAGTTTAATTGCAAATGTTACTAAAATTTTGCTTAGTTTGACTCTAGTACGATCGCCAGAGGCTTTTGAATAGGTTGATTTTAATTACAATAGTCCTGTAAAAAAAATTAAGAACATAAACATCATTTTATTCATCTTTCAACCATGCGGTCTCATAGATCGCTTCATAGTATTTATGCGACAATTTCGGTCACATTAGTTAAAGGTTAAGCTTTTTATTAATCTTTCGGTAAAGTATTCTCAGGGAGTATTTCCAGTTAGGCTGCAAATTCGCTCTCTAATGTTAAACCAATAGGCTTTGAATCAAGCTGCATTTTAACACATAAAATATTAAATCAAGCATATGTTTTAGAAATATTTTTAGAACTAATTTAAAAAAAACGTCTTTTAAGAAGAGCACACAGAAAAATAAAAATAAATAATATCAATTTCCTGTGTAATATATTTTAAATATACGAATGCGTTCTACGATCACATGTTTAACATTAGCGAGGGGAATTCGGAAGTGGACTAACAGCCTTCCGCTCGATTAAAAGATGAACAAAAGACTCGATTAACTAACAAAATACATTTTCTGTACTCTAAACTTTGTAAAGTTTAGTTACAAAATATTATATAATAGTACATAATTTTAATAGTCATGTATATAAATGTACAGGACTATTATAATTAAATTTCCTGAATCCAATCTAGAAGTTAATAGAGTCTTCAGAAAAATGTACAAGCCCCCCCCCCCCCACACACACACACACACAAAAAAAAAATCACCGATATTTGTAGTTTAAGGGTGTATTCGAAAAAACGCTTTTCCACCTTCAACAGCTCGAAATTTTATGACACAACTTCAGACACATTTTTAAAAGCAGAAGCATGAAACATGCTAAGGGGATTTTTGAAGAGATGTATAAGGTGCCGTGTGATGTCATTCTACGCTCCATTCATTAGAATTTGATGTATAAACAATTATCGTCTCAGCATGACCCTTTTTTTCGTCCCCAGATCTCCCGCTTCGGAAAAATCTGTTCAAAATGCCGTTTTTGATTGCTTTTTTAAAAATATTTCCTGCATTTATCAAAGAATCGACAATCACGGCAGCTTGTGTATTTTCTAAATAAGACAATTTGCCAGTTTGATGCATATGAAGAGCAAAAATGAATTTAAAAATAAATCGGAAAATAAGCAATTTGAATTGAAATACACCTCTTACTGTAAAATTTAAGTTAATCTGAGTGAGAAGGAGGAATAAGTAATTCTGTTTCTATTATGTTGAATTTCTGAAGGACTTCATTAAAAAGACAGGAAATCCATTTGTTTCCCTCCAAGTTATAGCAGTAAAATTTCATTAAAAATTCTGGTGCAGAAATTTGCATCAGATTAATATTAAGGGATATAAATAACATAAACACTGATTAAAATTAAGAGGTATAAGTAATATACGATGGATGTAGGGGATATTGTAATAAAAATAATATGAAACTTAAAATGTTTATAAAGATGGGTTGTAACATAGTTTTTCTCGCTATAAGATTAATCTACTATCAAAAATATTTTATGAGTGATTGCAATATTTTGATTTTTAATTATCGTTTCTAATGAGTATAAACCTGTTTATATAACAGGGAAAGAATTCCTCCCCCCCCCCTTTATTTTTCTTTACCAGGCATTAATTACACCCTGTTTTTTTTTTTTTTTTTTTTAAATAATTAAAATTTCTTCAAATTTTATGTATCTCCTAACCGTTTCTAGGGAAACAAACAACTTAATACTTTAAAAATACTAAAGAAAAGTTAATTAGTATAATATTTTATTTACTTATTCTTTTTATATATATATATATATTTTAATTTGTTCCTATCCTATTCAAAAATTCCCGAATAGAAGAGAACTCGGATTTAAAATGATTTACATTTCTCCCCTTACATTTAAATTTCAGGGCGTGGATTGATAATATGAAAAACGATTTTTAAAGTTGCTCTGTGTTTTAAAGCATCAAATCAAATGTCGAGCTTTGATCCCAGAAAGCCCCTGTGGAAAATTATCAGAGCTGGAGACCCGGTGCAAAGCGAAAGTTACGTCATGGAGGTAAATCCTTCTTCAACCAATCACCGGCCTAGGATATGACGTCTTGACCTAAATTTAGCTTAGCGGATTCGAAGAAAAAGCCGAATCGCTTTCACTTATATAGTTCCCTTTTAAATTTCTTTTCTGTTTATTTTAAATAAATATCTATTGAGAATATTAAAGCAAACACAAATAAATTATCTAAGCATTTATTTATATGAATTAAATCAAGCTAAAACTCTTGTTTTCGTAATTCAAACAGCGCACATAGAACGAATTCGGAACCTGTTGCTTCCATCGGACCGGCGGAAGCAGACGATGTTTTGCGCTTGCGCGCAGAAAGGGGAAAGTGAAGGGGGAAAGAGTGACGTATTATGTAGCTCTCACCGCTAGGCGCGTCACTTGTAACCTAGTATTTCGACGATCAACAAGTATTTTCGCCAGACTAATCTGCGAGTCAGTTGTGCACGGACGTGTGCGCGCTTTACTGAACTGAATGAAGTGTGTTTAGAGTGTGTGGCCCGGAGCTTTCGTTTTCGGGCTCTCGTGTTTTTCTCCCCGGAAGAGAGGCCGTGTTTCGGCGGCTGAGTGGAGCGGCGTTGTTTACGCCCGTCTCTTGGAATATTATTCTAAAATATTTTTTGTGGAATTAAGTGTGTTCCTACGTGTGGTAGGGGCTGCCCATAGTCTGCACGACGGCTACTCCAAACAATTGGTTTGAACTGGATAGGCGAATTTCTTCACCATGCTACGCGCAGAGCATGAGCTCGCCCCACATGTATGACCAGGCCTTCCCCTGCGTGGACGATTTGAAAGGAAAATTAAATCCAGGCCTTAGCAAGGCAAACCCAACAGCGACGACGAAGGGAATTCTAGATCTGTGTGAAGGTTCGGTCCCGGACCTTTCCGACCTTAACTCTCCGGAACTTTCTTTTGATCTCCAAGGCATAATAGGGCCGGACAGTGGTCACCCGGTCACCAACTTAGACGAGTCCTCATCGCTTTTCTCGGATATTGTTCTCACCGAACACCAGCAACTCCAACCCCAGAAAAGACCCCAGTACAACGGGGTTCAAAATCTACTTCAACATCAGCAACAGCTGAACGGTGTTCACCAGTTTGGTCGTTATCCCATGCCCCAGCAGTCCGCACTCGGCACTGACCACTACGGAGCGGAAGCGGCTTTGACGATAAAGCGGGAACCTATTGATCATATTGACCTCAGCAGTTGCAGCCAGCGATCGTACACCAACGGCTCCAGCATTTATTCCTATCCTGCAATAACGGAGCGGCAGACCGGGGCATCCCTGGGTACCGCTCCTGTGCTAGGAGGCTACCTGCCGATTAGTCGGGCTTCATTACCTTCTGCCACCCCGAGTCCCGCCCACCACAATGGAGGGCCCCTGAAAACAGTCGCCCAAAACTCGCAGACGACCAGCAACAAGCACAAAAACAAGAAAAACGTTGATAAATCGTCTGACGAATATCGTAGAAGACGGGAACGCAACAACATAGCCGTACGAAAGTCCCGCGAAAAGGCAAAGCTCCGCAGCCGGGAAACTGAGCGCAAAGTTTCGGAATTGGTACGCGAGAACGACGTATTGCGCAAGCGTGTAGAACTCTTGTCCAGAGAGCTTGCTGTGTTGAAGAACGTACTGTCTAATGCAGGATTGTCTCACGACTCTATTCAGGACGAACTTGCCAAAAGTGTGCATATGGACCAGTTCCATGGTTTACACAACATGTAAAGCTTTCTATATCGATCTCTGCTACCCACTAGTGTCAGATCGTCAACAAACTGTATCCAAAAAATTTCTGACACGGGATTCTTCTTTTCCAGTGTTTAACAAACCAGCAGAGAACGTGCGCCACTGTTCTACAGACAAAGTTGTTCGGTACTTGTTTTTTTACAAGTCTGATGTTCGGTTAAATGTATTTTAAACAGAACAAGCTCAAATTTTATTTAAGAACTCGTGTACTCTGATTTAAAACTTTTTTTAAAAAAAAAGAAACTGTTATGATTTCAAGAGATGTCTGTCAACCGAAATATGTGTCAAGCAGTGTGTACAAGTCATGTTTTTTTCTTTTCAGTATCAAAAATTTATTTGACTGGTAAGTGACTATTTTATAATGATTTTATTTGTGATAAACGGTAGTTGTTATTATTACCATTTTAAAAAAAGCATTGTTGTACGCATAGATTAGGTTGAATGTTGTATTTGTGCAAAGTTTAACTTTTGATGAATATTTGCTGGTGTATTTTTTACACTCAGAACTAGTGATTAACTTTGTATTTAACTTACGAGTATTTTGCTGAGATGGTGAATTTTCTCGAAGTTTATACTTCGAGCTTTCTGGTGCTGATTAAAAAAATAATTAAAATGAACTGAGAAAAAAAAAAAAGCATAGTTGCATTTCCGAACCAGTTTTGCTTTTTCACAAAAATTTTGTCTTTGACTGTAGATTGACCTGTTGTGTAAAAAAAATCCGCCATCTGTACGTTTTCATGTATATTGTAATTTATTGTAACATGTGCAATGAGATATCATTCGATCATATGAAATGTGTGGAACTTTTATCTCATAATTCTTCCACTGGATTTCGTACCATCATTTTTAACATATTTGTTCTCAATCGGTATCTAATTTGTGCAAGAAAAAATGTTCTTAAAAATGATGCATTTAGTTGGCCAAAACTCTAATAAAATTTTAATCTGCTTAAATAATCAAAAATAAGTTGAGAGAATTTACACTGGTTTTATTTAAGTTATTTTTGTGAATTTTAATAAGTTATTTAAAGTATGTTTTTAGAAGAATTTTAATTTTTTAAGTAATTTAAAGACTTTCTTCATTTGGCTTATGTTAATTTTTAACGGTGCCAATTTTTTAATGGGCTTGTGTAATGTTTTTTAAATTAAAAAAAGAAATCAAAATTTTAATCTGTGCACTTTTAAAATATCGCATTTTTTCCTATATTTCTTCATTTATGTTTGCTGATTCACCATGTGAACTTGAAAAGATTTGGGAGTTAATTTCTTGAAAACCCGTTTCTATTGTTCAAAATGTTCGGCAGAAGTTTTGTTTTTAAGAATGTGTAATAAATTATTTAAAATGATTGAATAGCAATTAAATATTTGAAAATTTATTTTTATTAATTTAAATACTCGGATTTTAATCACTTTAAGTATTTTCTCGATTAAAAAAAAAAAAAAAAAAAAAAATCTCTTGAATTTTAATAGATTTTTTATTAAACCATTTAAATATATTTGAATTTATTGTTTACTATTGTACATATAAAATTTTAAAAAATTCGTTTAAAATCTCCCTCAATTTTGTTAAACGCGCCCATTTTTCTGCTTAATAAGTTCTTTATTAATCATTTAAAACGTTATTTCAATTCTTTTATATTTTTTAAATGCATGAAGCTTTATTATTATTAATTTAAAAAATTAGTCCAATTTTTATTTTTTTTAAACTTATTTTTTTCTGTATAAAACTTCCTTTAACTTAGCTGCGCCCTTTGTACTTTCGTTATTGCACTTTGGAAAAGAAAATCACATTTGAAACTGTTACGTATTGCATTTTCTCCCCCATTTGGCTATTTTTCGCTCTTTGGCGAAACGGGTCGTCGAGAAATTCTCCTAATTTCGAACACCTGTACGTCCCAGGTTTTGTAAGTAGTCATGAAGAGGCATTATTAATAATATGGTTTAAAGTTCCAGAAGTTTGACTATTATATATAATACAGTTATGTTTCTTATGTAATGTATAAATAATTATCTGTATATATAGTATATATATTTTAATGAACAAGCTCAAAGTTTGATATAAAGTCGTGTTTATTTTTTGATGACCTGTTATTACAAAGGAGTCTATATACAGATTATATTAAAGTCCTATACTAAATGGAGAAATCCAATTACAATTGTAAACACTTTGAGAGAAAAAAAAGAAATCGGTCATTTTTTATAAGTTTTGTGATCATCATTATATACTCTTTAGAATTTATGAATTAGTTACATTATGTAAATACAAAGCTTTATGTTGCTGTTTTTAACCGCACAGTTAAAATGATCAAGCCAGTTTTACGAGAGAAATTACGCGCAAGAGAGAATATTTCAAAGAGTGTAATCATAGGCGCCCACAGAAAGAAATCTAGGGAGGGACAAGATTTTTGGAGCAGGTGTAAAGTCATAATCTTAAAAATGCAAAATTTAAGAATAAATAAGTTGAGGATAATTTTTTACTTTTAATCTGAAATTTTCATGGGAAATTTTTTGATACATCAATGTATAAAACAACGTGAAAAAAAAAATACGAGTGAGAGCGTGAAATTATGCGTCAGAGAGAACATATTTTTTAAAAAGTTTCTGTAATCCTTAACAAAATCAAGAATTTAAACTGTTCGTTTATGTTCTCCTCAATCCCTTACTTGGTTCTCTTTTCTTTTTTACGTTGATCTGTTTCAAAATGTTAAACAGAGGATTCAGGAAAACAAAAATCGCAGTTTTAAAAAAAATACTCTTATTGTTTTTAGGGTTCAATTATTCTAAAGTTGCTTTTTAAAAAGTTTTTTTAATATTCTTTTTGAAATAATGTGAAATAAAAATAATTTAAATTTCAAAACTTGGAGACAGACAATGTCTCCCCCCCCCCCCTCCTCCCTTGTCTTCTTTTGTCGGCGCCTATGAATGTAATATTTATGTATATTCCTCAAAATACTATATTATGAGAACATCAAAAATATTTTGCTGTCGTTTTACTGTTGGTGAAAAAAATAAGGCTGTCATTTCCATGTGATCATCTTGTAAATTAAGTCTGTTCAATGTTGAAAATAAAAAGCACACTTCATGTTATGAAATCTGTGTTTTAACATTTTATGCCGTGTGCATGTGTTTTTCTTTAAATAAAAAAAAAAATCATTTCTTTTGAAAACTTGGGTCTTTCTTTAAAGAATTAGTGTTCTTTTTTTTCCTTTCTTTTTCTTTCTTTCTTTTTTTTTTTTTTTTTTCCTTTCCTTTTCAGAGAATAATATTTTAACATTTTTACCTGTGTAAAATGTTTAAATATTTTGATTGTCGTTTCTTTTGTGTTTTTTTAAATTAAAAGAATAACTAGTGAATTGAAAAAAAAAAAAAAAAAAGAGATTTGATTTTAAAATTGCAAATTAAACCATAAATCAAAATTAACCTTTTATTTTTACACCGGTAAAAATAGTGTTAGTAACAAGTGAAAATTCAAAAACATTTCATCTTGATTCGATTCTCAAACTTTAGGTGCCTAAAAAGGTAAGTATTTTTTATTATTCTTTCGTCTGAAATGTAAATGAAAAACAAAACTTTTATATTTTTTAAAACTTTAATAACTAAATTATTCTACACACCTACGATTTAAAATTGTTCTTAAATGAATTGTTCATATAAAACTTTCCCCTTCTTGCTTTGTAGTTCTTTTAAATTATGCAATGACTAAAAAATATACTTAATTGCTATTAATTACTTAATGCATGTAATTTTTTAATTTGTGCGCATGAAATTTTACAATTCGATATTTCAATGTTTGCTGATTTCGACTTTTTTTTTTACCAAAGGGGAGGGGGGGAAAATTGGCATTTTATTTTAAATTTAATTGTAAAACAAAATTTGGTTTAGTTTATTTAAATTTTGTATTCAGTGAATTTGTGCGATTTAAACCGGTTGTGCATAAAATTTCAGTGTGATTTTGCCTCTTTTTAATAGATAAAATGATTTAACCGAAAAGAAGTTCCTTAATTCTTAAATGACATGAAAATATCTTGGAATCTGACTTGCGAAATTTTTATAAATACCCGTCATGCATATAAAAATTTGTTTCTTTTAGAGTTTATTATTTATTTTAATCAATCTGTTTACATTAATTTTTAACTCTTAATTAAAAAAAATATATATATTTGGCGTCATTAAATTCTTTTAATTCTAGCAATTTAAATTTATAAAAATGTGTCTTTTGTTTTTCCAATGGTGTTTTTTAATAAATAACTTGGAATATTATAAAACTTTTAAAAATCTTTAATCGACTTAGATTACAAAATCAACTATCCTTAATTAAAAGGCATTAACTTTGTAAAGTACATTAGAGCCTTTAACCTCTTCGCGGCAGCAGCTTTTTACGAAATTTTTAATGTTTTATCATCGTTTTTTTAAAACCGAAATTCGTCCCTTATTAAATCTAGAAAATGCTTCTATTAAATAAGGCAAATTTTACAGTAAAATTTTGCTGGTAGGAATAAACAAGAATTCTCCAGCCTTTTTTTTTTTTTTTTTTTTTTTTTTGTGGCACGTATACGTGTCGCTCGTCTCCAAAGAGTTAAAACCGCATAACTCATTTATGCACTCTTGTATTGTTAAATGTTTGATACATTAGATTTTTCTCAAGTAAAAAGGTTCAAAAAAAGATATTTACTTTTTATTATTATTATGGAGATGCCAGAAGCCAAAGGGGTATAAGTAACAAATTTGGAAGAAAAAAAAAGTGCAAGTTGGAAATGTTTGTTTTTTTTTTTTTCTTTTCAGGTTTAAAAAAAATAAATTGCTTTTCTAATTGTGTGCTGTGTTCAAGAGACAAACCACTTTTGTGTTAAATAACAACTAATATTAATTACAAATATAACGAAACTACTTCCTTAGTATTGAAGTAAGAATTCAAAGACCACAATGAAACAAGCGTCAGGTTTCCTATCTCAATTCAGTCAACTATTCATGTTCAAATTTTTCTCACTTCTATCCCTTGGCTTCTGTGGTCGTCATGTGTATGCAAAATATACCCACACATTTAAATATGGCATCTTTTTATGAATAAATGATTTAAAAATAATTATAAAATAATGAAAAAAATTTACTAGAATGAAAACTACGATGTATTTTTTCTTCTTTACATTTCGTGTTTTCGCGTAGCTGCCAACTTCTACGATTTGATCGAACATTGTGCGTTTGCACAGTCAGATTGTACGGTTTTGCTCACAAAATTGGTAATGAATTCTAAAATACTTATAGATCTGCAGATCAGGTGCTTCAACGTCAGCTACGCCTGACGAAATTTTTATTTTGAGTACACTTGCACCATACGTAATTATGTGGTAACTTGCAAAAATTAGAATTTAAGACATTGGACTAAACATGAAAACTTAATAAAACAACTTTCAAAAAATGCATTTTTTTTTTTTTCACAAAAAAAGTAAAAAAAAAAAAAAAATCGGGAACAATTTGTTTTATGCAAAAAAAAAAGGGGGGGGGGGGTGGGGCATAGTATTTACGATTTAGTATCAAGAAAATTTTGTTTCGTAACTTTTTTTTTAATTGAAAAGTTAATGTAGCTGTAAGCTTGCATTCTTTATTATTTTTTCTACACAGTTTAACCCTTTCCGGTATTTTAATTTCAAACTTATAAACGGCACCGAGAATATTTTAAATTTTGATTTTACAGTAAAAGCTTGGATTAAGGCATTTTTTATAAGTCATTTTAAAATTCTGGTGTCGATAATTTCTCATTTCACGAACAGAACATCCTCGTGCCGGAAAGGGTTAAGGTGGTCCGGGATATATTTAAAAAAAATTATTTATTAAGTTTTTAAATTTTTTGGGGATGGATAAACATTATTTGAAAACAAAATCACATGATAAATCTTATGATAATATATATATATTAAAGTGGAATAGTTTAAAATCGTTATAACTTAAAATATTACGTATTTGTAGAATTAAAATTTCTTTACATTTAAATAAACAAATGTCTGAATTTTTAATTTTGATTCCGCATTTTTTTAAAATATTAATTAAAAAAAATTAATATTTAAGGTGAACATTTGAAAAGGATATGATGTAACTTTAATTTAAAAAAAAAATCATATTTCCAAAAGTATTTTTTTTTTTTCAAATTTGCTGAATCAAACTTAAAGTAAAAATAAATAATTAAAAATACATGTTCCAATTTTGAAGTATTTATCTTTAACGATTCTTGTGCTATAACAATTTAAATCCGAGAAACTTAAAAAGAAAACCACATTCTCACAAGAACTGATTTCATGACAACCATTGCTTGAAAGCTAGATTTTGAAAACAGGAGCGAAAAAAAAAATCCTCTCTTAATTAAGATAGAAACATGATTTAAACGTCATTTTAAGCAATATATATATATTTTTTTAAATTTGGGAGATTTTTGTGCCCCGATCCCTCTTAAGTTCAACTAAATCAGAACCAGAAAAAATTCCTTTCAGATGAAGCTCCTAAGTAATTTAAAGTAACTGATCATCTAAATTAGGCAGTTTTTATTTAACCCTTTCCGGCGCACTACTCTTTAAAGTTGGAATTTAAAGAAGAAAAAAATTAGGCAATCTATTTAGGCCTAGAGGAGTACACAGGTATTGTTTTGTAAAGATTGCACTAACCATTTTAATTATACAGCTGTTGCCGAAGTGGTAACCTCCCATAAGAAAAGCATTGATAAGCGCATAGTGAGAAGAGCATTGCTGTGAAGCGCGTATTACAGTAAAACATTTTACCTATTATTTAAAAACAGTAGAGTTTGATCTCTGTGGTGCTGCCATCTAGAACTCATAAGAAAGATTTAAAGTAGCCATTAGAGTAGTTTTTGAAATATTCACAGAGTTTTTGTGTCTCTAAACTGGGGGAACTTTAGGTGTTGCCGACCCGGCAACACTGCGCGTTAAGGGGTAAAATGGCTTTTCTGAATTATGACTCAATAATTGTTAGTTTTACATTTAAAAACAAAAGCTTCATTTTCAGACATAAAGCTTATAAAATATACAGACGACTCTCGTTAATTCGAACTCGTCGGGACCAGAAGAAATGTTCGAATTATCCGAAGTTCGAATTAAGGAAAACATGCTTAATACGGTACTAATACAAAGGAATTAATGTTATAGTGTTTTTTTTTTAACTTATTTAGTCTATTATCATTAGAACATGACTTAATATTAAATTAGAATTAATAAATACATAAACTAATTAAAAGATTAGAAACAAGCACGATGGAAGAAAAATTTAAAGCGTCATTGATGGACAGACGGGGCACTAAGAAAATGGATATAAAATGCATTGGATTATATGGATATTCGTTCGGAACAATTTTCACAAAAATCAAAGGAAAAAAATTATTCAAATGATCTGAAATCCGTGAGAAAGAAAAGAAAAATGAAAAATCGGAATTCTCGTTAGTTCGAATTAAACGAAGTCAAGAGAAAATGAGTTCGAATTAATGAAAATTTTTAACGTTATTCTGTCATTGAAAATTTCGGGACTTCATGTTTAGTTCGAATTAAGCGAAGATTCGAATTAACGAGAGTCGACTATATTTTATTTCTTTGATTAAACTAGTCGCTGCTAGATAAAAAAAAAAAAAAAAAAATATGCACAAAACGCCATATTCAAAATAACAGTTGAAAATTTCAATCTGTTTCGGAACCACAGAAATCCCCCTCTGAGAAAAATTTCTGAATTCAACACTGATTTCATTTATATTTGTCTTGACCAAAAATACCATGCTCTGTGATATTTTGAAAATAAATATCAAAGATAGAAACAAATTTCAAAAATCTTGGTATTTTACAAATGAATATTACATATGTGTTAATATCCACTATCTTGAAATTTTTATGATAAATATTACCTATACTGTCGAATCCCGTTATAACGAGCTCCCAGGGGCCAAAGGTTTTATTCGCTATATCCGATGGTTCGCTTTATCGGAAACATAGAGAAAAATATTAGAGTTCATAAAATGTATAACCAACTCATTAGTTGCTATGTGTATTGAATTCAATAAGGATGCATATTAAAAATGATCATCGATGAATTGACTAAAATCGATCACATTAATCTCATAGACTACTAATCTCTATAAATAAAAGGAATTCTGAGGATAATTAATTAATTAATTGAGGCACAGGGGAAAGCAAATCTTGGCAATGCGCCAACTCGGTCCAGAGGAAGCAAATCTTGGCAATGCGCCAACTCGGTCCAGAGGAAGCAAATCTTGGCAATGCGCCAACTCGGTCCAGAGGTATAAAAGCAAGATAGAAAAAAACGCGCAGGTCTGTGCATTCAAGTACAACCACCCATATGTATATGCTGAAAGTTTGTTCTGACGCTCACCCGACGCACGTGGAGTGCCGATGGTCCGGGGAGAGTCACCGGGGGATCCGTCGCCAGCTGAGAGAGAAGCGTAGAGTCACCGGGGGATCCGTCGCCAGCTGAGAGAGAAGCGTACCATACACATAAATTATTAAATAAACTTTCAAATTAAGCCCGGCGAAGCGGGCTGCGTATGCTAGTTAAATTAATTAAAAATGACGACAAATGAAAATGAGTTCATTTTACCTTCAACTGTTGCTCACTGTTTTGATACAGAAATAATCCGTAATATGTTGATGTGATGCCGATTTCAAAACCATATTATGAATTTCTTTGTCCAATAAATGCATAAATGACTTCAACATATTTTCTTCCGTTGTTTGTGTAGACAGAATTTATTAATTACACGAATCGTTGCTGTAGTATCTAGGGATGCACCCAATATTCTGTATCTATTCGGTATTCGGCCATGTTACCAAATATTCGGTTAGGCCGAATATCAAATTATTCGGCTTGGCCGAGTATCAAAATATTCGGCCAAATCCAATACTTAATAAAAACTTTTAAAACATATTTTTAAATACTTTTCACAATTTCTACTTTTAACTCTCAATTTATAAATATATTTAAAATAATTAGAAAGAAAATCATATTTAAATAAAATAGAACATTTTTACATTATTTATCTGCTATTTGTAAAGTATAACTTAAGAAAATTAACAATGAAAAGGATTAAAATGGTGATTTGTTAGGACTCTCCTTAGGAATAAATGATGTGCAGATGCAAGTTCCAAAATTTTGTTTAGTAAATAATCTGTTGCTTGCTTTTCCCAAATGAAAGTTCTTAAACAAGAAAGAAAAACTTTTGAAATTAGTAATAACTATCAAGATAGACAATTTTTGTTCATGAAACCATAATCATAATCAACTTATTGAGTCAAAAGTACATTGTATTTCATCTCACTCTAGGTCAAACTTATGTTTTCGTTTGTTGCATTAACAATAAATAAGATATCATAACTATATTTTCAACTCACATGCTTTGATATCTGTAAAATATGATATGATGGGAAGGGTGCAAAAAATACCACCATTCATAAGAAAGGAATTATGAGCTAGACATTCCTTTATCCTGAATTAAGTAGAAAGTATTTGTACTTTATATTGAAAAAAATCTGCCTTGAGTAATTTAGAAAAGAACAATTATGAGATTGTAAAGTTTTTCTCCGACCATTTTTTTTTCATTATTTCTCTTTGATTTTAAAATGTTTGTTTGAATTTGTAGAAGAAGTTATGAAATTGAAAATTTTATTAATTAAAAAAGTCTCATAATTGTGCTTCTTATATAACTCAAGGCAGATTTTTTTTAATACTAAATGTTCTTATAAAAAGCTCTTGTTTATCAAAATGTAAGTTTCTTTCTTTAAATACTATGTAAAATTGTTTTAAAAAGTAGCATTTTAATACCTTTAAACTTTGAAATATAAAAAGTATTTGGAAAGCTGAATATTCGGTATTCGGCCGAATAGTTACTATTCGGCTCCACAATTACTGTTCAGCTAGCCAAATATTCGCTATTCGGTTCACCTGGTGGCCGAATATTCAGCATTCGTTATTCGGCCAAAATCACTATTCGGTGCATCCGTACTACTAATTAAATTAATTAAAAATGAAAATAAATTCATTTTACCTTCAACTGTTACTTACTGTTTTGACACAGAAATAATCGGTAATCTGTTGACGTGATATCGATTTCAAAAACATATGAATTTCTTTGTCTAATTAGATCTAAATTTGAATTCAGAAGATTCAACTGTAGTCAATTTTAATTAAACGGAAAAATGAATGCGATTAGATAGTTTCTGAACAACACCTGCTAGTTTCATGCATTTCTGAACAATAATAAATTAAAATTTGTGTCACAAAGTTGGCTTTTGTGATTTAAGAACACCCTTAACAATGATTTGAATACTATTTTCAAAGAAATTGGTTATTTCACATCTGAAATACAAATATTCGGAATCATCTAAATTCGAATTCAGAAGATTCAACTGTAGTCAATTTTAATTTTTTTTTAAAAATCTAAAATTATATTGTAAAACTTCTGTTTAAAAATTAAAAAAAGAAATTGATTTTTCATGGGAGGAAAAAATGTTAGCTTAAACGCTAGTAAAAAAAAAAAAAAAAATTATGAAAACAATTTATTATTTATTGAACTGTATGTTTACAGATTTTATCCATATGTTCGTAATAAAAACAGATTATTTCCATAAAATGAAAAAAAAAAAAAATTCTACATAAAATGAACAATTTTTTTTTCAGTGTAGAGAAATAAATTAGTATTGAATGTGACCATAGGGGTGGGGTGGATTATGTAAATTTCGTAGTAGATGATGAGAAAATTATATTCTGAGACTATAAACAATGGAATTCCACTGCAGATTGCATGACAATGTTTAATCGAAATTATTACAAACTAGTCGGATGGGCCAATTTTTTTGTATTTCAAAGCTAGGCCTCTGTCCCTGCCCGCGAAGACACTCGCGAGCTAATGCTATTCCTATGGGGAGGCATTTTTCTAATAACTCTTTCGCATTTTGACATTTTTTTTTTTTTTGGGGGGGGGGGGGGGGGCATTGGATAGCTGAGGTCCCTTTCAAGATCGCTCCTTGACTACTTTTTCGATTTTGGTCGCAGATTTTTTTTATAAAGTTACTTTCCCTTTCTGAACTGTTAGAAAAATAAAATATTTTAAAAAGTCAAAATGCGAAAGAGTTACAGTAGAACCCCGCTAATTCGGACCCCGTTAATCCGGATCGGTTTGGTCTTTTTTTTTTTTTTTTTTTTTTTTTTTTTTCAAATTTGAGAAGCGCTTGGCTAATTTCCATAGCATTAACTTGTTTCATCGTCGTATTCTGAATTTAAAAAAACTTTTTCTGAAATATTTTCGGAAGAATTAAACAAAGTAAACATTTTTACTGACTGTAAATATTCAATACGTTTAACATGAAGGTGATTTCCTGTAAGTATGTTTTCTTTTCTTTCATTTTTTTTTCTAATTCTCCGGATTTTCGCTAATCCGGATTGGATCTGGTCCCAGTTAATCCGAATTATCCGGGTTATACTGTATTAGAAAAATGCCTCCCCATAGAAATAGCATTAGCTCGGGAGTGTCTTCGGGGACAGGGACAGGACCCTTAGTTCTTCAAAATTTGTCATCACAGTGCCAAAATTGAATAACAATCTCTGCTCATCATGAGTATTTTAAAGGATTTATAAAAGAAATCTCCAGATTTTGGTTCGAAGTTTCACCATCCAATGATAACTATGACCAGTTATATTTGATTAACAGTGAATATTAAGTTTGATTAAATTCTCCACATTAGTTTTTGATATGGAGCTATAGCATGAAAAATGTACACTAACATCGTCATCTGTCGGGCGATTACGCAAAAGTAATCAATATCAACTTATACGAAGGTATAACTAAATCTGAAACTTGATGGAAATCTGTGCATTACTTCTTGATATGTAGCAATTGCGGAAATCATGAGTAATGCATAACAGCAGCATCACTTATTCGGCGATGTACACTTAAACGTAACCAGCATCAATTTATCAGGGGCAGGTCTAACTTAATCTGAAGTTTTATTAAATTCCATGCATTAGTTTTTTAGATAGCTCCCACGAAATTTGTGTCACATACAGGCTGACAGACAGATATTTTGTAAAATTTTTTTCCGGAATCTCTCATCCTTAAAATGTGTAAATCCGTCGAAAACCGGAATTGGAACAATTTTCAGAAATCCAATACTTCCTTATTGTACAGATAGAAAAAAAGCAAGAAAAAAAGATTGTAGATAAATTAGCTTGCAAATATTGTATCTGTGTCGTAGTCATCTTACAAACTTGTAATGATTCACAGTCTAAGTATCACTAATTAGGTCATAAGGTCAAATGAGCTGATTAAGATTGTAATTTACTTATGTTATCACACTACTCAATTCATTACTTTATATGGATTTGTTCGGAGTTTCACTGTCGGGGCTGTAACTAAGGAAGGGGGGGTCTTCCCTACCCCCCCCCCCCCAAAAAAAAAGACATTTTGAGCCTCCCCTGGAAAAGGTTCCAAGGTCACTAAGTGAATTTATATTCTGAAAATCCAAATGAAATCTTGTTCAAAAATCTAATTTAGTTTACTGACCTTTTCACAGTTTTCCAGAAATACTAAATAGTAACTAATATAAGTGTTTCAACACTTGCTCATCTTATTTGCACGTATGAAGCTATCATGATGTTTAATATTACACTAGTTATACATTCGAATTTTAAATCATCATATTCTTTTTTTACAATTTGTATATGCAATAATTTATCTTTCTGCGTCAGAGAGAGAGAGAAAATATGACAACCCTTCCTCTATTATTCACTGCTAGCAACGGCCCTCTTTACTATACTGTGTGTGCTGACGGAATTTTTAAAGCGCATTAAGGACAATTTCATATAAAATTTATTTAATAAACCTATTCATTTGTAAGCATTTTTTTTTAATACCTCTGGAGGTGCCTTGCCAGGTGAAGGTCACGTCATCTGATCAAGATTCTAAATTACGAGACCAACTTGAGTAGTCATTTGCAGTACAAACAACAGGATGTAACGTTAAACAACCGACAAAACGAAGTATGCTCAAACGAGAAGCAGGGCCTGACTAAGGCAGGGGCATGTGGAGCAATTGCCCCAGGCCCCCCCGGCTTAAGCCCCCCCCCCCCAAGGACAGTTATAAGTTTTCCTTAAAAGAGTATCAAATGTTAAAAAATGATCAAAAGTGCCCAAAATTCCTTTTTTTTTTTTTTTTTTCAATTTTAAGGGATTTTCTTCTCCTACCCCGTCTGTTTCCATGCCCATTGACTCCTTAAGGCCTCAAATTTATCCTCATATTCCTGTAATCGAAAAAAACCCTGTATTCTATAATTTCTTAAAGTTGTCTTTCTTCTGCTATTATGTATATAGGTGTGAATAGTACTTGGTACGCAATTTATGTACACATACAATAATAATGAATTTCAGTTTTAGTCACTTCAGTATAATTTACGAAAAATTTTAAGATAGAAGGGGCCCCTCCTAATAATGTTTGCCACAGCCCCCCCCCCCCCCCCCCACTGCCTAAGTCGGGCCCTGACGTGAAGCAAGTACTGCAGATATGATGACGTGCGGAGCGAAATGAATCAGGTTTATTGCTGCTACGTTGCAATTAGGTGGTAACCCCAGGGGCGTGCGATGGGAAAATTGCGCCCGGGACAAAGTTAGAATTTAGCGACCCCCTTCCCCAACTTTTTCTTGTGACATGCTAAAAATGACGTTGGTAATATAAATTTGGCACCCCCCTAAATTTCCGCGCCAGGGGCGACCGCCCCCTTTCGCACGGCGCTGGGTAACCCGCCCCGATACCAGGTATCTAATCCGTTAAGCTGAAGTAACTCGGCAGGTAGGGGGCCTGGTCATCGGTTAGAAAGAAAGAAAACATTTTATTTTCCATAAATAATACTTTTAGTAACTGTATTATTATTTTAGAAAACATAACCAAATTTCCGAAATTAAGTAATTTTGAAAATCGCTCTCGGCTCGGCCTACCGGCACAAATAGACTTAAAAGTTAAATACTAATTTCACTAATGAGACAAAATTAATATTGGAGATAAACGCAGCTTAACAGTTTTATCTGTTCGCTTTTGACGAGTTTTTAATTTATTTTTTTGCAAGAATTGGTTTTATCAGAATCGTATTAATACATAATGTATAATCGTATTAATACATAAAGGGATAATGTATTTTTTTTTATCCTTTGAGAATATTTTTAGTAATAATATTAATATAGAGTTGATCTTATCAAAAACTTATTACACTACAAAAGCTATAGATAATGTTTAGAATATTTATATCATAAATTTAAACCATATGGTGATTGTTTCATTAAAAGTACCACACATTATATTTTAATTTCTGATATTATTTTTCTTGAGATAGGTGCGTGTTTAATAATATAACTCTAAATATAGTATATCTAAAGGCTGGCAAAAATTTTGATCACGCCGATGATACTTTTTTATCGTCTTAGTGACAAATTTACGGAGATGGGATTTCCCCCCTTCTATACCCTCTCTTTATTTATTTATTTTTTCTGTATTAATTGGTCCTATCAAAAACTTGTCAATATAAAATTTGTAGATAATATTAAGAAGATTTATAATAAATCCAAGCCAATGTGACATCTTGTGAATTGAAGACGTTATGAATTATTTTCTTCTTTAACTTTCCCTTTTTTCTGTAAGAATTGGTCCTATCAAAAACTTGACAGTATAAAAAATGTAGATAATATAAAGAAGATTTATTATAAATTTAATTGGATTTCATGTATCAAGAATTGAAAAAAATATTTTATTTCTTCTTAAAATCCCCCCCCCCTTTTTTTTTTCTTAGTTTTTTTTATAATTATTGAGATATTAAGATTTTATTATGCATAAATTTTTGGCCCTTATCCTAAAAGTAATAATAATTTTAAACTGGTTCAATATGTATCGTAAATAACGAATTACTGTGTTCAGGGATGTTGTAAAAATAATAGAGGATATACGCTGTAAGCAGAGGGTATACCCTAAAGTGTGTGTACTATAGCTTCCTTGAGAAACAGAGTTTAACGGTGTTCCTTTAAAAAATCCAGAAGGTATACGGCGTTTACCCCTGTGTACCATCACCACATCCCTGATTGTGTTCTCAAAAACACACGATATTTCTATCGCCTTTGTCTGATTTCGTCCATTAAGGATGTACTTAAATCCAAACTGCTTATTTTCTGATTAATTTTTATTTTATTTATTTATTTATTTTTTTTTTTTTTTCTGAGGCTTATTAAATGGGTAGGTTTTCTTATTCAAAAATATATACAAGGTGTTGTGGTGTCGATTTTTTGATAAAGGAAGAATGTATTATAAAAAATTTTATCAAGTTTGACGTTTTGAACTAAATTTCCAGAAGCGAAAGAGATGGGAACGAAAAAGAAAAAAAAAATGCTTCTACTGAAAAAATAATTGTTTATAAGGCAAGTTCTAATTAATTGAGCGAAAAATGAAAACACACCGCCGCTTATATATCTCTTCAAAAACCACGCCAGCAAATTTCATACTTCTACTTTTAAAAATTTGTCTGAAAATGTTCAGAAAATTTCGAGATGTTGAGAATCGATTTTTTTTTTTTTTTTTTTTTTTTTTTTTTTTTTTTTTTTTTTTTTGAGTACATCCTTAAGGGTGTTGTTAACTGTTCCGCTCAACAAGCGCAAAACGTTTTGACACAGTTACAAATTCATTTTTTATATATAAAATTGGAATGTCTGACTATGGAAGCGATTTCGAATCGAACTTATTTTTCCATTTTATGATAATTAAATTACCTAACCAGTTCTAAGCTATTTCGATGACGTGAACACCCGTTTTTCTCCTGCTTTTCGACCGGTTTTTCTGCTTTCGTCGGGAAATGTGTTCAAAAGTGTCAACTTTGAAGGATATGAAAAATCTATTCTGTTTTTAGAAAAATGAAAAATTGAATGAAATTAGACAGTTTCTGAATAATAACACCAGCTATTTTCATGCATTTCCGAACAAAAATAAATTAAAGCATGTGTCACTAAGTTGCCCTTTTTGATTTAAGAACACCCTTAACGAATTTGATTGAGATTTTCTGCCACTTTATTTTATGTATCAGTTTCGAAGGGATTTGTGCAGAATTATGGAAGTTATCGGGTAATTCCTGAATAGGAACGTCTGTACGTCAGAAAATTGTCAGTTTCTATTTGGAAATTTGCCTTATCTTTTAACGATGGTTGAATGAAATGAAACTGCCAATTGTACCGTTCTGCCCTCCATAAAAAAGTTTTTCTACATTTCGATATCTCCCGTATTTTTCTTTTTCCTTATTAGATGAGCATTTTGAGTGCACTTTTATAATTAGCAAATAAAGAGCAGTTTATTATTAGTCAGGGTATCACTATTATTTTGTAAAAAATATAGAAAACTAGTATACTTTAGAATTTAAAAATAAATAATGCATTGTTAAAAAAAAAAACCTTGCAAATTTACTTTTATTTTTTTATTATTTTCTATAAAAAGAAAGAAAAGAAAAGAAAACTGTCACCGGGAATAAAACTAAAGGCTGTTTTTGGAAGGGAAAAAACTTTCCCTCTTTAGCAGTCACAATTTTTTTTTTCGTTCGTTTGTTTGTTTAATTTTTACGGTTAAATACAGTTTGTTGTGTTAAAAGCTTAATTTTTCTATATGATGAACACTTTTTTATATTCACCTGACGATTAAAATAGTAGGCAAGAATTAATCTCCTCTCCGTGTCCACCTTCCCGACATAAAGTCATATGTCTCAAGTTTCTCTAAACGTTTTGTCAGAAATATGTGTAAACGCAACTTTTAAGCTACGTTTAGACTTGTAGTAGACTTATCTATAAAATTGATGTCAATAATACAAATAACAAAATTGGCCCTCTATTTTGAATGATTACAGATACTGATAGCCAGTCAGCTTTAATAGGTGGTTTCAAATCGTAATTTAGTGTGTAGTTAATGTGGTTATTTTTTGTTTCTGTTTAACGTGATAATAGTTTGAATAGTTTTACTATGATATACGGTCTTTTCTAAACATGGATAACATTGTTGGAAGATATATAAACATTATCTTATTCACTTGTTTGATAATTGTGTGTGCCTGTACGTGCATGCGTGTACTGTTTACATACGTACTATTTTTGGTCACACCTTATTTGATAAGATTGAATGGAATTTTTTGTTCACAATCCTAAAAGTCGAATTTTTATTTAATATATAACAGGCCTGTCCAACTTTTTAGTAAACAGGGGCGCAACTCAACTCCTGGCACTCAATGAAGGGCGCCATTATTTACACTGCAGTAGTATAAGTACGCAGTGCCAGATTTACGGCAGGGCATTCGGGGCACAGGCCTATAGGGCCCCCAAATGCGGTTAAAGGTTTTTCAATTATTGTCCAAAAACTGGTGTAATTTTAATATCCAATGAAATTTTACATGTCTTTCTAAATTCTGTTATGTTCATATTGTATATTGATAAAGTTATATATTTGCCAGAAACATCCATTTATTACTTTATTATAGTGAATATTTTCTTTTATCATTAACATTTTAAAAATATATTGTATTTTTAATTATTGTTTAATCCTTTTCCTGCTATCGTCAGATTATTAGAGTGTTAGTAAGAATAATATTTTAAATAATTGTAGCTTGGTGTTGTCGTAAATTTATTATTAGTTGTTGCATACTTCATAATTTCAGACTTGCATATGAAAAGAATTATTACCACGCGTTTTTTTCTAAATCGTTTACTCATTTAATTTTTATTATTGTTAAAAAAAAAAAAAAAAAGTTATTTGTCAGACGTTTTCCTCAGTCCACACAACTTTGAAGAATGTCCGTGGTAGATATAGCTGCCGCCACCGATATTACTAGGTGATATCGGTCACCCACTGTGAGATTGGTGCAAATGAAGACTTACGCTAGTAACTGAATTATCAGTTTATTAAGAATATATGTACACACAAAATACGCTATTTACAAATATATACAACTACAACTCGGATATAGGTGATCCGGTTCAACATTAAATTAGATACCGTAAAGATTGGTTGTGTACTATTCCAATTACACTTTCCACCTCACACTCAATACACGTTAAATTCACTTTTTTTGGAGCTCAACCTTGAGTCTCCCAACACAAGTATACTAGGCCTGTACTTCTTAGCCCAGAGCACTAAACACCAGGACGTCTGTGTTCCTTGCGCACCAGAAAACGCACTGCTTATGCTCTTCCACACAGAGCAACCTCTAGGTCCGAAACCTAGGTATAGAATGAATGATCTGAGGCAGACTTGCCCTTTCCAAATCACTGCTTTCCCAAAATAAACCCCTTTGGAGCCTCCTCATTGGACACATACTCCATTCTTTTCTTGCTTAGTGACATGCTGCTAATCTGCTGATCATCCGCATACTTCGCTGACAGATGGACATGCCTCTTAGCAATCTTCTTTCTCTAAACATCACCTGCAAAGGATTATCTGGCAATTTCCCTTTCCACAAAGAAGGAATGTCACCTTGGAAATTCTGTACACAACCATACAATACAAAATATTCAAATGGAGAAAGAGTAGACATTACATTCTTTAGCACAGGTACTATCAGATCCTGACACCCCCCACCTTAGCGGAAAATATGCCTTTTAGGGGCTAATTTTCCCCAAACATATAGTAATAGCGCAGAAGAGTTCAATAGTCTCCTTACAGATTTCTTCATTATGCTTATTACATAGGTATTTCCAGGTGTCTGAACACTATCTACCGACATCTCTACTGAACCGTTACTAATATTATTATTACATAAACAATACACATGTTAATACAATATTATAAACAAAAAAATCAAAAAAATATTTACACACACAGAGAAAAAAAAATTAAATGTGTGACGACATCCCTTTAAGTTTGTCCACTATTGGGTCGTTGACGCTGATGGGCTAACAACTGGTTGTTCTTCCCAGCTCTTTCTATGTAGCCTGGAAATTGCGTCAGCATTCAAATGTTGAGCTCCTGGACGATGAGAAATACTCAGGTTCCAGCGTTGCAAGGCAAGAGCCCATCTAGTGAGTTTGGGTGATCTTGGGGTTGTTTCGGTGAGAAATTTTAATGGATTATGATCCGTAATGATCTCAATTTGAGATCCATAGGTCCATTTATCAAACTTTCGCAACCCAAAGACAACTCCAAGCCTCTTTCTCTATACTCGGCCAAGCACGCTGAGCCCCTGATAATTTCTGACTGGCAAAAGCTATCGGTTTAAACTGACTCTTTTCATCTTTTTGAGTAAGGCAACATCCTACTGCCAGGTCGGAAGCATCTGTGTGGAGCAGATATTCCCGGCCTACGATAGGTGTAGCCAAACTCGTCACTTTACATAACTCATCTTTAAGAGTATTAAATGCTTTTTCTGCCCTTTCATCCCATGGTACGGTATTTTTAACCTTTCCTTTTGTCAATTCGGTTAAAGGTATAGCAATTTCGGCATAATTTGGAATATAAGATCGGTAAAATCCCATTAATCCCAAGACAGATCTAACTTCCTTTTTAGTTTTTGGTCTCTTTAGATCCCTTATTGCTCCTATTTTTTCCTCATCAGGTGCATGCGTTCCCCCCCCCCCCCCAATTACATGACATAAAAACTTAGTCAATTTCTCTCCAAATTTACATTTGTCTAGCCTAATCGTAAAATTTCTATTTTTAAGTTCTTCAATGACAGCCCTAACATGTTCACAATGCTCTTCCCAGGTGTCGGAGAAAATGATGACATCATCAATATATGCTTCCGCATACCTCCGATGACCTTGGAGAACCTCATTCATATCTTTCTGAAACGTGGCAGCCGCCCCTGATAATCCAAAAGGCATGGTACGCCACTGATAAGTTCCATTATGCGTTGTAAAAGCTGTCAAATGTTTACATTCCTCCGCCATTTTAATCTGCCAATAACCTCTCAATAAATCAATCGATGATAAATATTTAGCCGCCCCTGCGGCATACATGATTTCTTGTGAATCTTTCATCGGAAAGGTTGGAACCTGAGTTACCGAATTTAAAGCTCTATAGTCTTTACAAAGCCTAACAGTTGCGTCTTTTTTCGCCACACAAACAATTGGATGACTAATTTCAGCATTTGACGCTTCGATTATAGATTTAATTCTAACAACTCCTGAATCTGTCTATCTACTTCCTCCTTGTAAGCTACCGGTACACTATATATCTTTGGCTTTTTCCTTTCCACCCCCGGTTTAAGATCAATACAATGTTCTCCTACATCCGCTGGTCGTACAGGACCCATAAACACCTCTTTATTCTCCCTCAAAATAGACTTTATATCTTTAACTTGATTGTTAGATAACCCATTTTTTTTCGAACCTCTCTATATCTCGTTCTATTTCCTGATCCCGGTTCAAAATAGGAATTTCCCCAACTTCTCCAAATTCCTCATCACCCTCGAAAACAATATTAACTATATTACATTTAGCAATAAATTCTCTTATTTTATTTTGGTGCACATGCTTCCTACTCCCGTCGGCTAACTCAACTATAAACGAATGCTGATTTCGTTTTTCGACTATGGTTGCCGGCCCTTGCCACCTAGAATATAACTTATTAGTCGAATCTGGGATTAACAGTATTACCTTTTCGCCTACTTCAAACGTTTTTTCTTTTGACCTTAAATTATAATGATACGCCATCCTATTTTGTTGCACCTCGGACGATAATTTTGCCTCATTTGCGGCTCTTTTTAAGCGTCCCCTAAGTTTATTCAAATACTCATGAATCGGCGTAGTATCTAACTGCGCCCCCTTATTTTCTCCTGCCCAGGATGACTTGAGAATCGATAAAGGACCCTCCGGCCTTTTAAGCTACGTTTAGACTTGTAGTAGACTTATCTATAAAATTGATGTCAATAATACAAATAACAAAATTGGCCCTCTATTTTGAATGATTACAGATATTGATAGCCAGTCAGCTTTAATAGGTGGTTTCAAATCGTAATTTAGTGTGTAGTTAACGTGGTTATTTTTTGTTTCTGTTTAACGTGATAATAGTTTGAATAGTTTTACTATGATATACGGTCTTTTCTAAACATGGATAACATTGTTGGAAGATATATAAACATTATCTTATTCACTTGTTTGATAATTGTGTGTGCCTGTACGTGCATGCGTGTACTGTTTACATACGTACTATTTTTGGTCACACCTTATTTGATAAGATTGAATGAAATTTTTTGTTCACAATCCTAAAAGTCGAATTTTTATTTAATATATAACAGGCCTGTCCAACCTTTTAGTAAACAGGGGCGCATCTCAACTCCTGGCACTCAATGAAGGGCGCCATTATTTACACTGCAGTAGTATAAGTACGCAGTGCCAGATTTACGGCAGGGCATTCGGGGCACAGGCCTATAGGGCCCCCAAATGCGGTTAAAGGTTTTTCAATTATTGTCCAAAATCTGGTGTAATTTTAATATCCAATGAAATTTTACATGTCTTTCTAAATTCTGTTATGTTCATATTGTATATTGATAAAGTTATATATTTGCCAGAAACATCCATTTATTACTTTATTATAGTGAATATTTTCTTTTATCATTAACATTTTAAAAATATTTTGTATTTTTAATTATTGTTTAATCCTTTTCCTGCTATCGTCAGATTATTAGAGTGTTAGTAAGAATAATATTTTAAATAATTGTAGCTTGGTGTTGTCGTAAATTTATTATTAGTTGTTGCATACTTCATAATTTCAGACTTGCATATGAAAAGAATTATTACCACGCGTTTTTTTCTAAATCGTTTACTCATTTAATTTTTATTATTGTAAAAAAAAAAAGTTATTTGTCAGATGTTTTCCTCAGTCCACACAACTTTGAAGAATGTCCGTAGTAGATATAGCTGCCGCCACCGATATTACTAGGTGATATCGGTCACCCACTGTGAGATTGGTGCAAATGAAGACTTACGCTAGTAACTGAATTATCAGTTTATTAAGAATATATGTACACATAAAATACGCTATTTACAAATATATACAACTACAACTCGGATATAGGTGATCCGGTTCAACATTAAATTAGATACCGTAAAGATTGGTTGTGTACTATTCCAATTACACTTTCCACCTCACACTCAATACACGTTAAATTCACTTTTTTTGGAGCTCAACCTTGAGTCTCCCAACACAAGTATACTAGGCCTACTTCTTAGCCCAGAGCACTAAACACCAGGACGTCTGTGTCCCTTGCGCACCAGAAAACGCACTGCTTATGCTCTTCCACACAGAGCAACCTCTAGCTCCGAAACCTACGTACGGAATGAATGATCTGAGGCCAACTTGCCCTTTCCAAATCACTGCTTTCCCCAACATAAACCCCTTTGGAGCCTCCTCATTGGACACATACTCCATTCTTTTCTTGCTTAGTGACATGCTGCTAATCTGCTCATCATCCGCATACTTCGCTGACAGATGGACGTGCCTCTCAGCAATCTTCTTTCTCTAACACACCACCTGCAAAGGATTATTTGGCAATTCCCCTTTCCACAAAGAAGGAATGTCACCTTGGAAATTCTGTACACAACCATACAATACAAAATATTCAAATGGAGAAAGAGTAGACATTACATTCTTTAGCACAGGTGCTATCAGATCCTGACACCCCCCACCTTAGCGGAAAATATGCCTTTTAGGGGCTAATTTTCCCCAAACATATAGTAATAGCGCAGAAGAGTTCAATAGTCTCTTTACAGATTTCTTCATTATGCTTATTACATAGGTATTTCCAGGTGTCTGAACACTATCTACCGACATCTCTACTGAACCGTTACTAATATTATTATTACATAAACAATACACATGTTAATACAATATTATAAACAAAAAAATCAAAAAAATATTTACACACACAGAGAAAAAAAAATTAAATGTGTGACGACATCCCTTTAAGTTTGTCCACTATTGGGTCGTTGACGCTGATGGGCTAACAACTGGTTGTTCTTCCCAGCTCTTTCTATGTAGCCTGGAAATTGCGTCAGCATTCAAATGTTGAGCTCCTGGACGATGAGAAATACTCAGGTTCCAGCGTTGCAAGGCAAGAGCCCATCTAGTGAGTTTGGGTGATCTTGTGGGGTTGTTTCGGTGAGAAATTTTAATGGATTATGATCCGTAATGATCTCAATTTGAGATCCATAGGTCCATTTTTCAAACTTTCGCAACCCAAAGAGAACACTCCAAGCCTCTTTCTCTATACTCGGCCAAGCACGCTGAGCCCCTGATAATTTCTGACTGGCAAAAGCTATCGGTTTAAACTGACCCTTTTCATCTTTTTGAGTAAGGCAACATCCTACTGCCAGGTCGGAAGCATCTGCGTGGAGCTGATATTCCCGGCCTACGATAGGTGTAGCCAAACTCGTCACTTTACATAACTCATCTTTAAGAGTATTAAATGCTTTTTCTGCCCTTTCATCCCATGGTACGGTATTTTTAACCTTTCCTTTAGTCAATTCGGTTAAAGGTATAGCAATTTCGGCATAATTTGGAATATAAGATCGGTAAAATCCCATTAATCCCAAAACAGATCTAACTTCCTTTTTAGTTTTTGGTCTCTTTAGATCCCTTATTGCTCCTATTTTTTCCTCATCAGGTGCATGCGTTCCCCTCCCCCCCCCCCCAATTACATGACCTAAAAACTTAGTCAATTTCTCTCCAAATTTACATTTGTCTAGCCCATAGGTTCCCAACCTTTTCTGGTCCACCGCCCCCTTTACAAGAGAAAAAAATGCCAACGCCCCCTCTTCCATAATAGTTAATTATATAAAAAGTTTAAATATTATTGCATATTATCTATATTTTATCTGTCTGTCAATCTATTAATCAAAGTAAAAGTTAATTAAAACAACCATAAAATGTAGTAAACAATTGTTTAGTGAAAATTTAAAAATAAACACAAAACCAGTAAGATTTTTTTTTTAAAAAAATAATGAAATAGTTGAGACTTAGAGCTTTAACAATTTTTTCATGTCAGATTCCAATTTCTTCAACATCAGTCACAAATTGTCAGTTTCAAAGATGCATGTTTCTTTCCTTAGACAGTAAATTAGCCACTGCACGGAACCCACTTTCAGCCAAATCTGATGAAAGGAAAGCAATTAAAATTGTATGTACTCTCCCTCACAATCCGCATTAGAGAACTGTAGGTTTTTTAAGTTGAATTCTTTGTGTCCATTTCTGAATTTTACTTATAGTTCTCGTTTGCCGTGAGTTCCACGATTTCCTCCTCCAAATATGATGATAATGCTGTAGCTGTATTTGCGAAAGAATCTAAAAAGAAACTCGGTATAATCATGTACAGTAAAACTTCTAAATAACGGACACCTCGGGAACGCAGAAATTGTCCGCGATTCGGAGGTGTCCGCTATTGGGAAAACCTCCGAGATTAAAAAACCGCTAAGAAATGCTTAATGTTTCATTAATTTACTTTTATATGTCCTAAAACCTCTATTATATAATTAATCAGAAATTAAAATTATTTTTTAATCAATAAGAATTAAATAAATTTATGCACGCTTTTATCCATTGTTTATTATATTCTCGTGAAATAATCTGTTACAAAAGTTTACTTTTGCTTGCAATTACATGTAATTTGTTTTTCTATGTGACATTATTGGACATTGTAAAGTTCCGGGGCGTGAAGCGAAGGATTGCACTTTTTGACCTTTAAACCATAAAATCTCAATATAGTCTTGGGTGACATTTCAATGCTGTGGGAGATATTCCTCCCGGACAACACCCTGAATTTAGCACTGAACGTGGGGAGGGGGGAGGGGAGAATTTTCTCCAGCTTTTTATCTACATTTATCTGCGATCACAAAATTTGTGACGCGTTGCCCTGATAAATTCAGAGGCTTTTTTGCTTTGCTTTTCTTTTTTTTTTTCTTTTTAAAACATATTTTTTTCATCCTTTATCGCCGAATAAATTGTCCGCTATTCGGAATGTCCGTTATTCAGAGGTTAAACATACAAAAATTTAGGTTTTGGGAGTGGGGATCGGAAAACTGTCTGTTAAATAGAGGTGTCCGCTATTCAGGAGTGTCCGTTATGGAGGTTTTACTGTATAAAAATCTTGGAATCGCTCTGAGAAAACTTCATGAAGAACGTCGAAGTGTTGGCAGTAAGTAAGTAAATATTCTTGTTTTCACAGACTGCGAATATGTGGCAATTTGGCTGCATTCTCTTCTACTTAGATTTCCTTTGAGCAAAAGAAGTTTACCTACAGAAGCAGCTATGAGGTTTTTTGTTTTAATTCAATTCAATTCATCATCTTGAAATAATCTTATGCCTTATTATAAATATTTAAATTTATTTATTTAAAGATTCTAAACAGGTCTGTCACATAAACGATGTCATTTTTTAATACAATCAGGTTTTAGCGTATTTTTACACCTCTGTTTTTAGTTAATTGTAATACTAAATCAAATATATAGAAAAATGATTCAAATACCTTCTCAGAGACAACAAACTTCTGCATGCAGCAGCAACCGATTGAATTCATTTGCAAGTCTGATGCAAAGTGATAGTGAAAACTGCACTATAGTGCAGTTTTCACAAAATCATTTCACTTTGCTGTGAAATGATTTTCAATTTAAAGTTCGCAAAATATCCTGTCATTCAATGAATTGTTACTATTCTTATTGACTGCTCCAATAATGTAATGAAGCGACGTCTACAGGCGTTCATTCCAAATTTTCGAAAGCAATTGCTGATGATGTGTAACGGAATGTACAGAGAGTACATTTAGTGCTGCTTGTTAAAAATGTGCTAATGAAACCTTCCTGGTGTACCGTCGTTGTTCGAGCAACATCAGAAGCAAGCGACAAAATATTACAATAAAGAATTTATTTCACTTGGGCTGACTTCGTTGTATTAAATATCGATTATCCCTTTGTATCAGTTTTCAAAGTTTTAGCAAATAACTCTTGTTTTTTTTTTTTTTTTTTTTTTTTTTTTTTTAATGAGTTTTTGTTATTTGTTAACGCTGATCTATGGAGTTGAATGGAAAATTTTTAGGTCTTTAAATAACAGCGTAATGATATTTCAATGCTTTTAGCCATCTATTCCTCTTTGCTCCGAATTTTTCTTTTCAGGATTTTTTCTATTGATATCATACGGTTTCTTATGATGAAGAACAGTTTTTATTATCTCTCTGACTACAGGCAAGATTAATTTCTCGCCGACTGTATGCAATTTTAATACTTTTTTTTAATTATAATGATATATGAGGCTCGTAGTCCGTCATCTTATTGTTTAGAAGATGACATAAAAAGGTTTGATATAGTTGACTGTTTTTGTTTGAAATTTTTTTTCCAGTCTTTGAACTGGTCAAATGTGACAACCCCAAAACTTTCTTATATCTCATACATGTTAATACTTCAAAATTCGCTATCGCAGTATCAAAATTAAATGGCAATCTATGTCAATCGTAAAGATTCTAATGGTGTGAAATTCCGTGCATTAGTTCTTGAAATAAGATTACTGCGACTACCGGAAAAAAAATGCAGAATAAAAGCGCCAGGTGTTATGCAATTTGCACCAAAACATAATATTCAATAATATTTATCAAAGTAAAACTGATCTGAAGTTTGATGAAAATCCGTGCATTAATTCTTGTGTTACAGCTGATTCAGAAATCGTGAAAAAGACAGCATAACAGCACCATCTGTGGAGTGATTTTCAACGAAATGTAAACAGTATCTTTTCATGTCAAGGAATAATCAAATCAGATTTTTGGTAAAAATCTGTGCAGTAGTTCTTTAGATAAAGCCATTGCGGAAATCGTGGAAAAAGCAGCATATTAGTGCCACCTGTTGAGTGATTTACACCAAAAACGAATCAGCATCAATTTATAACAGAGAATACCTGAATATAGATTTCCGCGCATTAGTAGTTGAGATAGAGCGCCTTTAAAATTTATCTCACATACAGACAGATAGGCTAACAGACAGATTCACAGATAGACATTTTGTAAAAACATGATTTAGGAATCTGTGACCCCCTAAAACACGTAAAACCGTCAAAATCCGGAACTCGAAAATTTTCAGGACTCTAATATTTTCTTCTTGTAAAGATAGAGAAAAGTAAAAATAGGAGATATCTTTGTCTTTTCTATCAGCACGCATTTATTCAAGTGCTATTGTTGCCTAGAAGGCTCCATGGCTTCATATGAAAATACTTCTTGACAAATTAGGCACATAGATAACGATTGGTTCGTAGGAGAGTGCCTAGATCCATATTTCAATTAATACTATACACAGGGATGGGAATTTTCCGCCTTTTGGCGGATTTCCGCTTTTTTGTTCAGGGATGCCGCGGACTCGCTATAGCGCGAAAAATACGCAAAAAATCGGCGACGGGACGCAAAAAAATGAAGCTTACGCGTCCCGCGAGATTCGTGATTTTCGCCGAAAAAATCGCAAAAAAGGCATATTTCGTTAAAAAATAGCAAAAAAACGAATTATTTCCGGCAAATTCCGTCATAAAATTTGCGAAAAAAATGGCTAATTTTGTTACAAAATTCCGAAAAAAAGGCAGATTTCCTCGAAAAAAACGACAGATTTCGTCCAAAAATCGTGATAAAACGCCAAATTTTGTCAAAAAAAATTGCGAAAAACGACAAATTTCTTAAAAAAATTGTGATAAAACTATAACTTTGTCAAAAGATCGCGAAAATTCGGCACATTTCGTCAAAAAATCACAAAAAAGGCAAATTTCGTTAAAAAATCGCGAAATAACTAATAATTTCCGGTAAATTTCGGATAAAATTCGGAAAAAAGGCAAATTTTGTTACAAAATTTAGAAAAAAGGGCAATTTCTTCAAAAATCGTGAAAAAACGACAAATTTCATCCTAAAATCGCGATAAAACGGCACATTTTGACAAAAAATTCGCGAAAAACGGCAATTTTCATCAATAAATCGTGATAAAACCGTCACCTTTCGCCAAAAGATCGCGAAAAACCGTCATCTTTCGCCAAAAGAACGCGAAAAACTGGCACATTTCGCCAAAAGAACGCGAAAAACCGGCACATTTAGTCAAAAGATCGCGAAAAAACGACAGATTTCATGAAAAAAAAAATCTCTTTTAAACTCAATTTTCGTCAAAGAGGCACGAAAAAAAAAGTTAATGCCAAAATAGAATTTTTCTGTTCAAAAAACTAACTTTCCTGCTTCCAAATTATTATTATTACTTTTTTTTTTTTTTTTTGCTTCTCCAAAAACAGATTTTCCTGCGTCACAATCTGTTTTTGATTGTTCCAAATCTTTCTGAGTGAATGTAACTTCTGAAAACACCCATTCATTAAACTAAAAGTACCCCTTTACACAACAAAAGCATTCTTTTTTCAGGAAAAATGTCTTTTTCAATAAATCAGTTTTGCTCCTTTTTAAAAGAAATTTGAACAATAGTGATATTTGTTATCTTCTGCACTCAAATAAGCGTTATTTTATAATTTAATTTGTATCTTGCACATTTATTTAAAAAAAAAAAAAAAAAAAAAAAAAAAAAAAAAAAAAATTTTAATAGTTTAAAAAAAATTAATATTGGCTTTAATTATTTATATGTTATTATTAAAACAATAATTATTGCATTTAATTTTTCTTTTGCGAATGAACAATTTTTGCATCTAAAAAGAGAGTTGGAGAGGGCAGCACTTATGGTATTGGGAATAGATATAAAATTTTTGTGATGGGGGGAGGAAGGAGAATTTGTAATTTAGATATTGCCACTCCTGTAATGTGATATACAGGCTTGTCTTCATTTGCTTGGAAATCAAGACCTGCTTTTGTTACTTAATTATCTTTCACAAACAAAATGTGGTGCAATTTTTTATTCGCGCGTGGGATCAAAATGTTGTGCAATTTTTTATTCGCGCGTGTGAGTGCAATATGGTGCAATTTTTCGTTCACGCGTGTTTTCAGTCTTTTTGCTTTTTTGCAGTTCCCATCCCTGTATACAGCTCGCATTTTTTCTTCGATTAAGATATTTTGAAATATAAAAATTTTACCTATATAAGTTTAAATAAATTTACTTTTGAACAAAATTATAGATATAACGATTTTTATCACTTTCACTAAGGTTAAACAAATTTTTTTAAATGATTCAAATCACGGGTTCGTTTAAAAGTCTTTGTTCAGGTCAAATCTTTGTCGTCATACTTCAGATTTTTTCAAAATACAAGTTAATAAAAAAATTATGTTTAAAACTTTTTGCCAGCCAATTATCGCGAATTTCTTACTCCACAATTTTTGAATTCATAATGATTTTTAATTCGAGTCATAGCCCTTGTTTGAGTTCCAAGACTATTTTTTGACATTAGTAAAATAAATTCAACTCCCCCCCCCCCCTTCCCAGATTTAGGTTTGTCTGTATAGCTTTACATAAGGTGCAGTCAAGGTTTTTGTCTCGGACTGGGTAATGTAGAGGAGATCAAATATTTTAGTATTATATTAGTCCTTAAACAAGTAGGTATGCCATCACCGCCCCCTTCGATGGTCCTAACGCCCCCCATTTTTCTCTAAACTTGCTACCGCCCCCCCTGGAAGTCTCCAGCGCCCACTGGGGGGCGGTACCGCCCCCGTTGGGAACCTATGGTCTAGCCTAATCGTAAAATTTCTATTTTTAAGTTCTTCAATGACAGCCCTAACATGTTCACAATGCTCTTCCCAGGTGTCGGAGAAAATGATGACATCATCAATATATGCTTCCGCATACCTCCGATGACCTTGAAGAACCTCATTCATATCTTTCTGAAACGTGGCAGCCGCCCCTGATAATCCAAAAGGCATGGTACGCCACTGATAAGTTCCATTATGCGTTGTAAAAGCTGTCAAATGTTTACATTCCTCCGCCATTTTAATCTGCCAATAACCTCTCAATAAATCAATCGATGATAAATATTTAGCCGCCCCTGCGGCATACATGATTTCTTGTGAATCTTTCATCGGAAAGGTTGGAACCTGAGTTACCGAATTTAAAGCTCTATAGTCTTTACAAAGCCTAACAGTTGCGTCTTTTTTCGCCACACAAACAATTGGATGACTAATTTCAGCATTTGACACTTCGATTAGATTTAATTCTAACAACTCCTGAATCTGTCTATCTACTTCCTCCTTGTAAGCTACCGGTACACTATATATCTTTGGCTTTTTCCTTTCCACCCCCGGTTTAAGATCAATACAATGTTCTCCTACATCCGCTGGTCGTACAGGACCCATAAACACCTCTTTATTCTCCCTCAAAATAGACTTTATATCTTTAACTTGATTGTTAGATAACCCATTTTTTTCGAACCTCTCTATATCTCGTTCTATTTCCTGATCCCGGTTCAAAATAGGAATTTCCTCAACTTCTCCAAATTCCTCATCACCTTCGAAAACAATATTAACTATATTACATTTAGCAATAAATTCTCTTATTTTATTTTGGTGCACATGCTTCCTACTCCCGTCGGCTAACTCAACTATAAACGAATGCTGATTTCGTTTTTCGACTATGGTTGCCGGCCCTTGCCACCTAGAATATAACTTATTAGTCGAATCTGGGATTAACAGTATTACCTTATCGCCTACTTCAAACGTTTTTTCTTTTGACCTTAAATTATAATGATACGCCATGCTATTTTGTTGCACCTCGGACGATAATTTTGCCTCATTTGCGGCTCTTTCTAAGCGTCCCCTAAGTTTATTCAAATACTCATGAATCGGCGTAGTATCTAACTGCGCCCCCTTATTTTCTCCTGCCCAGGATAACTTGAGAATCGATAAAGGACTCTCCGGCGCTTTTAAGCTACGTTTAGACTTGTAGTAGACTTATCTATAAAATTGATGTCAATAATACAAATAACAAAATTGGCCCTCTATTTTGAATGATTACAGATATTGATAGCCAGTCAGCTTTAATAGGTGGTTTCAAATCGTAATTTAGTGTGTAGTTAACGTGGTTATTTTTTGTTTCTGTTTAACGTGATAATAGTTTGAATAGTTTTACTATGATATACGGTCTTTTCTAAACATGGATAACATTGTTGGAAGATATATAAACATTATCTTATTCACTTGTTTGATAATTGTGTGTGCCTATACGTGCATGCGTGTACTGTTTACACACGTACTATTTTTGGTCACACCTTATTTGATAAGATTGAATGGAATTTTTTGTTCACAATCCTAAAAGTCGAATTTTTATTTAATATATAACAGGCCTGTTCAACCTTTTAGTAAACAGGGGCGCATCTCAATTCCTGGCACTCAATGAAGGGCGCCATTATTTACACTGCAGTAGTATAAGTACGCAGTGCCAGATTTACGGCAGGGCATTCGGGGCACAGGCCTATAGGGCCCCCAAATGCGGTTAAAGGTTTTTCAATTATTGTCCAAAATCTTGTGTAATTTTAATATCCAATGAAATTTTACATGTCTTTCTAAATTCTGTTATGTTCATATTGTATATTGATAAAGTTATATATTTGCCAGAAACATCCATTTATTACTTTATTATAGTGAATATTTTCTTTTATCATTAACATTTTAAAAATATATTGTATTTTTAATTATTGTTTAATCCTTTTCCTGCTATCGTCCGATTATTAGTGTTAGTAAGAATAATAATTTAAATAATTGTAGCTTGGTGTTGTCGTAAATTTATTGTTAGTTGTTGCATACTTCATAATTTCAGACTTGCATATGAAAAGATAATTATTACCACGCGTTTTTTTCTAAATCGTTTACTCATTTAATTTTTATTATTGTAAAAAAAAAAAAAAAAAAAAAAAAAAAATGTTATTGATTACCATATTTAACTTTTAATGGCTATTTTAATGTCAGTAATGGTTACTTTAGTCACAATATTTTTCATTTTTCAGGTCAATTCCCCTATAAGTATCGGTGCAAGGGGGGGGGGGGTAAGTACCTGTGCCCTGGGCCCCCAAATTTGTAAATCACTCCCTTTTAGTACGTATGCGCATATTAACATATTGCCAGTGAATCTTACGAGTTTTTTGGTGTACAGTGCGATATTTTTTTAACTAACTTTTTGGAATTTTGAAATTTCAAAAATTTAATTACAAAAATCGTTAAAATTTAGTACACCAATATATTTGTTCTCTGCAAGCAATATAAAACAAGAAAAATGTCAAGTCAAGTATTCTTTACAATCAGACCACAATCTTTTCAAAATATTCACCGATCGAAATTTTTGAATAACATTTTTACAGCTTATACTTAATAAACAAACCTTTTCCCTCATAATTCTATCGGTCTTTGTTTTTGAGAAATTTAATTCTGAAATAAGGATCTTATCTGCTGGACACCCTGTATATGCGAAATTGTGAAGAGAGAAGTGAATTTCGATTTTAAATAGAGCTTTTCTTCTTGATTATAACAATCATATATTTAGTCTTCGGGAAAATGTATTGATGTCAAAGGAAAAAAAACTTGAATCAAAAAAACATTGATGGATATAAATCATTTTCAAATGTCAAATAGCTTATTATGTCATTGTAGATTTAAATTTTTACTGAAAAAGAAAATTATGTCAATTGTATCGATATTAAAATGTCCATTATTTGGTGGTTTTTCTGAGAAATTTTTGATGTTTAATTGGAAAATACATATTGCATGAAATCAAGAAATAAACAACAAATTTCTAAAATAATAGTAATAATGATAACTATTATTATAACAAAAATTTTTTAGTAACCGTGATAACAAATTGTTAAACGAATTCTTTTGTGCTTTTTATATAATCAAGAAATTTCAGTTACGTGGAGTGGAAGAAAAACAACAACCAGGAAATACAAAAGTTGACAGTTAAAAAAAAAAAAAAATAAAAAAAAAAAAATAAAACATGAATATGTATTTTAAATTACTTTATTACTTATAGTTAAAATTTTCGTCACTAACTAATGGTAAAAGACAAATAACAATTATATAAAAAAAAAAGAAAAAAAAGATTATCCTGTCTTTTTTTGAGAAAATAGTCAAAATTACAAGGTAAAAAAAACCGTTTTTTCTTTTCAATACATTTTCCGCAATTTACAGAATTTTTTTCTCCTTTGAAATTATTTTGTGAATGTGGCAGAAATTAGCGAATACGAATTTCACTTTTGTGTCTCAACACTTCAAATTTGAAAAATATTTATTCAATTATAAAGTTTACATCATTTTAAGTATTTAAAAATAATTTTAAAACTTAACGGCATTATGGAACAAGTCGACAAGTAAAATGACGCAGTTTTTGTGAAATATTTATCACCATGCATTTTGCTTAAAAATCGAGATAGAAATTAATAAAAGAAAAAAATAAATAAAAAACAGTGTATAAGTTACTGTTAATTTGATAAATTTGGTAATTATTAATACGATGCGGAACCCGTCGAAATTCGACGAAAAAAAATCTTTAAAAAAGAACTATGTGACATTTATTTATAATAAATCTACAAAAATAGTTACAGTAAAAAGAATATCTTATATTGGTCAGTCTAACTCTCAAGCAAGTATCATTTTAAGATAAAATTAACAAATTGCTATAAAACTCAATTATTAAAATTATTAAACGAAATAAAACCGAAATTCACCGAATTTTATAACAGACGATTTATTTATTTATTTATTTATTTCCAATTTTAAAAGAAAATGGAGTGATTCTGTTGCCACAATTACAAATTTGGCATTAAAAATTATAAAAAAAATTAATATATCAAAAATAAATTCAGATACAGCTTTGAAACAAATTGCTTTTAAAAGTACATTTATTTTTCTCTATACGACGGTGTAAAAATTTAAAATGTACGATATTTAGAAGTGTAAAATTTACAGTGCAGGAAATCGCAAAACCTAAATTGCATAAGAAAGCGTTGCGCATTTTAATTTTATTTATTTATTTATTTGTTTTACAATTTTAAGAGAAAATGGAATGTTTCTGTTGCCACAATTACAAAATTGTTACTAAAAACTATAAAAAAATTAATGTATCAAAAATAAATTGAAATACAACTTTCAAACAAATCGCATTTAAAAGAATTTTTTTTTTCTCTATATGACGGTGTAAAAATTTAAAATGTGCGATGCTTAGAAATGTAAAACTTGCAGTAGCGAAAATTTCAAAACCGAAATTGCAGGGGAAAGTGCCATTATTTTGCCATTCGCAAAATAACGTATGCGTTATGCACAGATACCTTTGGCTTTTATAATATAGATTAACCGGAATATTATAATATTAACAGGATATTATTAATAACAACCACATCTTTTGGTAAATTTGATAAATATGTTGCGTATTAATAAAAATCTGCCGGTTATTATATTAAACTATTTAATCTTTTGCGTCTTATTAATAGAACACTTCTTTTGATTGAGTATTATTGTCTCTTAAAAATTATTTTTTGTTATTAGATTCAAACAGTTATGATAGTACATATTTTTTAAAGTATATATTCTTTGCTAAGTTTAATTAATCATATTGACTGAACGCCATCGGTAATTATTACCTTTTGTTAAATTTGATAAATGTTGCATATTTAACGTTGATGTTCGGTCAACATGATTAATTAAGCTTAGTAACGAATATATGCTTTACAAAAATATATGTACTATCATAACTGTTTGAATCTAATAACAAAAATAATTGTTAAGAGACAATAATACTCAATCAAAAGAAGTATTCTATTAATAAGAGGCAAAAGACTAAACAGTTTAAAATAATTACTTTTATAATTACTAAATGAAGTAGATGAAAATTTTAAACACGGAAATACTCAAAGAATACATTATACAGCTTTGTAATGCATATTTTTACCAATGAATATTTACAAAAACCATATACGAAATAAAAATCTCAAGCTAAACGAGTTGAAATGTATTACATTTACCAACCTTGATTGGTAATTATTAATTATAACCGGTTAATTTGATAAATTCTTATAAATTTACCATTATAAATCGGTTTATTGCAATGCTATTTGGGCTACTATTATTAATAACCTGTTACTATTAATAGTAACTGATTAATCAAATTCACCATAACATCCTACATACATAAAATGAAAAATATATTTTAAATGGAATCATTGGAAACATGTATTTTTATTCAGGCAGTAATTTGTTTTAGATAATGTAAACATATGAGAAAAATTTAATTGTCTAAAAAACACATGACAAACAGAAGTATGAAACAAAACTGGAAGTGTAACGCATTTTTTCCTTTTTTTTCTCAATATTCCGATTTTTTAATTAAAAAAAAAAATAAATAAAGTCTGTATTACTGCTTTGTGCCGGTTTCTTATAATAAATACTCTGTTTATATAATGGTTTGCACTTATGTAAGATTTGCCATTTCATCTGATTATATTCACGCTAGTTATAGATCATGAGCTGACATAAGACAAAATGAATTCATAAACACTTTTCACTATGTTGGTTGTGTTAAAAAACGTGAGTTTTAGCGTTTTAGGCCAAAGAGAACAGATGTCGTATCTTCCCGCGAGCCGCCATCTTGGCTCCCTATTATTTTTCACAAATTATTTATTATTATTATTGCAATTATTTTTAAGGGAAATATAAAACTAGTCGTTGGAGGCCACCGTAATACTTACCCATGCATATGAAAATAAAATATGTGAAAACTATTTATACAATGTATTTCAATTCCAAAACTAAATTTAAATGGTGTTAATACACATAGTAATACTCTATTAATGAATTGCTGATGCACCAATTTCAACAAATTATATAAAACGCCAAACTACTCAAAAAGTACCAAACTACGTAAAAGAAACATCCTTATAACTCCAAAAATAATAATCATATTAACTAACAGTTTGCTGCGTCGGATTAAGCGTCTCATTTCCAATTAAAATATACTTCTGAATTGAAATTTGAATGAAATACAGGGTCATGAAAAATCGAAGAATGTTGAAAACAGGATTACAAATATCTCAGCAACTAATAATCCGGTCGACTTCGTTCTATATGCAAAATATGTGTTATTTTATTGCCTTTTACGTCCATTTCTTAAAACAAAAAAATTCGAAAATTTTTATACACCTTTCATCAGAACGAATTTTTCGAGGGTCCGAAAAAAATAGTTCCGGATAATCGAGGTTGCTGATATTAAATAGGCTTCGTCCCATTCTTACATACAAAATTTCAAGTCTCTATCTCAATTTGTTTGGGAGATAGAGCGTTTACAGACAGACAGACTGACGGACGGCAATTTTTTTTTTCTAAAAATATGTTTTTCGAAATCTCCAGTGTCTAAAACGTGTAAATCCGTCAAAAATTTTTTTTCGATTTTCAAAACGATTGCAAGACTTACCCTATACTACGTATGATGGGTAAGTAATAAATATTTTAAAGACTTGTGCACTCTAAAAATTCATTTTCACTTTAATGGAATATTTTTCAAAATAAATTAATAAGTTCATCAAACGATTTTTACTATTAAAAATTTGATCCTTCAATCTTTGAATTTTCACAGTAGGTTGTCTTGTTTAATTTAATAACCTCTTTTGAAATGTATGATTCAATCATTAAATAGTCATTTCAATTGCATTTTGTAGTTTAAGGTTAAATAATAATGTATGAGAAATAACAGAGAAACGAAATGGCGACTCGCGGGAAGATACGACATCTAAGCCAACCAAAGAAATAGAAACGATTAGATTTTACATAACATGCTACCAGGATTATTCCCAGACTGGTAAATGTATGATCACTTCAGGAGAAAAAGGAGAAAGGGTAGTAAAAAACCAAAATTTCAGGAAGAATTTTTTAAGCTGACAAGATATAGACAGCCATATCAATAGCTTTCTGTCGGCAGATCTTCAAAGCCCGTGCCATGTTTGCTTTTAGCCTGGAATCTCTGGTTCGAATCCCAGACGAGAGGTAGGGTCGAAGAATTCAAAGAAAGCAACTCCCACCCAAAGAGCTCCCCTTAGGGTACCTGCATTCAGAGAAGGATTATGTTCCGTTATTTCTATGGTTAGTATAAAAAGGACTAGATTTATGACTTCATTAGTGACATTTTGTTAGTATCCATTAGCAAGGATGAAAATATTCCGGAAGAGCGAAGACTTCTAAATGTCTGGAATTCTCTTTTGTTGTATGTGTTTTTGTTCAGTTATTTTCTTTTCCCGCCCAACTTTTCCTTATTTGGTAATTTTTTTTAAATGTTCGGAGGTTCTTTTTTGTAAAAGAAACTTGGTCAAAATAGAGCTTTTATTCAGCAAAAAGGGTATTTTGTCCGCGGGGATTATGTCCGCAACCCAAATTCTATGTGTATAAAGTTTTTTAATTAGTAATTATTTATTTAGATAATAAAGAAGCAACATCTGCTTGTTAGATAGAATTAGTGTTATCAGATCTAATGTAACAAAAAAGAAAAAAAAAAAAAAGGACAGCGACTCGGTTTTTAAATTGGGACATAAAATCACAGTAAGGTATACCCTACTTGCCTTGTAGCAGAATACTGTAAAATATCTCATTGTTCCAACAGCAGAAATATCAAACAATTGTACCTGCTAAGATGAAAGCATGTTTAATTTTTTTTTCTCCTGCCCTTCCATTTTAGCATTTTATTATACTAAATGAACGCAACAACCTTATACCAACCTGTGATAACGGAATCGTTAGGAATTGAAATAAAATCCCAATTTTTAGGATATCTTCTGAAAAGAGTGATCAGATAAAACGTGACAGGAAGAAAAGACTATTTAAGCGATTTGAAATCGAATAGCATTTTTCATATTTTAATAAATAAATATCGAATTATCAGCGATTCTTGTCACGTGACAGCGTTTTTTTTTTTTGGTATTATCATATCCGAAAATTGGATTCAAAACATTAACCTTGACACTATTTTCTGAAATATTGTCTTTATCAAAAGATTCGATTGCATAGTTTGTGAATAAGAACACCTGCCATCCGAAAAGAAATAAATTCAGAAATGTGTTAGAATATTGCTCTTTTGGATTTGAGAACAGCCTTAAAAAATTACAGAGAAATATTTTATTATACTATGATTTTGATTTCTTTTATCTTTACAAGAAAAAAAAAATATTAGGATTAGTAAAAAAATTGACTTCGAATTTTCGGCGGATTTACATGTTTTATAAGGCCCTCAACACGATTTGATTATTTTTAGAAAATGTCTGTCTTCTATCACATATTTTGCAGGCGCTGTATCTCAAGAGCTAATTCACTGAATTTCATAAAACTTTAGATTCAGTTATTCCCTAATATAAATTGGTGTTGAATACTTTTTGGTGTAAATGGCCGAACAGGTGGCATTGTCATACTGAATTTTTCACGATTTTCGCAATATGTCTATCTGAAAAACTACAGCATAGATTTTCATCAAACTTCAAATTTAGTTAGACGTTGACATAAATTATTGCTGATTAGGCTTTGGTGTAAATCACTCAGCAGCTGGCAATGCTACTCTGCATTTTTCATGATTTACACGATTTTAGCGATAATCATATCTCAAGAACTAATACATGGAATTCCATGGCTTTAGAATCCTCGTGATGAGCAACATAGAGTGTTATTTAATTATGGCACTGTAAAAGTGAATTTTGAAGTATTAACAGGTATGAGATAGAAGAAATTTTTGGTATTAACACTCGCACTAGTTGTTTTTAACTTACTATGATTTTATTTGTTCTCTGCGGGCAGGGCCATAGCTAATGGGTTGCTATGGGGTTTCGCCCCCCCCCCCCCTAAAACATTTTGATTTTCCCCTGGAAAGATCTTAAATGAATTTATATTCGAAAATCCAAATGAAATTCTGTTCAAAAAACTAATTTAGTTTTGACGCCCTTTCACAATTTTGCAGAAATTCTAAATTGTAACTAAAGTAAGATCGCTCATCTTGTGTGCACATTTGAAACTAGCATGATGCACTCGAATTTTTCATCATCATATTTTTTCTTAACATAAAATGAAGTTATTACCACCAGTTTAATAAGAAACATAGTCCTACAGCGTGAATATGCACTAATTTATCTTTCTGCGACAGAGAGAGAGAGAGAGAGAGAAAATATGAGCCCACCTCCCTACATTTTCCTACTCCTCCCCGTTATTATACACTTTTAGCTACGACCCTGTCTATGGGTTCATTTTTTGTTCGCTTAGTTGTACTTTTTGAGCGATATTTATTGATGAATCAGAAATAAATCAAAAGGAAAGGATTATTAATAAATAATACAATAAACATAGGCTTTGAAAATGGAATACGCATATTCAATGTAGGATATAAGAATTGCTTATATTTTCATTGGAATTTTAAAAGGGATATAAAAAATATATATTTATTAATGTATATTAATTTTAAAACACGAAATTGACACAGCATGCTCATTTAAAATAATAATAACAATATGTGCGCAGAGTTATTTTCCTCAAAACTATTTGTACTTTTGACACGCGTACCCTACAGGCTAAATCATTGTAGAATCTTTTAAAAATATGTTTTGATGAATTAGAAACAAAACCGAAAAGGAAAGGACTGTTAAAGAAATAGCATAATAAACACGGACCTTGGGAATGGAAGAGGCGTATTATAATGAAATACTTCAGAAGATCAATTCTGGGATTTGCATTTGAGTGATGTGTTATAAACTTGTCAACGTTTTAAAAACTTTCAACGCTATTCTCGATTCGAACATAGGCGGGATTCGATTTTTATTTAAAACTTGATTTGATTACGAATTAAGAAGTGCATATTATATTATGTCTCTTCTGACAGATTGTTGAACTGAGATTTTTATTTAACGGCAAGCAGAGTTTTCGAAATAGAAGTTCATAATAATAAGGTAAAATGTAGAATCTACTATTAACAGATTGGTTATAGGTTATTAGCTGTTTGTATTTATTAATTGATCCAAAGCTTTCTTTGGGCGTTCTTTTGATAATTTTGATGTACTTCCAGTGCTTTATCAATTTAGACTTATATGTGCCGGATCCTGTGTATCGTAAAGAGAAATTTCCAAATTTCCAAAAGAAATTCCGACCCCCCCCCCGCCCTCATAAAAGGCGCAAATAATAACAATAATAATAATAATAATAATAAAACAGTGTAAACTACGGTTCCAAAAATCGAGCAGTCTTCTGCAGCCATCTCCTGGAAATTATGATGGTGAAAACTTAACTATTATATTTTCTTGAAGACGGCTCAAAACGTTGATTTCATATTTTATTTTATTTTTATATGTACAAGTTCATATTAAAGTTCTTGTTTTTGTGCACCAATGAGCTAAGTTATGTATTTTTAAGCTCACAGGCTATCATAGCCTGAGAGCTTATGTGCCCGTCCGTTCTGCATGTACGTACGTGCGTAACGCGATAACTCATGATAAAAATAGCCCATTCACTTGAAATTTTGTATATAGGTATATCCTGACAAGGCGCTTCCCTGATTAGTTTTTGGAATTCATTTGATATGTATAAGAGGGGGAACGGGGGGCTCATGCCCCTCCCCTTAATTGATATAAATGGGTTTTTCATGCAGAAATAATAGTTTTTGTTCAAAATTTACACATAGGATCTTTCTGATGAAGCACTTCCGTGATTGGTATTAGGTGTTCATTGGATAAATATAAACAGGGGAAATGGGGGGGTCTAATGCCCCTCCCCTAATTTATATAAATGGGTTTTTCATGCAGAATTGTCAGATTTTGTTCAAATCTCCGAATAGTTTTGGAAGTTTAATGGTTAAGTATATAAAAGAGGGGGATAACTGCTTTTAAATTATATAAATGGGTTTTTATTAAGAATTATCAGATTTGCTCTAAATTTTGGGATATGGATTTTTTTATGATAAAGCATGTCCTGATAAGTTTAGATGGTTCAATGATTAAGCATAAAAAGGGGAAAGGGAGGAGCTGTTCACCCTCCTTAATTTTTCTGCGAACGGAATTAACCCTTGAAAACATTAGGGTGTAATGTAGAATTAGTACGCGTAGCCTGTGAGCTCAATGCCATCAGTTTAACTGGGCAATATTCTTTTTATTAATAAATACATTCTTAGTAGTTATATTTTATGGTGCAGTTGTTCAGTATATGTTTAGAAAAAAGTTCTATTAGAGTAAAATCTGCGGGTATCGGCTTGTGAAAAGCGTCTTCTTAGTTTAGTAAATACGCATTGCTTGCTTTGTAATTTGCTCTCAAGTGTTGAGTCAGTGATGACCAATTAATATAAACAGTGAAGCTCATAGCGATAAATAGTCGTATCTCATTTGAGCCGATATACCTCAAATCAATGAGTAGCATTGAAAATTTCCGAAGAAATAAACGAGATTTTTGGAAAACAGATAGTTTCAGTCGAGTTTAGTTCGACAAAATTTTTGGCAGCACTTTCGCTGAAAAGAATTTTCGGGAAAATTAATATTTTGGGCCGAAAACGAAGCCGAATTTTCGATTGATCTCTAAAAAGAACATGAAGATGATCTTAGATTAAGTATACCGCATACTGCGTTAGCAAGATTAGCTCAATATTCAACTTATAAATGTGGATTTCAAAAAATCCAAAATTATCTTTCGTACAAGTAATTACCAGGAAGGAATTATAAGCGAATCCATTGAAACAATTTCCAACAAAAATGTAATATGCAACGATGTATTGTTTTATAACATCCATGGAGTCGGGAAAGAATTGCTACACAGCACACGAAATCTTGTTTTGTTAAAAATGTTCATAACTTTTCCTCTTTCATGCCACCCTTAAATTACATCGCTCAATATGGTCAGAATAGTGTAAAATGACGGGTGTAAAACTGTTTTCGTTAAAAACGGTTAAATCCTGGACAGCAGGGTACTCGTTGCCACTCGCCATTGCGCCAAATCACGAAAAAATGTTTTATTTGACACTTAAATGTACAACCAGACTCGCCAAATTGCGAGTACTCAATTTCTGTTCTTTTTGTATCTGTGGTACAGTTGAGATTCTTATCCGATTTCCTGAACGATTGATGTCGCTTTACATAGATAATCACTATCTATGCACAGGCGTTACGCTAGTAACAATCAAACAAAATTACTCGCATCAAGCGCCAAATAGAGAAAGGTTTTTCTGGAATGTGGTGTTGAAATTAGCCATTATACTATTTATTAGTTGTATGCAAAGTATTGTTCGGTAATCCCCCCCCCCCCCCTATCGGTTAAGAGTCGAAATCTTATAGCAATTGCTAGTGTATATTTCCATAACAGTAAATCAAAGATAGCTATTTTAAATTTTTATTTAGATTTCGAAAAAAAAGTCTGAAACATCTACGAGATTTAGAATATGTTTATTTTTACTAGTTTCGATAGAGAAAGGTCAAGATTTCTATTTTAACAGCAATTACAAAAAAATTGGTTATTTTAGAATATTTTGGGAAAAAAAGAATACAGTAAGTTGTTACAGATACATTTTTCAATGTTTTGGACTGAATCTATTTTGCTAACACTTATTTTCGTTGGCTAGTGTTTTTATTTCGTATTCGCCGAATTGCTAATATTTGTCAAAAGCCAGCGAGAACCCTGCTGGACAGAATACTGCAATTTTTTAATAGAATAACTCCTTAACGAAAAAGCACAAAAAGAAATAACAGAATCTAAATAACCACAGATGATGGCCAGGTGAATTTGGCCGAAAACGTTTTGGGATTTTAATTTAATTTTTATTGCATTTTTAAGCTACTCTAATGTGTTTTAAATAATTTTATATTCTGAGTATGCAGCTAAAAGCAATTTGGGTACATTTTATTTGCGCTTTATACGAATTTTAATCATTTACTAAAGGTGAATTTAGCACTAGAATTTTAACATTTCTTTATTGGAATCTTTGTTATATTTTTTTAGAAATGCATTTTGATGAATTAGAAGAAAAAATGAAGAGGAAATAACGATTAAAGAAATAGCATAACAAACAGGGACCTTGAGAATCGAAGAGGCGTATAATGGAATAATACTTCAGATGGTCAAGTCCGGGATTTGTGTGAAGTGTTATAAACCTGTCAATGCTTTCAAATTCAAAACATTAAGGGTGTATTTCGATTCAAACTGCTTATTTTACGATTTATTTTTAAGTTCATTTTTGCTCTCAAATGCATGAAACTGGCAAATTGTATTATTCAGAAAGTACTCAAGGTGCCGTAATGGTCGATTCTTTGATAAATGTAGAAATTATTGCAAAAAAGGCTGCCAAAGTTGCCTAGTTTGAACGGATTTTTCAGAAGCGGGAGATCTGGGGTCGAAAAAAATGGTCATACTGAGAGGATAATTGTTTATAAATCAAATTCTAATGAATGGAGTGTAAAAAAGACATTACACGGCACCTTATACGTCTCATCAAAAATCCCCTCAGCAAATTTCATGTTTCTAATTTTAAAAATGTGTCTGAAATTGTATCGGAAAATTTTGAGCTGTTGAAGGTGGAAAAGCGTTTTTTCGAATACACCCTTAAAAGGTAGTTTCAGCTTAAAAGAAAAAAAAAGTGTGTGATAAAGAGTACATTGTCTTTTTAATGCAGATTCAGCAAATAATCACAGAGCATATATTAAGTTATACTTGTGTATTTAGAAATTTAATGCATGGCCGTAGCTAGGGGGATACCAGGAAGACTCAGCCCCCCTCCCCCCCCCCCCTAAAACATTTTGAGCCACCCCTCGAAAAAATTTCAGGGTGACTAAATGAACTTCTGTTCCGAAAATCCAAATAAAATTCTGTTCAAAAATCGAATTTAGTTTTGAGGCGCTTTCACAGTTTTTCAGAAGTACTAAATTGTAGTAGTTGTACAAAAAATGCAAGTAAGTGTTTCAACACTCGAGCATTCAAACATGATGCATAATTTTGTACTATTTATATACTCGAATTTTTCATTCTGCACCCTATTCTTTCTTAGCATAAAAGGAACTTGTTGCCGAAACGTCAGTGAAGGCTTACTTTGGAGACACGAAATTTTTTTGTTTCAGTCTGTCAGTCTGTCTGTTCTGCGATAACTGACGTAAAAAGCATTCGATTGACTTGAAATTAAGTGGGTATGTTAGTGAGGCACTGGGATTAAGCTGTATAGTTTTTTGTTAGGTTTGATTCATTCGTTCGGAAAATATAGAATATTTTATTTTCCGCAATAATGCTTTTCTATGGCAAATCCGATGATTTTCAATTTATTCTTTTTTTTTTTCTTGAGAGAAAATGACACATTTGATTAATGGAATACAATGATAAATGGATACTGAAATTTACCGGTTAATTTATTCGTATTGTTTTGAAATTTTGTCAACGCATTTGTCAGATTTTTTAAATTATTACTGTAAATTTGGGGGATTTTTTATAAATGTGTTCCAATAATATAGACTAATTTGTTTTAGAGATTTACTTATACCAAATGTATTTATTTAATTTTCTTTATTTTCTCATATTGGTTGCTAAGCAACCATTCATCCTAATTCTTATCCATAATTTGAAAGCGTGTACGACAATTTAAATGAAGTCAACATCAAAACTGATTAATTAATTAATGTCTTTGTATATTTGCGTATAAATATAACATAGCCCAGAAAAGAACATAGGTTATGTTTTATTAATTTTATTCAAATATTTTCCTTAATAATTCAAAATTTCATTCTTTTTCATACACAATCAATAGAGACATTTTAGATACAATTTAACCAATTTCCTTTATCGTTGCCAAAAAAATTAAAATCTGGAATAATTATTTTGCAACGGCAATAAATTTCAATTGAGAAATTTCCAATCGAGAAATTAAACTAAGAAAAAATAAATAAATATGACGTCAGAATTTAAATAAAAATAGATATAGTACTTTTTGTTAAATATTAAACAAGGATATTTGTTTCGTTAATAAGAATTTTTCTGACAAAAATGGAGACATAGTTAGAAGTAAAAGAAATAAAAAAGAATTATATTTTTAACAAACAATTCACTTGGTAAAATATGAAGTCATAATTGAATTAAAACAGGTATTTTATAGTATTGTTAAAAATACAACATAGATAATGACGTCATTGCCGAAACTTTAGTGAAGGCTTACTTTGGTGACTCGAAATTATTCGAAATTTATTGTTATTCCGTCTGTCAGTCTGTTCTTCTGTCTGTTTATTCCGCGATAACTGCTGCAAAATGCAATCAAACTTTTGTTTTCGGAAAAAAAAATTAAAACTCTAGATTACTAATTTTACATTTTAAAAAGTTCCTTATACATCAGATTCAAGTGTTTGTGGTTGGCAGGCATGTAGAAGTATGCTTCTCCAAACTGTTACTTATTCTTATAAATCAAAATGCAAGAAAAGAAATGCAAGAATAAAGAAATGCAAGATATACGATAACCATTAGCACAATTAATAGAAAGTTGAAAATTTAAATTTAATGAGACTACGAGGGGTTCAGGGGGGCTCCGCCCCCTGAAGAGATCTACGGTGTTATAATAAAAAAACAAAAATAATAGATCATGAAAATTTCAGAATTTCCTAACATAACTAAAATTTTAATTTAACGGATTTGATGGCTGAAAACTCCCTATTCTTATTCTATTCTTATAAATAATTATGTAATTTGAAAATTTTAAATTACAGTTTCCAGAAAGTTGAATTTTGCCCAAAGTGTGTTTAAAAAAAATGATGTGCAAAGCTGACGTTGAGGCTCCTGATCTGCATAGATTTACTAGTTACAAACAGTTTAATAAGAAAAATAGTGCCTACAATGTGAATATGCACTGATTTACCCTTCTGTTTAATATTTTGTTCATCTGCGTGTGGGTGTGTTTGTGTATTTGCGCCAGAGGGAAAGAGAGAGATAAAAAATATGACCCCCCTCCTTTACATTTTATTGAGCCTCCCTATTAATCACAGCCGTTCAGGAATTTATTAAGGTGTTCTCAAAACACTTAATAATAAAGAAAAAAAAAACGTTATTTAGCAATTCGAAAGTTTTTGCCACATTTGCAGGCTAATTTTTGCTTGTAAAAGCATGCACTATCTATCCACTGTTGAAGAGATTGATGGGTATTAAAAAGTATTTTTCATTTCTTGATAAATGTCTCATGTTTTGGGTTATAACTGGGATTACATTTTCACGTAGACCTTCTCCGATTGTCGCTTCTCGAAAATCAGGTCAAATCATCAACTGTAAATTATTTCCCCCCTTTTTTTGAAAGAACCTTTGCTTTTATAAACTAGTCGTTGGGGGCCACTGTAATACTTACCCATCATGGTTCATGGATATGTATATGAAAATAAAACATGTGAAAACTATTTATACAATGCATTGCAATTCATGAACAAAATTTAAATATTGTTAATATACATAGTAATGCTTTATTAAAGAACTGCTGATGTACCAATTTCGACAAATTACATAAAACGCCAAATTACTCAAGTAGTACCGAACTGCGTAAAAGAAACATCCTTATAACTCCAAAAATAATAATTCTATTAACTAACAATTAACTGTGTCGGATTAAGCGTCTCATTTCCAATTAAAATATACCTCTGAATTGAAATTTGAATGAAATACAGGGTCATGAAAAATCGAAGATTGTGGAAAACAGGATTACAAATATCTCAACAACTAATAATCCGATCGACTTCGTTCTATATGTAAAATGTGTGTTATTTTATTGCCTTTTACGTCCATTTCTTAAAACAAAAAAATTCGAAATTTTTTATATACCTTTCATCAGAAAGAATTTTTCGAGGGTCCGAAAAAATAGTTCCGGATAATCGAGGTTGCTGATATTAAATAGGCTTCGTCCCATTCTTACATACTAACTACATACAAAATTTCAAGTCTCTATCTCAATTTTTTCGGGAGATGGAGCGTTTACAGACAGACAGACAGACGGACGGCAATTTTTTTTTTCTAAAAATATGTTTTTCGGAATCTCCACTAACTAAAACGTGTAAATCCGTCAAAATTTTTTTTTCGATTTTCAAAACGATTGCAAGACTTACCCTATACTACGTATGATTAAGTAAGTAAAAATATGGTAAGTAAAAATTGGGAAACACTATTTTGTTCTTATTTTCCAAATAACGTTGCCTATAAGTTTTATGCCTTTAAAATAGAATTAACTTGTTAATATGTCCGAAAATAGCCACTTCGGACTTAAGAACAGCGCTAAACAAAACATAAGTCTGTTTTTTCTCAGATCCAAACTCCCAACTTTTTATGAAACAATCATAAAATAATTTTCAATGCGTGCATAAATATAAATATTTTTATTCCGATTCAAAGGCATCGAGCATCGTTTTTTATTTTTTTTCTCTAAAAGTAAAACCTTTTTCAGAAAATGCCGCGATAGTTGGTAGGACAGGGCTTTAGCTAGAAGTGAATAATAGGGGGTGGGGGTGATCATATTTTCTCTCTCTCACTCTCTTTGGCACAGAAAGTTAAATTAGTGCATAGTCACATTGTAGGTCCTGTGTTTCTTATTAAATTGTTTGTAATAACTTCATTTTATGCTAAGAAAAGTATTGAATGCAAAAGGAAAAATTCGATTATATAGTGTAAAATTAATCATCATGTTAGCTTCATATTTCCAAATAGGATGTATGAGTATTGAAACACTTACTTTAGTTAAAATTTAGTATTTCTGCGAAACTGTGAAAGGGCCTCAAAACTAAGTTAAATTTTCTAATAGAATTTCATTTGGATTTTCAGAACAGAAATTCATTTAGTGACCAAGGAATCTTTTAAAGGGAAGGCTCAAAATGTTTTAGGGGGGAGGTGAGCCTCCTGCCCCTCCCCTCATAGGTACGGCCATGTTTGAGGACACGGCAATCATAAATTGTTGATTATTAGATAGCAATCAACTATAATCCAATGTGTATTACATGTATTAATATAAAAAATGCATTCTGTACTTTGAAAGTTGAATGAAAGAATGAAACTAAAATTTTCACCCGTATGAGAACAAAAATTAGTTTGCAATTGATTAAAAAAAATTGAAACTGTCCAGAAGGGAAAATTAAAAATTTAGAACTGTCTTAAGTAATGATTTGATTCGATCTGACTTTCAAAGAACCGAGAATTTAATATTTCGAGAACCATTTATAACTAGCACATCGCACGAATACGCATTTTATTTCGTTTTTTTATCTATTTAAAAAAGTTCCTTCCGTGAAACCTCGTAAAAAATTATTTTTTTCGACGACGTCCCGCTAAGATCACCCTGTATATATACGACATGCGTGGCATTTGCAAATTAAGTGTTCGTTAGTGAAAAACCTCGACCTATTTCGAGATGCCAAAGCAACTTTCTAATGAATATCTCACTGCTGGCTTACCCGTACGTATACAGTCGCAGAACTGGGTCACTTTGCCCAGGTAACCCCATGTCGTTCGTTCTTTTCACTCATACTTTCACTTTTTTTCTTTCTTTCTTTTTTTTTTTTTTTTTTTTTTTTTTATGATGAGGGATTTACAGATGTACAAACAACGTTAATAAAAGCAGAATTCCAAAAGAAAAATTCGAAGAAAGTAAAAGAAAACAAAATATTTTTATTCTTTAAGGGTGTACTCGAAAAAAATGATTTTCCACCTTCAAAGCTCCAAATTTTCCGATAAATTTTCAGGCTCATTTTTAAAAGTAGAAACATGAAACTTCCTGGGGTGATTTTTGAAGAGATGTATAAGGTGCCATGTGATGTCATTTTTCGCTGAATTGATTAGAATTTGATTTATAAACAATTATTTTCCCAGTTTAACCATTCTTTCGTTCCCAGATTTCCAGGCTCGGAAATTTCTGTTCAAATTGGCAACTTTGACAGCATTTTTTGCAATATTTTCTACATTTACCAAAAAATCGACAAACACGGCACATTATGTAGTTTCTAAATAAGAGATTTTGAAAGTTTGGTGCATTTGAGAGCAAAAATGAATTAAAAAATAAATCTGAAAATAAGGGGTTTTGATCGGAATACACCCTTAAGAGGCAACACTAGTCATTGAAAAAGACCCGGATGATAATGGGAAGGATGATAATGGGAAGGATGATAATTTGTGTAACGTTCTTTTCAAATATCTTGCTCAAATTTTACTATTTTTAATTTTTTTTTTTTTTTTTTTGCACAGGATAGCTGAGGAGTATTTACAACCGGGCTAGCTTTTACTTTTTCAATTTTGGTTAAATATTTTCTCAACGCCGTGCGAAACGGGGGGCGGTCGCCCCAGGCGCGGAAATTTAGGGGGCATCAAATTTATACTACCGACGTAATTTTTGACTTATCACAAGAAAAAGTTAATGGGGGGGGGGGGGGTCACCACATTGAAACTTTGCCTCGGGAGTAATTTTCTCTTCGCACGCCCCTGTATTTTCTATATTATGATAGTTTCAATTTCAGAACCGGTTCTAACCGGTTTCGAAAGATAAAGTAATTGAAAAAAAATCTGAAACCAAAATTGAAAAAGTAAAAATTTGCCCGATTGTAGATCGTCCTCAGCTATCCTATATATATAAAAAAAAAATCTTATAAAAATATTAAAATTTGAGCGAAATATTTGAAAAGAGCGCCCCCATAATATTATCATCCGGGTCTTTTTCGTTCCTTACATCGCTCACGCGCAAGAAAAGTGACACATCTCGCAAAAATTGAAATTGTGTTTTATTCAACTAATAGATCTGTCATAAATTTTATCTTGAAACACGAAAACTTTCATAAGTGTTGTTATATGGGAAATTACTGTTTTACACTGTTTGTCCATTGGTGATCACAGAAAAGGGGTGAAATGTATTGGAAGGTAAAATTATCCAACCCTCAAAACTTCATCCTATGTATTCATTTCCAAGAGTTTTATGCTTCTATGCAGTGTTCTCGCTGTCGCTCGCCAATGCGCCAAATTGCGACTAAATTCTTCATTTGGCGAGTAAACAAGCGATTAGATTCGCCAAATTGCTAGTGCTCAATTTTTGCTTTTTCTTTTTCGTTTCTCATACATATGCATATGTATGTAATCTATACATATTTTTTATATTTGTAGTGAAAAGTTGAAATTAGATTAATAACAATCGCTACTGGGTCATTTTCAAAAAACTTGTACATTCTATGTCCCCCAACTTTAAGAATTTTTAATAACTAAAATAAAGTTTTAAAAATAAAATTTAAGCATTTACATTACTTGTCTGACTGTTTAGAGTAAATGTGGGCTAAATATTATCAGAAATTAGAAATAATATTAATGTAGTTATGGTTTCAATGTGTCAGCTATAGCTAAAATGCTATGTCCCCTCTTCCCATTTTACTTTTTCAACTGCTATAAAATTATAAATCAAGTGTCAAAAGTGTTAATTTTTTCAGTTGTGACAATTGTTGAAATTCTTATCTGTAGCATAGACCATATAATATATTTTTAAAAACTTGTTCTTTTATAAAAATGGAACAATTTATTGTTGTCCCCAGATTTTTTCCCCTCTGTTACTTCCACTCTGTTACTATATTTATCGTAATAAATTATTACTACTAAGTGTTCAACACAAGGTTCTGCAGTTCTTTGAACAGTCTATTTTTAGATGAGGCCACCATTTTTTAAATTATTAAGTTATTTTCACCGTGGTGTTGAACTAAAGCATTTACAAGATAAGGATGTTTTATTCAGTTTCCCCTCTGTTACCAGCTTATTTATGTGAAATTTATTTTTTTAATACTTTTATAAAATTTTAACCATAAGATCAAATGGTGCTTCTTAAATAAATAGGCTTAGTTTTTCTTGTTTTTAATTCACTTTGAGCTGATAAAATTATTTGTAGTTTTTTCCCCCTCTGTTACCATTCCCCTCTGTTACCATGCTTATGGTAACAGAGTGGAACAAAGTGTAACAGAGTAAGAAACTACTAAAAAAAAAAACAAGTTTATTTAAAAATTGTTCTGGAAGGCTGCACATTCTCGTTTCATGTTCTTAGAACAGAATTAAAAATATGCATTTTTCTTTTTAAATATAAAATAGTAGTTTTTGTGGTGAGCTAGTTGCTATAAACATTAGCCTTTAATTTTCGCAAACGAAATGCTTCTTTAATTGTAGTCATTTATATTTATGAATCAATACTACTTATTTATGAAAAAATAATGCAGCGTGAAATACCATTATTTTTTAATATTAATTTTTGCAAAAGCCTTTAATTCTTGCTTGGTCTGTTTCAAATTTTAGGATATCTTATAACACATGATAAAAATGTATTAAAGAAGAAAAGATAATTATTTAAGTAGAAAAGAATTTATAAAAAAGATACACTACGTCAAATACTACTACTTTCAAATAGTAATTTTTGTAAAAATCGTTATTTCTTGGGTTAAAGCGTCATCCAGTTGGCACGCAAATTTGTTAAAATTTGAAAATCTAAGGTGAGCTGTTATAAATTGAAACACAGATTACAACATATGATAAAAATTTATAAAAACAATGCCGTGTGAAATACCAGTATTTTCGAATAGTAGTTTTTTTTTGCAAATATCTTAAATTCTGCCATGATGTGTTGGAAACATTGAAACTTCCTAATAGTTTATAACACATAATAAAAAGTTATATAAAAAAATTGCCTGGTCTAATCCCACTATTTTTTAATAGTTTTTTTTTTTTTTTTTTTTTCAAAAATCTTAAATTTTTGCTTTAAAGCACCACTACCTCGACTAATATATGATGCGATTTTTTTTTTTTTTAAACTAAGCAGTGCGTTTGTCATAGCACATGATATAAATTTACAAAAGAGAATGCCCCGCCAAATACCACTATTGTCCAATAGTAATTTTTGTAAAAATCTTAAATTCTTGCTGGATATGTTTGAAACATTAAGATCGTATACAATACATGATATAAACTTATAAAAAAAATATGCTATATCAAATATCACTCCACTATCAATCAGCGTTCCCTTCGGTTACTTTTTTTTCCACTCTGTTACCGTCAATTTAAGTTGGTTTATTTCACTAAAAAATTTATCAATCTTCATTTTGAATAATTAATTGTGTAACTTTAACTAATATTTAATCTATGTAATATTTTTTTATAATTTAACTGAAAAAATGTGAATGCACATTTAATTAAAACTTATGATTTTTCCAAAAACGTAACAGAGAGGAAATCCTTTGTGTTTTACAAAAATAAAAAAAATCATAACAAAACAACAGTTAGAATTTTCTGAAAGTAGCAATCATGTAATTAAAGGAAATGTGATATTTACTGTTTTAGGTGTTTTATTTTTTTAAATAAAAATTTTTGACTGTTGGTAACAGAGGGGAACATTTTACTGTTGCAAGTCCATACTTTATTTTTTATTTGACCTTCCAAATCAAAAAGTGAACTGCTGTCTTCAGTTTTATGTACAAGAAATGTTTTAGTATCATCTAATATTTTTATAAATTGCATTAAAAAAAATTTTTTTTTTGGTGAAAAATTTCCCAAATGTACAAGTTTTTTGAAAATGACCCTACTACAGTTATAAGAACTTGGGTTATTTTAGAACATATTGCAAAAAAGGGAATATATTAAAAAGTTAGTTTTTTTTTTTTTTTTTCCTACACGGCGAATTTATTTTGCTAATATTTTTCTCATTTGGCGAATGTTTTTTATTTTTAATTAGCCAAATTACTAACGTTGATCAAATGTCAGCGAGAACACTGCTTCTATGCATATTATCATTCCTGATGCATGCAGAGCTAATAGTCCTAGAGCCGACCGCACAAACCCCTAAGTCATCGAGAACAAGAAAAATTCCTTTTTTTTTATGGAAGAGTGGTAATAGGGGAATCTAATCATCCATGTCTGCCGGAAGCGAAGTGATGCATAAAGCCAAAAACCACTAGTGATTCACTCGTACGTTTAACATTTTGTTTACCGTACAGTTAAGGGCGTATTCGAAAAAACGCTTTTCCACCTTCAACAGCTCGAAATTTTCCGATACAATTTCAGGCACATTTTTAAAAGTAGAAACATAAAACTTGCTGAGGGGATTCTTGAAGGGATGTATGAGGTGCCGTGTGATGTCTTTTTTCGCTCAATTCATTAGAATTTGAGTTATAAACAATTACCTTATCAGTATGACCCTTTTTTTCGTTCCCAAATCTCCCGCTAGGGAAAAATCGGTTCGAAATGCCGTTTTTGATTGCTTTTTCTGCAATATTTTCTGCATTTGTCGAAGAATCGACAATTACGGCACCTTGTGTACTTTCCAAATAAGAGATTTTGAAAGTTTGGTGTATTTGAGAGCAAAAATGAATTCAAAAATAAATCGGAAAATAGGTAGTTTGAATCGAAATACACCCTTAAGGGTGTTCTTAACTGATCCGCTGAACAAGCGGAAAACGTTTTGACACATTTACAAATTCATTTTTTAACAGAAAGTTATAAAATTTTAATGCCTGACTATGAAAGCGATTTCGAATTGAACTTATTTTTCCATTTTATGATAATTAAATTACTTATCGAGTTATAAGCTATTTCGATGACGCAATTACCCGTTTTTCTCCTCCTTTTCAACCGGTTTTTCTGTTTTCGTCGGGAAATATGCTCAAAAGTGTCAACTTTGAAGGCTTGTTATGAAAAATATATTGTGTTTTTTAAAAAACAAAAGAATGAGTGCAATTAGACAGTTTCTGAATAACAACACCTGCTATTTTCATGCATTTCCGAACAAAAATAAATTAATGCATGTGTCATAAAGTTGCCCTTTTTGATTTAAGAACACCCTTAAAAGTATCAAAACATGGAAATTTGGGTGCCAAAAACATAATGCTAAATCTACGAATCAACCACTAGAGGTATTCATTTTTGGCTTATGCATCACTTCGCTTCCAGCACATGGATGACTAGGTTCCCCTATGACTACTCTCCCCTAAAATAAAGGAATTTTTCTTGTGCTCAATGACTTAGGGTTTTGTGCGGTCGGCTCTTGGACTATAAATGCTATAATTTTATGTTACAGTGAAATCACGCAAATTTTCTTTTACCTTTCCTGTGAAATTTACTTTCGTCGAGATGTGTCATTTTTCTTATGGTGAGCGATATGTTCTAAATCATTCCGTTTTCACTCTCGGAACAGGGGAAATGCACATATTACCTTGTAAGAATTCGGGTAGAAGATTCACCCCCCTTCCCCCTGCTGGCTAAACTAAAATATTACGAATATTTTAGCTTAAAAAAAGTGGTGTTAACCCATATTTTCAATTTATTGTACATAAAAAAAAAGAATCAGTTATGTGGCTAAGAACTTAATTTAAGCTTTCATTGTAAAAGCAAAATTTTATTAAAATATTATTGGTGCCGTTTGCAAGCTTGGAATTAAAATTAGTTTTGCCCGGACTGGGCACACTGTGCCGGAAAGGGTTAAGGCCCCTGTCCTTGCTCGAGGAAATGCTCGCGAGCTAATGCTATTCCTATGAGGAAGCATTTTTCTAATAACTCTTTCGCATTTTGACATTTTTGAATAATTTTTTTTGCATTGGATAGTTGAGGTGCATGCCGACAGCGCATCTTTTCGATTTTGGTTGCAGATATTTTTTACAAAGTTAGTTTCACTTTCAAAACCGGTTTCGAAACTGAAAGTGCTTTTTAAAAAATATATCTGCAACCAAAATCGAAAAAGTAAAAAAGGTGCGCTGTCGGCATGCACCCTCAGCTATCCAATGCAAAAAAAAAAAAATATTCAAAAATGTCAAAATGCGAAAGAGTTATTAGAAAAATGCTTCCCCATAGGAATAGCATTAGCTCGCGAGCGTTTCCTCGAGCTAGGACAGGGGCCTTAAGGGTTTTGTGCATTTATGTAAGTTTTTATTCCTGCAATGCAGAGCTAAATGCCACAGTTTCATATTATAGTAAAATCATGCAAATTTCCTTTTGTCTCTCCTCTGAAATTAACTTTTGACGAGCCGTGTCACTTTTCTTGCGGTTGACCAATATGTACGGTTGTGTACGTATTTTAAATAATAATACTGGTTTACAAATTTAACCCTTTAGGGACGTGCGACACGTATACCTGTCGCAAAAAGGCTTAAGAATCCTTGTTTATACCCACCAGTAAAATTTCACTGAAAAAATTATTTTATTTAATCGAAGCTTTTTCTCGATTTAATAAAGCACAAATTTCTGTTTTTAAAATCCGGCGACAAAACATTAAAATTTCCGTAAATGAATACCATCGGGAGGTGTTAAATCTATTTCACATACTTTTCATGAAACATCTATTTTCCTTTTATACTACTTCTTATAAATGACAGGCAGTATATGAAAAAAATCTACCACGCCACATTTTTTACTTTCTTCTATACAGGGTGTATATTCTCAACGGTGGACAACGGTTAATACCTAAACTGCTAATCATAGCCATATTGTTCCAATTACAAAAATGTTTTAAATGTAATAAATTGATTGCAAACAAATATTTTGCAATAATTGGGTCAATAAAAACATGTTTTAAAAAATTACGAAATTTAAATTTTTATGTGGTCCTCTGGTTCTGTAAGTTGTATTTCGTAGTGCGGCGCCAAACTCAGTACGTTTACAAAGGCAATAAACTACTCAGTCCAGCAACCGTTAGCCACAATCTGCCGACCTCGGCACTTGTCTGCGTAGATCGTCCCCAGTTTGCCGGCTAAAATTCCATCATGTACGCTAATGGCGCCTGGTGCATGTAAAATCCATCGTGGGTGCAAAGTCCTCCAAGTTACCTGTGAATTATATCTCTGGAGGTGCCTTGCCAGGTGAAGGTCTCGTCATCTCATCAAGGCTCTAAATTACGAGACCATCTTGCGAAGCCATTTGTAGTTCAAACATCAGGATGTACCATCAATTAACAAGCGAAACAAAGTATGCTTAATGACAAGCAAATACTGCAGAAATGATGGCATGCGAAGCAAAGTTTATTGCCACTACGTGGCAATTAGGCGATTGTCCGCCCCGATACCAGGTATCTAACCCGTTAAGCTGAAACTCGGCAGGTAGGGGCCTGGTCATCGGTTAGAAAGAAAGAAAGTTGTATTTTGTAAAATACTACCGTTACACTGACAAGAAATACAATAAAAGACCTGTACGATTAAAATTGATGGAATAACAGCTGTTTAAAGTTTGAGCATATTTTTTGCTGCAAATTATCTGTTATTCAAATATTTAGTAGAAAAATAATTTTGTCACATATATTAAAAAATGATTATGAGTAAAAGTAATATTGCAATATAAATTTGAAACCTATAATCATTTTGACATATTAATGCAAAATATACAATTTTTAATAAACATTTATTAAATAAATGATGAAAATTAACAGCCTGAATTCTTTACAAAATGATACATATTTTAAAATGTTATTAGATTACCCTAGGCCACAACATTGTGTCATGTCATGTTTTTTAGTTTTTGATAATTGATTCTCATACATTTTGTACCGCTAAATCCGAAATTAACCTTCATTTTTTACCAACACGTAAAGATTTTTTACAGATCTTTAATTTTAAAGTTAAAAAAAAAGAAAAAAAAAACCAATGAAAATTTGGTATGAGAGAAGAGGGCACATTGGAACATATGGCAGATCGGAATAAAGTCTTTTTCTCACAATATCCATAGGGGAAAAACGACCGTTCATAGATTCTTTGGAAATTACACAGATGAAAATTAGGGAAAAAAACTGTTATTTTTTTTATAAAACTATCATGTAATAGGCGTGAACATGTCTCTACAGATGCACTGAAAAAAAAGTTTCTCAAAATTAAGTAAAAAGTACTCAATTTTAAGTACTTCACATACTCAAAATAGCTCCGATTCAAAACTGAGAAACACATGTACTCATTTTTGATTCCATGGTTGTGTTCAAATACAAATCGCTACGAACTGCCCCCTGAACTTACAAATGAAAGTAAAAATATATTGCCGTTTATTTCTTGCTCAAGATTATTAACAATAAATGTTTAATTCATTATTTATGTTAAAAAAATAGAAATATTATTAGCAAAATACCTCAAATCGAAATATTTCATGACAAGATCGTTATTTGCAAGCACTTTTAAGTTATTTTAAAATGCTGTGGATAATTTAATAATTGTATTAATAAACAACATGAAATAAACCAATATAGGGTACAAAATAATGGTGTAACACGCGCATTCCAAAGAAAAAAAAAGAAAATAAGAAAAGATTGGTACTCGTCACGTGACCTGAATTCTGCTAAATTAAAAATGTAGTTGTAATATTTTTCGTCTTAAAAAAATCTTTCTATTAAAATCTTTTTAATTAAATCTTTCTAGAAATTTTTCTATTAAAAACATTCTTTTCTTAGTGATGTTCGAAAATTCAAAAATATTGGTTGTGAACAGTGAGTTCATGTCTTGTGTTTTCGGCGTGCGCAAGGAGAATTACGTAAAAGAGCTTTATTTGTAAATAGTTTATGTGTGTTTATATATTAGTGTAGTTATGGTTTCAATGTGTCAGCTATAGCTAAAATGCTATGTCCCCTCTTCCCTTTTTAATTTTTCAACTGCTATAAAATTATAAATCAGTTGTCAAAAGTGTTAATTTTTTCAGTTGTGACAATTGTTGTAAGTCTTATCTGTAGCATAGACCATATAATATATTTTTTAAAACTTGGTTTTTTTTTTTTTATAAAAATGGAACAATTTATTGTTGTCCCCAAATTTTTTCCCCTCTGTTACTTCCACTCTGTTACCATATTTATTGTAATAAATTATTACTACTAAGTGTTCAACACAAGGTTCTGCAGTTCTTCGAAAAGTCTATTTTTAGATGAGACCACCATTTTTTAAATTATTAAGTTATTTTCACCGTGGTGTTGAAGTAAAGCATTTACAACATAAGGATGTTTTATTCAGTTTCCCCTCTGTTACCAGCTTATTTATATGAAATTTATTTTTTTATATTTTTATAAAATTTTAACCATAAGATCAAATGGTGCTTTTTAAATAAATAGGCTTAGTTTTTCTTGTTTTTAATTCACTTTGTGTTGCTAAAATTATTTGTAGTTTTTTTTCCCCTCTGTTACTATGCTTATGGTAACAGAGTGGAACAAAATGTAACAGAGTAAGAAACTACTAAAAAAATAAGTTTATTTGAACATTGTTCTTGAAGGCTGCACTGCACATTCTCGTTTCATGTTCTAAGAACAGAATTAAAAATATGCATTTTTCTTTTTAAATATAAAATAATTGTTTTTGTGGTGAGCTGGTTGCCGTAAACATTAGGCTTTAATTTTCTCAAACAAAATGCTTCTTTAATTGTAGTCATTTATATTTATGAATCAATACTACTTATTTATGAAAAAATGATGCAGCTTGAAATACCACTATTTTCGAATATTGATTTTTGTAAAAGCTTTTATTTCTTGCTTGGTCTGTTTCAAATTTTAGGATATCTTATAACACATGATAAAAATGTATTAAAGAAGAAAAGATTATTAGTAGTAGAATAGAATTAATATAGAATAGAATTTAAGTAGAAAAGAATTTATAAAAAAGATACATCGCGTCAAATACTACTATTTTCAAATAGTAATTTCTGTAAAAATCGCTATTTCTTGGGTTAAAGCGTCATCCAATTGGCACGCGAATTTGTGAAAATTTGAAAATCTAAGGCGAGCTGTTTGAAATTGAAATACAGATTATAACATATGATAAAAAAATTTAAAAACAATGCCATGTGAAATACCAATATTTTCGAATAGTAGTTTTTTGCAGATATCTTAAATTCTGCCTTGATCTGTTTGAAACATTGAAACTTCATGATAGCTTATAACACATAATAAAAAGTTATATAAAAAAAATTGCCTGGTCTAATCCCACTGCTTTTGAATAGTATTTTTTGCAAAAATCTTAAATTCTTGCTTTAAAGCACCACTACCTCGACTAATATATGGTGAGATTTTTTTTAAACTAAGCAGTGCGTTTGACGCACATGATATAAATTTACAAAAGAGAATGCCCCGCCAAATACCACTATTTTCCAATAGTAATTTTTGTAAAAAATCTTAAATTCTTGCTGGATATGTTTGAAACATTATAAAAAAGTATGCCACATCAAATACCATTCCACCATCAATCAGCGTTCCCTTCGGTTACTTTTTTTCCACTCTGTTACCGTCAATTTAAGCTGGTTTATTTCACTAAAAAATTTATCAATCATCATTTTGAATAATTAATTGTGTAACTTTAACTAATATTTTATTTATGTAATATTTTTTTATAATTTAACTGAAAAAATGTGAATGCACATTTAATTGAAACTTATGATTTTTCCAAAAAAGTGACAGAGAGGAAATCCTTTGTATTTTACAAAAATAAAAATAATCATAACAAAACAACAGTTAGGATTTTCTGAAAGTATAGCAATCATGTAATTAAAGAAAATGTGATATTTACTGTTTTAGGTGTTTTATTTTTTTAAATAAAAATTTTTGACTGTTGGTAACAGAGGGGAACATTTTACTGTTGCAAGTTCATACTTTATTTTTTATTTGACGTTCCAAATCAAAAAGTGAACTGCTGTTTTCAGTTTTATATACAAGAAATTTTTTAGTATCATCTAATATTTTTATGAGTTGTATTTAAAAAAAAAAAATTTTTTTTTGTGAAAAATTTCCCAAATGTACAAGTTTTTTGAAAATGACCCATATAAACCGTGCTAACCAGTGTAATTAGCAATGTAAACTGAAAAAGTTCAAAAATTCAAAAAATTCGTTTCTAAGGTATATAGAGAGCTTAAATGCGCATTAAAAAACTCATTATCATTACGGAATATGAATGAAAGCATTAATGTCATTGTGTGGCGATTAGGGTCATTATGACCCCTGTCAAATTGAAAATAGCTGATTCGAACCAGAAATTTCTTGATAAGATTTGTTAAATATGTGCTGCACAAAAATAGGCTAATTAAATAAGTTAAATAATTTTAAAGAAAAATTCTGGTGTCAAACACTTTTTATAAAATTTTCATAAAACAGCCGGCGGTTCTATTGTTAAATCACAAAGAAGAAAAGGAATCTTTATTTATTTATTTATTTATTTATTTTTTTACATGTGTTATGAATATACGAATATAGATATGATGACTAACCTTCAATAGATGGAGTACTTTTTCATCAAATTTGACTTTGACAATGCGAACATAGTAAGGAAATTAAGTGCACAACAGTTATTCTTATATAGAATTATAATAAAAAAAAATAATAATGAAAAAGAACAGGCAAATAATTACACTGAAATTTTTAACTTTTAAACTTGAATTGAATTTGAGATATATATATCCGGTTATTCCTTATTTATTTATTTATCTTGTTGGAGTTTAGGTGAACTTTTAAGATATATTTTTTAAATCAATGGAATATTGTTTCATTTTGTTTAATTGTAGAAAACTTAATTAGGAAAGATTTAAGAATGTGATCTAATATTTCAAGAGATTTTTTTTTCATTTATAGTATATGTATTTTTATAATAATTTTCTTTAACATTAGAAAAAATATTTGTTCCATTTTTGCTAATTTAAAAAGAGAAACTTAACTTCTATCCACATCATACAATCTTAAATTAAAATTTTGAAAACATTTAATTTTTCAAAAACTTCTCGATTATTAAATAATTTTTTTTAATTTATGGTTTAAATTATTTTCAGATTAATAAAATACATCATTTTTTCATTTTCTTTCTTTCTTTCTTTTTCTTAATTTTTTTAAAAAAAATACCGATAACTTTTATTAACTTTTTTTTCCCTCCGAGTAAAATTATTATTCATTATTATTACTACTACTACTACTACTACTAGTACTATTTTGACAGCCAATGCCGCGTAAAAAATTATATGTATATATTTTTTAAAACGCCTTAAATGCACTTTACAAAATCATTCTATTATGCAATCTAAATGAAAGCATTGTCGTTGTATGATTGTTAAATCACCGAGAAGAAAAGGAATCTTTACCTTTTTTGTGTATTCTATGAATATTTGAATAGATATTATGAATAACATTCAATAAATCGAATACTCTTTCATCAATTTCCTCTTTAACAATGGGATTATAGTAAGGAAATTAAATGCACAATATTATTCTCGAATAGAGAATAAAAAATGACAAATAATTAAATTGAAGCTATTAACTCTTGAAGTGGAGTTGAATTTCAGTTGTATACACACAGTGAGTTAGACATAGTTATTCATTTTATTTATTTATTTATTTATCTTGTCTGGATGCATTTTATTTTCAAATGGTTTTTTTTCTTTTCTTTTTCTTTTTTCTTTCTTTCTTTCTTTTTCTGTGTGTGTGTGTGTGTGTGTGTGTGTCACTAGAATATATTTTTATTTTGTTTAAGGCTAAATTGTATAATTAATTTTGTATAAGCTTGTATAAGGTTTAAGTTTAAAATGGCTAATTATTATTAAAAATGTCATAAAAATGTGACATAAACATAAAAATAAGGAATTTATTTGTTAATTTTGAATTTCAGATTAAAAAAAAATGATATAAAATTAACCGAAAAAATTCCATTTTCTTAAAACTATTTAAGAGACTACCTCAATCAAGCAAAAAGACTCGTTCGCTAATGGTAATCCCATGGAAGGAATTTATAAAGCTATCTCGTTTGCATTTCAATATTTTTACTTTGCATTGGATAATTAGTGATTTTTTTTTCTTTTTTTTACCTTTTCGATTTTGATATCAGTTTTTTTAACACTCCCAAAACCGGATCCGAAAATTAAAGAGTCCTTATTAAAAACATCCGTAAAAAAAATCGAAAAGTAAAAACGGTATTTGTACAGATCGATCTCAGCTATCTAATGCAAGGGGAAAAAAATCTTTTAAAAATACTGAAATGTAACTGAGATATCTTTATAAATTTTTTTCCATATGTTTAGCATTACCGAACTGGTGTTTTCGCTTGACTGAAGTAGCTTCTTAAAATTAAAATTATCAAATATAAATATATTCTATGAATTCCATAATAAATATAATAATGTTAGAAAGGAACTAAATAATTTTTGTGACAATAACATGGATATTTTTAGATTCATGGGTGATAATAGACAAACAATGCTGAAAATTACTGGGAAAAAACAGATACTTTATGAATGAAAACTGTGTAACGCATAAAATTTTCAGTAAATCAGCATGAGAAAATGTAAATCGGCATCATTTTCGAATACCAACCATCACTATGATTGTTTGCTCCGTAGGTTGCCGTGAATACTTGTGCAGGTTTGCGCACTAAGTATAGTTCTGGACTGTTGGACGTATGTGTTCATATTTTGAATCTTGCATTTAACATCATTCTATTTTATCCTGATGACGATCGCAGAAGTGATACGAAACGTTGATAATTTTTAAATGTATTTTTAAATACGTATATTGCTTTTACGTGTACCATTTAGAAATTTGTATTTATTTTAATGCATATTTTTAGTATAATAATAATAATAATAATAATAATAATAATAATAATAATAATAATAATAATAATAATAATAAACTTAAAAAAGTCCTTTAGAACTTTCATAGACTATAAATTACGCTAATTTAAAAATTTACTTGCTGTTATTTACACAAACAAAGCTTCTATTATTCATGCATTGATTTAAAATACAATGAAATAAATTAAAACACGTTATATAAAATTTTAACATGCTGCTTTATTTTTTAAATTGCAATTTTTCGATTATCGTAATAATATACAAATGTATCACTTTTTAATAAGTATAGTACTTCAACATTATTGAATATTTTTTTTTTAAATTTGTGGTTTAAGTTATTTCCACATTTGGAATATACATTATATTTTTATCTTTTAACGCGTAATTTCTTTACAGTGACTTTTTTATTAGCTTTTGAACTTTATGATATACAATACAGTAAACTTTTTTTCATCTGATTTGAAATTTATATAAAAAAAATAATAATAGTAATTTTTGCTATCCTTTTTTGTCTTCTAAGCTTTTACACGCACCGTATTTTCTATGTAATGTTTGAATCGAATGCTATTGTGAAACATCCATTAACTGAAAGCTTAAGATTTTTTTCTTGTTTCAAATCACTATTACAAAGTTTTAAATTTATTTTATACTCATTTTTGTTTTTGAATGTGTAGTAGTAATACATTAAGAAATTACTGATGGCAAGCTCTTAAAAATTTATCTTTTTTATTACTAAGTTTTTTTTTCTTCTCGTAAATATAGCCAAAAACACCAGTAACTGACACCATCCCTATTTCGAAAATCAATTCCTGACCATAATTAACATGACCATACAGTTAAGAGAAATAAGTTGCTACTATATATAGTGAAACTTCTATTTTATGAAATTTCAGCATTACACTTACAAGGAGAGGGTGCAAGGTTTGTGTCACCGAATTGTATGAACGTTTGTAACTTATTTTGAAAAATCATGTAATTGATCAAAATTCGGCAGGAAGCTTTCGTCTCTAGACTTTAAAAGCATTTCAACATCATATTTATCCGGAAGACGATTGCAGAAGCAGTTCGAAATGTCGATACCATGTTTTATCATTAATTATTTTTGTAAAACTTTATATAAAAGTTCTTGTTCGTATACATTGAATAAGTTTGTTTTTTTTAACGTATACAGTTTACATTTTACTTATCAAAATAAATTGAAATTTATTGATGCAACTATATATATATGTATATACATTTTCATATATTTTCTAATAGAATTTTCTTATTTGTTATTCATTATTCATTATTCATTTTAGGTATCTTCTATGAAGAATCAAAGCTTCTATTGATCCTGCTGATTCTGTGTTCAGTGTAATCTGCAAAAATCTTGGACAATTTACTAAATTGATAACTTTTATAATCGTTGCCAAAGTCATCTTCACAAGTCTTCAGAACTGTACTTTCAACTGGACTTAGGGCAAAATACGTTTCAAAGTGCAATCGAAAATCTGGAACAACTTGCTGGAGACTTCAAAGATTGGCTGCATTTGTTAATCCCAAATTTGAAAATTTTCAAATCCGGGATTTTTTTTCAATGAGAAAGTACCTAAATGAAAAAGAAAATATTTTGTTAAAAGAAATACGTCATATTTTAATAAAAAAAACTGACTTCAAGGGATTGTTTCTTATTTTATCGAACTTAAATATTGCGAAAGAGAAAGGATTAATGCTATATACTGACTTATTTATTATATAATCAAGAATGAAATTTGTAGTTAAGGCACAACACTACTCTCAGAAAAGGACCCGGATGATAATGTAAATTCTATGGGAGCGTTCTTTTAAAATATCTCGTTGACATTTTTATATTTTTATTAGATTTTTTTTTTTTTTTTTTTTTTTTTTTTTTTTTTTTCATAGGCTAGCTGAGGACGATCCACAACCGGCCTAGTTTTTATTTTTTCAATTTTGGTTTCAGATTTTTTTTAAATTACTTTAACTTTCAAAACCGGTTTAAACCGGTTCTGAGATTGAAACTATCATAATATAAAAAATATTTAAGCAAAATCGAAAAAGTAAAAATTTGGCCGGTTGTAGATCATTCTCAGCTATCCTATGCAAAAAAAAAAAGAAAAAAAAAGAAAAGAAAGAAAGAAAGAAAGAAGAAAAACATGTAAAAATATTAAAATCTGAGCGAGATATTTGAAAAGAACGCTCCCATCATAGACTTTACATTATCATCCGGGTCTTTTTCAGTGACTATTGTGGAGCCTTAATATTGCCAAATTTTATAGCTTGTTATTTGAAAATGGTTTAATAATATTTCACTGCTATGTTTTTTTTTCTTTTTTCAAAAAAAGTTAATATGGTGGTGATTTAATAATTGTCCCGAATGAATATAAAATTTTTGTACTGCGATGGTTGATGTGGAATATCGACGCCTAATGTCTTAGTTGTCTACATGTTCGATTTCAGAATCGTAGCTGCTATATTAACATATTTTTGGAGGGAAAGGTGAAATTTTTAAGACTTATTTTTAAGGGTTTTTAAAAGGATGGGGTGAAGAGAAAATGCGATCTGGAGCTTATAAGGCTAGATTTGTGACAGTGGATGAGACGTGGCTACATCACTATATGATCAGAGCCGTACTTAGGGATGTGCGACACGTGCGGCCGCACAGGGCCTCACGTCAAGAGAGGCCTCGCATCTGGACGCAATATATTTTTCTTTAATAAAAACAAGAATGTATAATAGAAAATCCTTAATATAAATTTATGATTTTAGTTAAGAAAAGATAGTGGTCTTGACATAAAATAAAGCCTATATCTGAAGAGGAATTTTCACCATGAATTTGCCCCAATTACTTTTGAAATTGGTTCAGTAGTTCTAGAAATTTCTCCTACAAACACACAAACAAACGCTACTCCTTTATAATAGCTAGGGGATCTAACCTTGGTTCCCAAAGTCACAGAATATAGCTGAAAACCATTATTTTTTATTGATAGCATAGATCACATTATGTTAAGAGTCTGAAAGGAAAGGGCCTCGTAAAATCCTTGCACCGGGCCTCGCTTTAAACTGTCCTCTGTAAGGACGGCTCTGACTATCATCCCGAGTCCAAACGACAATCTACTGTCACAAATCTAGTCCCATAAGCTCCAAACAAGCCTTTAATCTCTCCCACCCCAACTTTCACCCCACCGTCCAAAAATATGTTAATATAGTCGCTACTGTTCTGAAATTGAGCAGATAGATAAACATCAGGCTTCGATATTCCACGTCCAACTATCGTAAAGGAAGAAAGAAAGAGAGAGAGAGAGAGTTAAAAATGTGAAAAAAGAGGTTATTTTCCATAATTAGTTTGTTTTATCATTTGGAACACTGTTTTCTGATAATTAGAAACAATAACCATTCTGAAGTGAGAAAAAAAAGTGAAAAAGAAAGGAACTATTGATTATTCCCAATAAAAAATAACAAAATTAATCATAAATATACAAAAAATAAGCATAAATCTGCTGAAAAACTATTAAAAGTAATTTTTCTATGTTATTTACCTATGACAAAAGTAAAATAACAATAATAATAATAACAATAATATGGAGTTCTAAATTTCTTAATATTTTTTTGTGATTTTTTCTGAAAACTAATGCAAACGATAGAAAATATGTGTCTTATAAAAGAATAACATTTTGTCATTAAAAAATCATTTCATAAATTAATTTCGGTAATCCCTGCCATTGAAAAGAATCCTGATTTTTAATTTTGTTTTCATTTCAAAGTCTTCAATTAGAAACCCTATTCGTAGATCACATTTCTCGTTGATTAATTTGCATAAAAACAAGACTTTTATAAATATAAATATACCATGAGATATAAATACATCCAGGAATATTTTTATAAATTATATGTTCTTTCATGATCAGAATGACCTAGAATTTTTTTTATAACTGTTTTTTTCCCCTTCCTTCAGAGCTTTTCGATCTTAATTCAAAATAGCAGCGACAGATGGCACAGAAAGAATAAACACCGAAAAAAAAAAAAAAAAAAAAAAAAAAAAAAGGATTATTTTTGGCCTCGTTGTTCTCATAATTTTGATGTGAAGGAAGGAGGATAAATATATGGAGTAAGTCATAGCCTCTAACATAATATTCTTCTCAGGGATCCACTCCATGTCCATATACGAGTGTAACTCTGAAATTTTTGAGACAGAAGCAGATGATATGCGCAGGGATCGATTTACAAATTTGGGAGCCCTGAGCACTGATGCTTACGGTATTAGTAAAGTAACATTTGTTGGCTTTAAAATATCCATTAAAAAATTTAAACATGATAACTTACTTTTAAATAATTATTTCACAATTATGGAATTTATATGAGTAAATATTTTATAATAAATTGTGGTGCTATTTATCTTTCGTATGCAAGTCTATTGATCTAAAATAATAAAGTATGTAACAATTAATCAAATTTTCGACAACATCAGGCTGCAATTATTTAAAATATTAAGGGGCTCTACAGCCTGCAAGTAGCGCTCATCAATCCCAAAATGATCTGGCGAGAACAGGAACTGAATTAAACAAGAATTAATAATACAATATATTTTCTAAGTGAGAAAAATAAAAGAAAATATTCACTATAATAAAGTAATAAATGTATGTTTCAAATAAAATATATTTTATAAAAATACAACATGAACAGAATAGAATGTAGAATGAAATGTAAAATTTCATTGCATATTACATTTTTTAATATGCAATGTATGTAAATCAACTTAATATGCAATGTATGCAATTTCGTGTAAATCAAATTTAGGGCAATAATTGAAAAACCTTTAGCAGATTTTGGGGGCCCAGAAAAGCAGGGGCCCTGGTCCCTGGGCCCCGAATGCCCTGCCTTAAATCTGGCACTGGATATGCGGCAAAAATAAATAAATAAACAAAAATGGCGATTACGTAAATTTGATTTCTTTTTTATTTGTAAATGACACTTTGAGGCAACAATACAATTTAACTAACTTAGAATAAATTTTGAAAGAAGAAAAAATGAGCATTACCGAGCTATGATTTTCTAAAGAATTTAGACATACTTACAATAGGCATACTTAATAGGCATACTTACATTCTTCCTGGTCAAGCGGAGCTAAACCAGGAAGAATGTCTTCAATATGTACAGTTAGCATATGGAAATTAAACTGCCTTTTGTACCACTGTATTCAGATGGTTTACAGCAGACTTGAATAAAACCAAAAACTTTCTGCGCACGTAAATATTGGTTCAAAATTATTTTGACACGTAAGAAATTCGCGTTTTTTACGCGATTCATGGACCTAATTCGCGTTTTTTAAGTGATCTGTCACAAAATTCGCATTTTTTATACAATTCACGGACGAAATTCACGTTTTTTACGCAATTCATAGACGAAATTCGCGTTTTTTGCGTGGTCCATGGATGTAATTCGCGTTTTTCATGCAATTCATGGACGAAATTAGCGTTTTTTACGCAATTCATAAACAAAATTCGAGTTTTTTGCGCAGTCTATGGACAAAATTCACATTGTTCGCGTGGTCCTTTGTCGAAATAAGTTTTTTTTTACGCTGCCTTTTGTTGAAATGAGACGTTTTTTTACGCGATTTTTTGTTGAAAATGCTTGTTTTACATTATTCTTTGTTGAAATTCGCGACTTTTTCGAGGTCTATTGACGAAATTCTCATTTTTCTTACGATCCTTTGATGAAAGGTGTTTTTTTTCGCCATTTTTTGACCAAATTTGCTTTTTTTTCGTGCCTTTTTGACGATTCTCGCACTTTTTCCGCGGAGCTTTAACCCACTAATTTAATGTTTTTTTTTTTTTTTTCCCATGATAATTTGACGAAATTGGAAATTTTTTTCTGCGAACGATTGACGAAATTACTTTTTTACGACAACCGTTTGTCTAAATTGATGATTTTTAGTGTCCGAAATTTCGGACTGATGAATTTTTAAAGTTTTCGGCATCAAATGCCTTAAATCTTCAGAAAATTTGAAAATCGGAGTATTTTTCAGTTGTTCGCTAACAGTAAGTAATTCGTACATAAAATTGGGGGAATATTTTTAATTTCTTAGTACTAAAAATAGTTACAAAAATAAAAATTCTTTCCTAAATTTTTTTCAAAAGTTCATAAAATTTTCTGTGCACTGTGATCGTCTATATTATAGAACTCTGGTTTACAGATTTTAGAAGAGGTCGAAACTCTCTTTTGCATGAAGAACATATATTAAGACCATTGTCTGCTATAGTCCCAGAGAATGTGTCGACTGTACAAAAAAAAAATGAATCTGTGGTAATCACTATACCTACTAAATGATACAGAAGGAACTTAAAATTGCACTCTCAGCTACACATAAAATAAATTATTCATTAAAAATTATTCACGAAGAATCCATCAGAAAACCAAAAAATTAACATGGCAGGATCAGTAAGGAAGCCCTAAAATTAAAATTACTTAATAATGGTGGGCACAGTATTATTTATAAAACCGTAAGTGATAATGAAACATACATACCTTTTTTTAGGTTGCAGCACGTCAAGAAAGAAAAGTAAGGATTTTTGGAGATGATCTCAAACCAATAAGGGTGAGAAGCCAACGAGAAATGTAAAAAGAAATGCATGCCGTTATCTTCAGACGTACGGGTCTGGGTCTGGGTCTGGTCAAAGCCATTAGACGTGAGCAACAGATCAGAGTTACAGTTAAGGCTTCTGGTCACTCATTTTCCGCATTCCCCTCCGTAATGTTAAGTCTATGGGCGTTTGATGCATTGGTATACACAAAATATCTCCCCGGGAAATTAATAATTTTAACTTCTTTTTTACGTGTTCTTTTCTTAAAAGATGTCTTTTTTTTTTTTTTTCAAAATATTTTCAAAATCTTTTTTTAATTTAATTTTTTCTATTTTTTAAACTGATAAAGTGGAAGTAAAATTTTAACACTTCATCCAAAATAGCGTAGTTATTAGAGATATTTTGAAAACTAAGAAAAAAAAAAAATAGGCATACTTACAGAAAAGTTACACTGAAAAAGAAGTTAAAAATATTAATTTCCTAAGTATATATTTTGAATATACGAATGCATCAAACGCCTATAGACTTAACATTACGGAGGGGAATTGGAAAAACGAATTACCAGTAGCCTTCACCAGTACACCACTAAGTGTCTTCCAGAAATTCTTCAAGAGATGAATGTTAGAGACTCGGAGACCACTGACCAGGCCCCTATCTACCGCGATTCGACCCAGTTTAAAGGGTTTGAGTTGCCTGGACAGTAATGTTAGAGACTCATGCTTCAACATGGCAGTGAATCTTCTCATTCTGCAAGGACTATAGTCGAATTTCTTGAACAGCAAAAATAACAAAATCAAAGTGATAGAACATCCACCCCAATCTCCTGATCTCGTTATGTGCGACTTTCGGCTATTTTTTAATTTAAAAAAAAAAAAAAATGTGGGCGTTGTTTTTATTTTGAAAATGAGATTCATGAGGCTATAAAAGAATATTTTTTCATCTATTCCAAAAAGACATCCAATCTTCGAAAAATCTATCTATGGACGTGTATTGACCTTGGAGGGAAGTAACACTGAGCACTCCTAAAAATTGACAAGTCCAACTTGTCATTTAGCCGTATCTCAAAAAATTCAGAGTGACCTTCGTATTCAACCACCTTTTCTTCACATCAGTGCTGAGAGAAAAGCAAGACCAAAAAAAAAAAAAAAAAAAAAAAGCGACATTTTAGCGCTTATTGATTTTAGCGCCATCCTGTGCTACTATTTGGAACTAAAATCGAGAATCCATCTTTAAAATTATTGATTTTAAAAATCAGTCACTTCATTTGACAACAACAGATATATCTAACACTATTTTCTGATAACTGGAAACAATGGCTTATTCTATTTTAAAAGATATATATTTACAATAAAAAGCTATAAAAAATTATCACAAATATTTAAAGAAAAGTATACAGCTATTGAAAAGCTATTTACAACAGCATCTTATGATATCTACCATAACTCGTTAAGTGCCACGGTGATTGACACATAATCTGAGAAATTTACTATGTTTTAAGTATTTATTAAGAAAGTATAGTCCTGTAATAAATAAAAGTTATGTTAATTTTAAATAAATTTTCAGTAATTAAGTAAGACAATATAATATTTTTTCAGTTTTATGTCATATTTTAGACTGTCTGTCATCGCTCGGTGGAAGACGCAGTCTACACAGGGCCATAGCTAGATGTGAACAATAGGGGGGGGGGGGGGATCACGAAAATGTAGGGAGGGGGGCTCATAAATTTTTTCTCTCTCTCTGACGCAGAAAGGTAAATTAGTGACTATTCACATTGTAGATACTCTGTTTCTTATTAAACTGTTGTAATAACTTCATTTTATGCCAAGAAAAGTATAGGATGATGAAAATTTTGAGTGTATAACTGGTGCAAAATTAAACATCATGTTAGCTTCATATCTGCAAATAGGATGAGGGAGTGTTGAAAAACTTATTTTAGATAGAATTTAGTAATTCTGCAAAACTGTGAAAGGGTCTCAAAACTAAATTAGATCTTTGAAGAGAATTTCATTTGTATTTTCGGAGCAGAAATTTACTTAGTGACCTTGGAACCTTTTCCAGTGGGGGGGGGGGGGGGGCTCAAAATATTTTGGGACTGAGCCACTCATAGCGCCCTTTTATCTACGACCCTGAGTCTACACTGGTACAAATTTGAAACTTTTGCTGCATCGTCACTCCACCGCTTTTATAGAATATCTCTATTTTGACCAATGAAAATGCTCCATAATACAGTTAAATAATCGTTTTCTATAAAAGCGGTGGAGAGACGATGCAGCAAAAGTTTCAAATTTTTAACAGTATAAATGGAAAGTTTAGTGTTAGTCACCGGTGACTAACGTGGCGTTCAACGTGTTAATAAAAGTCAAAAAATAACACGTAGATTTTATTTCATTAATATTTTTTGTGATTTTTCCTGAGAAGGAAAAAAAATATTTATTTGCAATAAAAAGCATTAAAAATTATCATAAAACAATATAGAAAAGTATAAAGTTATTGAAAAGCTATTTACAACACCATTTTATGATATCTTCACCATTTACTCGCTAGGTGTCACGGGGACTGACACGAAAAATTGAAAAATTTAAATTGGTTTAAATATTTTTTGAAGAAAGTATAGTCCTGTAATAAATAAAAGTTAAGTAAATTTTAAATAAATTTCAGCAGTTAAATAAGACAATGTACAGTCAGTCGGCTCTCGTTAATTTGAACTCTTCGGGACCACAAGAAACGTTCGAATTATCCAGAGTTCGAATTATGGAAAATATGAGAGGAAAACGTGTTTAAAGGGGTACTATTTCATATTATAGCATTTTAAAAATTTATTTCGGCCGTTATCATTAGATTATGACTTAATATTAAATTAAAAGATATAAATGCACAGACTAATTTAAAAATTAGGACAAGTACAATGGAAAAAGAGTTAAACGTATCATTGATGGACAGACGGGGCATTAAGAAAGTAGGTATCAAATGATTGAGATTACATTTATACTACTTTCAGAACAATTTAGATAAAAATGAAATAAAAAAAAGTTATTTTAAGAATCTATAGTTCGTGTGGAAGTAAGGAAAAGTGAAAAATCAGAATTCTCGTTAGTTCGAATTAAACGAAGTCAAGGGAAAATGAGTTCGAATAAATGAAAATTTTTAACGCTATTCTGCCCTTGAAAATTTCAGGACTTCATGTTTAGTTCGAATTAACCGAAGATTCGATTTATCCGATTTCGAATTAACGAGAGTCGACTATATACAGTAAAACCTCTAAATAACGGACACTTTGGGAACGCAGAAATTGTCCGCTATTCGGAGGTGTCCGCCATTGGGAAAAACACAAAGATACAAAAATCACTAAGAAATGTTTAATGTGTCATGAATTTACTCTTATATGTCCTATAACTTCTATTATATGATTAATCAAAAATTAGAATTATTTTTTTAACAATAAAAATGAAACTGAAATAAAATTGTGTACACCTTCATCCACTGTTTATTACATTCTTATGAAAAAAATCTGTTGCAAAAGTTTTCTTTTGCTTGCGATTACATGTAATTTGTTTTACAATGTGACATTATTAGACATTATAGAGGTTCGGGCGGGAAAGAGGGTTTGCACTTTTTGAACATTAAAAGCACAAAATCTCTAAACCTTCCGGGGGGACATTTCAATGCTCTGGAAAATGTCCCACCCGGGCACTCCCCTGAATTCAACACTGAACGTTGAGGAGTGATTTTCCCTAGACCCCGATCTACATTTATTTGTGATCACAACATTTGTGACACATTGCCCTGATAAATTTAGAAGCATTTTTACTTTTTTTTCCCCCCTCGTTAAAAAAATATTTTTCATTCTTTATCGCAGAAAATAGTGTCCGCTATTCGGAATGTCCGTTATTTAGAGGTTAAAGATACAAAAATTTAGGTTTTGGGAGTGGGGATCGGAAAACTGTCCGTTAAATAGAGGTGTCCGTTATTCGGGAGTGTCCGTTATGGAGGTTTTACTGTATATATATATTAGTGTTATGTTATATTTTAGACTGTCAGTCATCAGTGAAAGGCGCAGTCTAAATGGAAAGTTTAGTGTTAGTCACCGATAACTTACGTGGCGTTCAATGTATTAACAAAAGCCAAAAAATAATACGTAAATTTTAATTTATTAATATTTTTTTGTGATTTTTCCTGAAAATTAACACAGATGATTTCATCCGAAACAGAAAACGTGCTTCGGATAAAAGAATGCATTTTGAGTTTACGAAGTCATTTGACGAAATTAATTTGGGTAATTCCTGCCATTGAAAAGAATGACGGTTTTCATTTTTGTTTTCGTTTTAAAGTCTTCAAGTAGAAACCTTACTCGTACGTCAAAACGGATATAAAAATAACACAAAGACCGTCATTATTGTTTTTTTTGTTCTTACTGAGAATTCTTAGAAATTCCGTTGAAATTAAATAAAATTCTTTGCGTTTCTTTTCTTTAAATCATAATTATATTAAAGTATTTGGACTTTTCACTTTGATTCATGATATTTATAAGTTGAGATTTCTTTTGGCAGACTTTTTTTTTTTTTTTTTTTTTCGTGTTCAATTTAAAGTTTAAATGAAATATATCGTGATTAACGTTACTTAAACTTAAAAAAAATAAATAAAAAAAATAAATAAAATAAAATAAAATAAAATAAAAATACACGAAATTTCAATAATTGGCAAAATATTGACTAAACACCTTTGATTGTTGTTTGACCAACTTATAGGTAATGTATAATTTCTATTCTTTATTATACTTCTATTATTATTTCTTTCTTTTTAATTTTCTATCTTCAAGTTTATTCTATTTTGTTCTAAAACCTGTTTTACAAAATCACCACCCCCTGAATATTAGACTACACCGCTAATGTGAAAATGGCGGCTGCCAAAGAAGGTTTTTATTTTATTTTATTTTATTTATTTTTTAACTCACACTGTTAAAAAAAAAAAAAAAAAAAAAAAAAAAAAAACTGTGAAGTTACTAAGATTGTTCTAGTAGATTTGTATTCCAAGAACTTTTCATATAACGATAACAGCAAAATTTCATGTAACCGAGGAAGGTTACAAGATCTAACACAGAGAAATTAATCAGTTATTTCTTGTTTGTTAATGCAATGAATACTTATTTGATTATTATTTCATTTTAAAAGCAAATTCAACATAGCATGTTCAGTGAGCTTTGTTTTGCATACTTACTCGAAAAATAAAACTCATTTTCAGACTTTGTATAGACGAAAATCAGAAAAAAATGACTAGTTGGGGGCTATGCATTTTATACCGATTTCAATTTTTTTCTATTTTACCCCCTTCCCCCCTCTTTATTATATCATATGTTATCATTCCTCAAAGATCCTTATCCTTCCCTAATGATATCATTATCAATGTCAAAGAGATATTTTTTTTTCTAAATTTTTTTTTTTCCTTTTTAGGTGCATTCATAATTATATAAATACGTAGCACTTATAGTTGTAGGTCAGTCCGTCTGCCATCCGCATATAACAGAGTAAAAACTATCCAACTGAATCGTCTGAAAAAAAAAAATGCACAATTTTGTCGAGTCATTTCAAATTTTATGAAAATCGGATGCATAGTTCAATTATAGGGACAGTAAAAAATATTCAGTTACTGAGGGCCAATAGGAAAAAATAATTTCAAGTACATTTTAATGATGTTTTACTCTTTCGAACGGAATAACGTTGATATGTATCAATGAATTACATACTAAAATGTACATTCTGTAAAATCTATGGTGCAAAGAATATTTGTTATTAATTTACAGAACCACACAAAAGTATTCCATTACATAATGGTATATGAGGAAACATTGTTTGGGGCGCGTTTTATTTATATTAAAACTACTTCACAGTTTATGAATTTGATATATTTTCTGAAATTTACTACAAGTTACTTCCTGTATAACAGAAAGCAGATAGTATTTACAGGGACAAAGAAAAGATTTCGGCTGTTATACTGTATTCGAAATATTGCATACCATTACACCAAGATCTGAATATTTTTAAAACTTCGTTATAGAATAAACGCACCTCCTTTACTATGCCTGACGTGCAATTTTTGACTTGTTCATGTTTGCGATGACATACGTTTATTATTCGCAAATTTTATTGAATTAACCCTTTATGAACCAACGGTACTTTAAAGTACCATTAGAAATTACTTCTTAAAAAATTATTTAAACATCGATTAGTAGTAATAGAGTTTAGAATGAGCTACAGCTACTTTACTTTATCTTCTTACAAAAGCCTTATCGTTCGCACAAAGCAAAAATATTTTTAAACGTATGATTTCTTTTTTCTTTGCATCTCTGAAGCTTTCTTGATGTTGGATGTTTGTAGGTAAAAAGTTTTATTTCTGAAATATTTCTATATTTCTATTGAAAGAGTTATATTTGCACATATCATAATTCTATAAAATACCAAAAAATATTTTAAATGAAAGATTTCAATGGATTTATAAGGTTTGGATGAGCAATTATTATCTAAAACTATTCTTATGGGATACTATTCGTTTGTTTGCTAATGTATTCTGTGTAACTGTAAGCTCTAAAATAACATCCCTTCTTTATCTGGAATCTTAATCCGAGTAATGGAGTGACACAGTGCTGGCTGAAAGAATGCAGCATACAAGAGGTGAGCTTTCGCTTGTCAGACAAAGTTCATAGAGAAGACGGGCAAACAAGATCTATAAGGCTCGGAGCGAACAGCACTAGTTTTTATTAAACTAAAGGAGCAATCAATCAATCGTTGATGACCAAACGAAACAAGGTTAAAATCTCTTTAAATGATTTTTGAGGGCTGACCCTCCCAAATTTACAAAGGAAGGGGAACTTTTATCTCCCCACATCTACAGTCGTAAAGCTGTCAACTGACTTCGCGCTGGATTTCTCTCTTGAAGTTCGGATTCAGTGCACTAAAAGAACAAAAGCGCCGACACGAAAGATCAAAGATAGTGCAAGAAGTTAGTGCTATCTGCGTAGACCTTAAAGGGAAAGATATGTCTTGAAAGAGTGAACTTCTTGTACGAAATCCGTGCGGAAAAAAAGGATAGTTTTCGGATAGCTCGCTAGGGGGTGAGGACTGAGAGTTTAGTTTTACGTTGGGAGTGAAGAGGTAGGGGGCTCCAGAGGAATGCTCTGATCCAAAAAAAAAAAAAAAAGGGCAAGGCTCTAAGAGGACAAAGCTTGGGTGTGTGGAGAGATTAATAGTGATATCTGAGTTAATTAAGGTGAAAAGAGAGGTATAGAGTAACTTAACGGTGCACAGAACGAGCTTTCTGTATTTAATTTAATGTTGAACCGGATCACCTATATTCGAGTTCGTAATTGTAAATATTGACTTATTTTTTTTATTTTATTTTTTTGTAAATAACAAGGAAATAAATTGTTTATTAAGTTTAATTGAAAGAGTAAGTCTTCTTCACTATGCACTTCTCATAAGTATTTCATATCACGTAATTATATCGGTGGTGGCAGCATATTAACGCAAAGGATTATTCTTTAAAGTTTGTGGACTAAAAGTGCTATTACATGTGCGCTGCTGCAGGCGTCAAATTCCAGGCGTCTCAATGTTATCCTATGGGACCAGGGGAGTCGCATGGAGAGAGTGCGTCTCTCTTGTGTCGGAGCGTCTTTGACGCCTGAAACGAAGCGGGTTGCTAGTAAGAACCAATCAGATGCTTGGAAATCCAAATGATGGTAAAGCTTCTTCTCGAACAGCCAATGAAATGCTTAGAAAACGAAAAAACGCAGGCGATTTTTGTCGCTTGCTATTTTTACGTGTAATAGCACTTTTAGAGGGGAATTCGACATAATTCTTGCACAAAATCCATACAAATTCATATTTGTTTTATTAATTTTGATTTGTTAAATTTTCTAAATTTTATAAAACGATTGCATAAATATTCTAATGTAATTTCAAAAGAAGAAGAAATTTTCATGAATTTGGAATATAAAGGGTTAAAAGAAGAAAAGTCAATAAAATATTATTTATATGCCTGAAATAACTTTATATCAAATTTTGCTTTAAGGAAGTACCTACTATTTAAAAATATACATTCAGCAATAATACTGCCATCCTGTGCTTGTCCACTGTACGAGAAGGGGTTGGCAGAACTTCTTATCGATAAAGTAGGTGACCAGCATTCTTCCCAATTTTTTTTACTAATAAACATAACAAGAATAACTTCAAGCCTGGTTTTTCTAGCAATGCACATATGACAGAAAAATAGGAATGCCAAACTTTGGAATATTCCATATTTCGAAATGAAAGGATTTTATGATTATTTAATGGCATTTAATAATGCCATTGCATTTTCATAAAGAGCGATAACAGTCTAAGAAAAATTTTCACAAGCTATTTTGATGTACAGAAAAATATATCAACAAAACTGTGTTGGTATAACAATAATTTTGACTGGTTCAAAAATTATAATGACATTAAATTACGGACAAATATTAACAGACAATCCCCCTTTCTTCCTACAGATATTACAATATCAAACACCAGACTTCCATCTTTCCTAAAGCGATAACGTTATTTATGCCAGTACCTAAAATGATACAACCCTCTCAAAAATGATAAAAGCGAAGTTTTCCTTTAATTAAAGTAATTAACATTTTAAATAGACACGTGGGGGAAATTGATCACTTAAAATTTTAATTCCACTGAGTACATTATAAATAATTCAATTTTATTGTCTAACAATTTATTTTTACAAAATAAAAGTCCATTACCGTCTTAACTCTTCAGACATAAAGCAGACGATTTTCCATAGAATAAATTCAACATAATAACAAGGAACAAATAGAAAACAAAATGGTTCCCAGAGGAATACAGCTTTAAACCCAAAACACTAAATCTGAATTTTGGTATGCTTTATCTGTGTTTATCCTTCTTTATTCTTTTTTATTACCAGTAAAACTGTTATCGCGAAAAACATTTCTTTTTCATCCAGGAACCATTTTCTTTTCACTTTTTACTATCTTACTTGGGTTCTAAAGCGGCCTTGGTTACCATGGTAACTAGAAATGCTTAAGTTGTCACAAGAAATATTTGCTAATTTGATGAATTTGAAGGATGAACAGATTATAATTTGAAAGGAAGTAATTTGAAAATTTTATTCTTTTTTATTTTTTCTAAATTGGAATTTTAAGTGACTTCTTTTAATTGTATTATATTGCTAAAGTATAGATTTGCAAAAACTTTGATTTGTAGAAAAATGTAAAGTTAAGTAGAAAATATTGTCTTTTGTATCATTCAGTTGATGTAAATGATTTGTCCCAAACAAAATCAAGCTATGCATAATTTTATTGTTAAAAATTAAGCTGTAAAAGATCTTATTAAGTACAGATCTATTTTTAATTTTTTTTCAATGGATATTTTGGTTTTAGTTTAAAAATATCAATAATTTAACTAAGTAGATTTTTCCATGTATAATTAAAATCCAAATTTGTAAAAAAAAAAAAAAAAAAAAAAAAAAAAAAAAGTTTTATTAACATATACAGGGTAGTTATAGTTAAAGTTACACATTCAAATGCTATAAAGAAAGAAGCATTCGTCAAAATGACGCGATATTTCATCATTGCATAAAGCAATGAGAATTTGTTTTGCAAAAGAAAAAAAGAGTTCAAAAGTTGATCCGCAGATGGCGCTGTGATTGTCATAAGATACTAATTAAAAGACCTGATATGCTGTTGTGGCACTTTTTGTTCAAAGCCTATTCACCATGACAAGGTGGTGCTACAACAGATAGGGGGAAAAATCGTTTTTTAACTATCCCTAAGTCAAAAACCGTAGAAAAAGCAAAAACAAAATGGGTACTTAATTTCCCTGAGGCCAAAAAACTAAACGAAATCATTTCTTAAGGCTCCTGTCCTTACTGCCGAAGACATTCCCGAGCTAATTCCATGGGGAGGGATTTTTCTAATATCTTGTTTGCATCTCCACATTTTTAAATAACTTTTTAAGCATTGGATAGCCGAGGTTCGTCTCTACATCGCACTTTTTTTACTTTTTCGATTTTGGTCGCAAATATTTTTTAGAATGGAATTTTCATTTTCGGAACTGGTTTTGGAAGTGAAAGTAACTTTATAAAAAATATCTGCGACCAAAATCGAAAAAGCAAAAAAGGTGCAATGTACAGATGGGCCTCGAATATCCAAGGAAATATATATATATATATATATATTAAAAAAATGTGGAAATGCATACGAGATATTAGAAAAATCCCTCCCCATATTATTAGCTTTAGCTCACGAGTGTCTTCGCCGGTAGGGACAAGAGCCTTGTTCCTGAGCTAAAAAACAGTAGAGAACATAAAAAAAGAAATCAATTTCCTTGTCTTCTTATCAAGTGTTGTACGATACATATGTCAGGTGTTTTAATATGTGACATCTTATGATGGGTATAGCATCATCTATTGCGGTCACCTTTTGAACTTTTGTTTTCTTCCGCAAAACAAAATCCCCTCGCTTTATAAACGTACCTTTGTTCAAAAAATACCACAACTCTCTCTCTCTTTTTTTTTTTAATATGAGTTATGGTTGCCATTTTGCTTAGTTTTTACGTCTCGATCAATCATTTTTATTCTATTTCATTTAATTAAAACTTGCACCGGCATTCTCGAAGAAAATTTTACTTTTATAACTTTAATAAAAAAAAATTTAAAAAGACTGTAAAATTGCATTTTTTTTTTTATTATAAATTATTTTTGCAGAAAAAATTCTGATGTAAATTCAACTTTACAAAAAAGCAATTTCAAGCATTCAAAAGAAATGATTAAGTGATAAAATGAATCGTGACATCCTCCAGTTTATTCATTGTGAAGGAATGGAGATGGGGAACTGTTTATTATTAGCGTAAGATCGGAGGCTTAAAAAAACAAATTAAATAAAAATGGAAAAAAAAAAAAAACTCCTGAGTGCATTTAGTTGCAATACAAAAAATATTCTTCTGCTGAAACATTCACTCAGCACCAGCTAATAAATTTTCAAATTGTATTAACCCTTCGCGACGGGAGCCTTTTATGAAAATTTTAATGTTTTGTCACTGGTTTAAAATAAAGAACTTTGTGCCTTATTAAATCGACTAAATGCTCCGATGAAATTAAGCAGATTTCACAGCAAAATTTTACTGGTGGGGATAAACAATAATTCTTAAGCCTTTTTGCGGCACGTGACTCACGACCCCCCCCCCCCCCTCCGCCGCCGATTTCCGAAAATGCGATGCGAATTTCCGAAAAATTTTTTTTATCCAGAATCACCCCTGGTATACGTGTCGCTCGTCCCCAAGGGGTTAAATAATTTTGTATCATAGCCTGATATTGAGTTCCCACTTCTGAAATCACCTGTTAATCACACAGTCCATTATGAGCAAACGTTTTCCAAACCGTTAAGGAGCCACTGCTCATTTGTCTATGGGAGCAATCTTTTGATTATTTCTGAAAATCATGGCCATAGTAATTATGGACCTCTGGCTGTTAAGATTTTTATTTATTTTTTTTTTTTCCTGAGAAAATACAGTTTCGCCTCATTGTCATCTGACATGACATTTTGACTACATTTTAGGTTTTTCTTTCCGTGATTTTTCAGTAACTTTATTAGTATTATTTTTTTTTTTTTCGCTTTCCTGAATTTAGCATTAGATTTGTTTTAAAAATCCTCGAAATAGTAACATTTGAAGTTTTTTCATGAAAGTTTTGAAATTCTGCAAATCGTAAGACCTTTTTAAGTTACGCTTGTAATCGTTAGAAAAACGTTATATGATATCTTTGATTTTTAACACTTTCCAACAAAGTAGAAAAGAGGTCATGATTTCGGTTTGTGTGTAAATCTGTCCGTCCGACCGCGCGCTCTTAATCCCGTAAATATACTCGGATTACTTTGAAATTTTTGGACGTTATTGACATTTACCCAAGCAGGAACCCTATTTCATATGAAGCCTCTAGCCTGATTAGTTTATTTTATAGGGACAGTCAAAAGTATACCGTTACATTACGGCCTATGGGAAAAAATCGTTTCAAATGAATTTTAAAGATGTTACACCCTGTCAAACATATATTAAAATTTATATGCATTGATGAAGTGCACTAAAACATGCATTCTGTAAAATATGCGATAAAAAAATAGGCATTATTCATTTACTGGGCCACACAAAAGAAATCCTTTACATGATGTTAAAGAGGGGGATTGTGTGCGGCATATTTTAATTATATTAAACTATTTTATGAATAATAAAATTGATATACTTCGCTGAGGCTTATTATAAGTTATACGATATAGACATGCATAATACGAAGTGCACAGCATTTACAGGGACACACAAAAGATTTCAAATAGTATATTCTTACCAAACTACTGTATATGTATTCGATGATGCCTGTTGGATGGATGAAATGCATTTTAATTATGATATGCGCTTTTAAGTTTCATTAAATTTATGAATATTACATGATGTGTATAAATGCTATAGTTGATATACAGGACTACACAAAAGAGCTCGCAAACGTTTCTTAATATGAGCGTAAATTACTTAAATGTGGCTTTTAAATAAGGCATACAATTTTACGCTGAACTGCATTCAGTTTACTAAGAAATGTTTGTAGAAAATTAAAAAAAAAAAAAAGCATACAGGTCCTCACAAAGAATTGGATACATGCACGCTTATGAATGATAATTTCTGAGAATGTGATTTCAGTAGTTTTAAGAGTTTTTTTGTTTTAAATAAATTTTAGCTAAATACAAGCGTGTAATAAAAGTACTAGGTAAACTACAGGGATGACAAAAATAATTAAATATGTGACCATCTATTCGTATTAATTGCTGAAAGAGAAATTTCAACCTGCTAGGCATTTTCTGGATAGATTAAATTTCCATATTGTATAATATATATATCAATCGACAGATCAAATACAGCACTGTTCAAAACTATTGGAATACATATTTGGCTATGGACAGTAACACTTTATTTCCTTAAGTAACGAAGTTTTGTTAAAGATTTCAGAAAGTGTTGGAAAGTGTTTCATAATCTATGCTGAACGCATGATTTTTCTTACTTGTAATGTTTATTTTTAGTTCACTTCAATCCATTAATTTATCCTTGCATGTTTATATTTTTGGTTACTGGGTTCATTTTTAATGATATATATAGTAATAAAATTCAATTGCTGAACATTGTTACGTAATATAGTTTAGTATAAACATTTTTATTTCACTATTTATCTTTCTGTGTCAATAGTAATAATTTTCCACTGAGAATTTGTTAAAGTCCATACAAAGGTGTATAGTATATTTTTAAAGTTCGGTTATCTATTAAAGGTCAATTATTAATATTGATTTTAACCCTTTATCTACCGCATTAGGAATTCATGAAAATTTTACATTCTAAAGCATTTTACGCACATTGTTTAGACTAAATTAAAAGATTTACATAATCATTTAATAAATTTTTGAAAAGATTTTAGAAGGATTAATTAAATTTGAATAGACAGAGATTTTGTGCAAGATGTAAAACTACACTCAAATCTTTTATTATAAATTGTTTTCTTAGTATTTTGTAGAATTATAAAATGTACAAATATGATGTTTTTACAATATAAATATGGAAATATTTCCGAATTGAAAAATCCTCATCCCTTAGCGCCAAGAAAGCTGAAAAGATACAAAGGCAAAATAAATCATTCTTTTAAAAATATTTTTGTTTTGCGTAACCAAAAATGGCCCCACCAGTGGCCGAGAGGTTCTGACCTCAAACTGGTAGACGGTAGGTGCTGGGTTCGAACCCAATCGCGACCGTCGGCCTAACCGTTCGAAGTTTTCCGTGGTTTTCTTCGAACCATGCGTAAATACGGGTTAGGTTCCCTTAGAAAGACCCCCACGGAGGGCAACCCACCCCATAGGGCCTATATCCCATAGCGTAGATAATCGGCCGACAAAAATACACCACCACCACGTAACCAAAAATGATTTTGGAACAAAATAAAGTAAAGTTTTTATAACTCATTCTAAACAGTATTACAACTAATTGATGTATTAAAAGTAATTTATAAAAAAACTAGTTGGATGTTCCAATCCCAAAACTTTCTTCTATCTCATACGTACATGTTAATATTTTTAAAAAATAGTTACTCATTTTAATATTTTAATCATTTTAATTCAATACCTTACACGAACTTTGGTTTTCATCTTAAATTTCTGCTTCAATCAATTAATCGGAGTAAAAACGAATTTCCGTCTCTACCGAGCCGATGAACAATAGAATGATAGGCAGATTTTTTTTTTTAATCCAGGGGGGACTTATTTGCCTTACCAAAAAATAATTATATAAAAAAATGTAGCATAGCAGCGCCACCTACTGGTCAGTTCACACCAAAACCTTATCAATGGCAATGTATCTCAAGGTATTGCGGAATCTGAAGTTTGGTGAAATTCTGTGCATTAGTTCTTGAGATGTAGCTATCATGAAAATCATGAAAGACGTGGCATAGCAGTGCCACCTGCAGGCCAATTTACACCAAAACTTAATCAGCGTCTATGTATACCAAGGTCTCACAGAATCTGAAGTTTGGTGAAATTCTGTGCATTAGTTCTTGAGATATGGCAATCTTGAAAATCATGAAAAACGTAGTATAGCAGCGCCACCTGCAGGCCAATTTTCACCAAAAACCAATAGGCACTAATTCATATCAAGGTCTAACTGAATATAAAGTTTTATTAAATTTCGAGCATTAGTTCTTCAGATAGAGCGCCCACAAATTTTTTGTCACATATAGACAGACAGAAGGACAGACTCACAGACAGACATTTTCTAAAAATAGTCAAAACGTGTTCAGGACCTTCTAAAACGTATAAATCCGTCGAAAACCGGACGTCGAAAATTTTCATGAATCCAATACTTTCTTCTCGTAAAGATAGATGAAAGTAAAAATAATGGTACTTATAAGTACCGTCGGTAGATAAGGGGTTAATGTTAATCATTCAGTTAACACTGACCAATATGAACGCAGATCATGTTATGACCCAACTTAGTACAATATTTTGATATGAATAATTACATATTAGGTAACTTCCATTACATAAAATAAGAAGTTACCTACTGCTAGCGTACAGGGGAAAGAAAATTCGGAAAATTCTGAAAAATGTCGCTATATTTTCGTCGATCGTGGTCCTATATTTTCATTCGTGAACTCGATGAAGTGATTGTCTGTGCTACCTCCTCCCGGTCTCTTTTTCCTTTATGTGACTTGGTGTTGTGTATATTTTGGTGTAAAGCGTCCAACAGGTGGAGTTGCTATGCTGCATTTATCACGATTTCCGTAATACCTCTATCTCAAAAACTAATCTCAATCAGTAACGAGTTTTCATCTACACTGTAAAAAAAAAAAAAAAAAAAAAAATCTGTAATTTTAGTTATTTAAATTTACCGAAATCTGTTATACTTACAAAATTTTTATATGTAGGGGGAACTGGGGTACATTGATACTTGGGGCACATTGATACACCCACTGTACAGCACACAGGGTCATTACAGGAAGTTTCACAACAGCTCCAAAAGGTGATACTAGTGAAATCAACAACATATAGAAAGTTTTGGAATGATTCAATAGTTTGATGAAATAGGATGGGTGATTAATTGTTTTTGTAGGTCAAAAGTAAATTTGAGTTGTACAATTGAAATGGTATGATACAACTGTTCCAGTATTGTCAACCGAAAAGAATAACCTCCCTGGCAAGTAACGCTAATCTTTATCAGTTCCTCATTCTTTATTGTTAGATAAATTATGATGTGTTGGATTTGCGACTCATTTTATTTAAAATGGCTGCATGGGGCACAATGATACAGTCTTTGTCGGGGCACATTGATACAACCTGAATTCTTTTCTAGTTCATTTTTTCATTACCTTTTATTTTTATATTTACCATACACTCCTTAATTCAACCATTTTTCGTGAAAAATTTCTACTATTAGTTTTTATTGAAGTGAAATAGCTCTAATTTCTTTATATTAGAACATTTTAAAGTATTTTTGCAAACAGAAGACGTACAAACTTATACAATATCTAGGGCTAGTAGAATTAACACAAGAAATGGACGGCAGCCGGGCAAATCTCAAATATATTTCGATTCTCCAGAGAAAAAAGTATTATCGACATGAGAAATGTTAAGTAAGAGAAACAAGCTGCAGAACAGTACACGATAATTATATTATAAACATAATTTTTAATATAATTATCCTTTATTTTCTGTTTGTAAACCGATTTATAAACAGAAAACCTGGTAATTCTTTCACCTTTCCTAAGAAAGAAGAGAATTCTGGGGTTAAAGTGCCAGATATGACAAAGTTACCACAGGCAACAAACAGACAAGGAATAGCCAGAACATCAGGTCATTATACATTTCTATTTGATTGCTTTAACCTTCCTACCCTGTTCAAATTTTACTCAATCTTGATAAAATCATTTCGCACCAGAATTGTTATTTAAAACATTTTAATATATTTAATTGAATTATTTCGCTGAATCCTTTATTTAACTTTCATTATGAAAAAAAGTTCTGGTTCGAACCGTTTAAAACGAATTATAGTTATGGGTCGATTAGACCCATTCAGGGTAGGAAGGTCAATATCGCTTACAAATAAATTGTGTGCGATTTTAATGTCTATAAATATATATAAAATGGTTTGCTAACTATTTTTCTGTGAAAAATATGCATTAGTGTTATTTTGTCTCCATTTTTTTCAGACGTTTCAAAGTGTATCAATCTGCCCCGGGGATGGGACACTTTGATACAAATTACTTTTTTTGATTATTTTAAAGTTGCATGCAAAAATAATATATAAAACAACGATTGTACATTTTTGTAACACACTACACAGGTTTTGCAGACATCACAGAGAAAAATAACTTGAAATTTCTGCTTTCTAGACACCAAAATTTTTTTTTGAAAAAAGCTGTATCAATGTCCCCCAGTTCCCCCTACGTCAAATGAAATACGCCCTACGCCTACCTACGCCCCCTACGCCTAAGAAAATGACGTCAATCTACAAAACTTGTAAGCGAAACTAGAGACAACTATAACTTTCCAAACGAATTTACTAAACTTTTATCTATGTAATCCTCGTTACCGTTACTTAAAAAGTTCTAGGAATCCAATTTTCCAAAAAATTTCTTAGTAACCTTAAAAATTTTTTGATCCAAAGTGCAAATTTATATCTGTTACTTAGATTTCTATTGTTGCCATTGCATAAAAGTTTTTGGAAAATAATTCTACTTAAAAATTTTTCGTAATTTTTCAAAAATTTTTTTAGAATGTAATTTAGGACGCTGACACCTTCTTTGGTGTATACTAGTTTTTGTTGATTAGGTTTTGATGTTAATCGCCCAATAGATGGCGCTATTATGGTGCATTTTGCAGGATTTATATGATTTTAACGAAAGTCTAGCACAAGGCTATTGTAAGAAAATATTTTTATTACCAAAATTTTATCTATAACTTGGGTTGCAGTCAGTGCCTGATTTACTGCAGGGTATTCGGGGCACAGGCACAGGGCCCCTGGTGTTCAGGGGTCCCCTAATGCTGCTGAACATTTTTCAATTATTATCCAAAATTTGATGTAGTTTTAAAATCTAATGGAATTTTATATTTCATTCTACACTTTTTGTGTTCCTAGTATATTTTTATAGCATGGTATATTTTGTCTACATCAATATTTAAAGATTTTGTCTACATCCACAGTTTGTAATAGGGATGGGACGAATAGTGATTTGGCCGAATAGCCGAATACCGAATATTCGGCCAAATTTTAGGCCGAATACCGAATATTCGGCCGGCCGAATAGTAAATTTTTTTCCCTATAAAAAAAATAAATTTTAATCATGTATAATTTAAAAAATAGGAGCTCATTAATAATTATTACTCTTAAATGTGCTTTTAAATGTATTTTTAAATTTGAAAAACTTATTTTAACCCAAAAAATTATGAAATTGCATTATATCCTTTATTCTAATGTATATCAAATTGATTTTCAGTAAGTCAAGATGGAAAAACATTTCCATTAAAATATGAAGAATGTACTTCACTTTTACTATCAATTGATACTTCTTGCATCCAAAATCAATTATATTCTTAATCTCTCTCTCTCAGAACTCACAAGGACATATTTTCTGAAATAACCTTTAATGAAGTAAATTTGATCATTTAGAGTTTGTGTCCGTAGTGATAAGTAAATTTGTAAGAATAAGACTGTTCTGAAATCAGATGCCAAGCTTTAAATTACAAATTACGCTAAAGCAAAAGATTATGCTTAAAGTAGAATGCATATGTTAACAAAATCTTTGACATTTGAATTGGCACATACAATATTCAACTTCAATATTCTACTTATTCAACAAGCATTAAAAAGATAAACAGAAATTGATAACAACATGAAGGAAGAAAGATTAAATTAAAAATATATACATAATAATGTTACATATTTAAGTCAGTAATTATGCAAATAATTATTTAAAAGTGAAAACTATAGAGTAAAAATATTATTTTGTTGAGTATTTAGAATTTATATTAAAATATTTATAAAACCATCTTCATAAAGCAAGTTATGTCATCTAATGTGTATCGAGTTTGACACCTGTTCTGCTTTCAGATGTACCATTGTATTTGGAATGGTGATATATTTAATTTTGAAAATGAATCTTCGTTAACACACCTAGTGAATAAATTTTTTCATTTTTTACTTTATAAAAAATAAGTTAGGAATTTCATAAGAGCCTTTCTTATATGTGCATGGAATTTGCAGACATTAATAAATATTCGAGCATTTTAGAATAAGGTAGTATTTTTATATCTTGAATTATAATATATCATTCTCTAATGATGATATTTCCTGTACAATTAAATCTCCAATTTGGGCAGCATTTTCTAGAATATCACTAATTTTTATAGGAAATACAGAAAGTCTATATATTTTTTAGTATCTGAATAACTCTATATTTTGTAAGTAAGAGTGAGAATGACTTCATAAATGAAGTAGCCAATTTGGATTAGAGAAAAAAAAAATTGCAAGAATGAAATTCTTTAAATCCGAAATTTATTTGGCAAGATATCTTTCACTATTCGGCGAGATTTTAGCAATATTCGGCAAGATATCTCTAAATATTCGGCTACAGGTATTCGGCCGAAGTATTCGGTCAACAAGCCTTCAATATTCGGCCAACCGAATATTCGGCAAAAGGGCCGAATAGGCCGAATACCGAATAGTGGCCGAATATTCGTCCCATCCCTAGTTTGTAACACCCATATTTAATTACTTTTATGTAGTAAATATTACATTTTTTCTTGTTAAATCCTGCTTTTGTTCTTGTCAGATTATATTTGGAGTTTGATAAGGGTTACTCATATGGGACAGAGCCTCCTAATATTTTAAATGACTGGAATTTGGTGTTGTGAAAAATTTATTATTCGTTGTTGCATACTTTATCATTCCAAATATATAGACTTAAATATGAAAAGATTAATCAAGAACACAATTTATTATAGAACGTGTATTCATTTAAATTTCATAATTGTGAAGTAATTGTTTAAAAAATAAACTATTATTAAATTGAATATTTGAATGTAATTATTAAAATCAATTGTGGTTATCATAGTAAGTACCTTTTTCAATATGCATATTTTTTACTCACTCGCCCTGTAAGCATCAGTGTAGGGGGCTCCCATAAGTATCTGTGTATAGGGCCCCCCAATTTGTAAATCGGTCGGTTGCAGTTAGATAAAAAGTTCTAGGCATCCTAGTTTCCTAAAAAATTCTTAATAACCCTACAGATTTTTTTATTTACAATGCAAACGTATGTATCTGTTTCATGAAGTTTTGTTGTTGCCGTTATATAAAAAGTTCCAGAAAACTTAATTTTCTAGAAAATTTTTAATAACTTTACAATTTTTTTTTTTTTTTTTTTTTTTTTTAACAGTGTTAATAACCCGTATAATAGCTCCTTTATATATTTGGCAATTTTGATTTAGATATTTATCTTTCAGTGTACAGGAACGATTCTCGATAAGAAACTCGCGAATCTTTAAAGCGTAATTACATAATACGACTCTGCATGATAATTTTTATCATTCTCTTTACATAACATATTGATTTTGATTAGAAAGTCTACTTTCCCGTTTAAAATTTTCATATTTGTGGGGAATTGAGCTGGTTGTATTAATAAAATTTACAATACCTCACGATATAATTACTGTGTGATGGGTTAAAAGTATAGCATCAAAATATTCACAATTTCATTTCCATTTCATTTTTTCAAACGAGTATCTGTTACATGAATTTTTGTTGTTGCAATTATGTAAAAAGCTTTAAAATACCGGTTTCCTAGAAAAAATTTAATAATTTTACATTTTTTTTAAACCAGTGTAGAAAACCCGTCTAATAGACCATCTATATATATGATAACTTTGATTTGAATATTTAAATACATCCCGTGTACAAGGTACCGTGTACAAGGGCAAATCTTGATACGAATCTTCAGCATTTAATTACATAATACGACTCCACATGATAATTTTTATCTTTCGCTCTACATAACATATTGAATTTGATCAGAATCCACGTTTCCGTTTAAAATTTTCATATATATGAGGAACTGAAAGTTGATTGCATTAATAAAATTTACGATACCTCACAATATATGGTTAAAAATGAAATATAAAATATTCACACTTAAACAAGCTTTCATTTAATAAAGAATAATCGACATTTTGACATATTCTGAGCTAAACTGTCTCCTTAATCCTTCAGTCAATAGAAATCATTATCGATATACTGTTAAAAAAAAAAAGAAAAAAATCTGTAATTTTACAGATGTGAATTTACAGAAATTTGTATGCTGTACTAAAATTTTACCTGTACACAGTACAGGAAAAGATGTAAATCTACAAAATTAATTTTTCTAAAGCTACAGAAATCTATATTTTTTCAAGACAATCTACTAAAATTATAGAAAACTCACTATAATGTTGTCTGTAATATGGATTACAGTTACATAAATAGTTTTAGGCATCCAAGTTTTCTAAAAAAAATTCAGTAACCTTACGCATTTTTTGATTTACAATGCCAACATGTATATATGATACATGAAATTTTGTTGTACATTACATAAAAAGTTTTAGAAATGCCAGTTTAAAAAAATATTTTTAGTAACTTTATTTATTTATTTATTTATTTATTTATTTTTACCAGTGTAGAGAACCCGTATAATAGCCATCTATATATTTGATAATTTTCATTTAAATATTTATCTTTCCGCGTACAGGGACGATTTTTAATAAAGAAACTCGCGAATTTTCAAAACGTAATTACATAATACGATTCCACTTGATAAACTTTATCTTTCTCTCTACATAACATATTGATTTTGATTAGAAAGTCCACCTTTTCATTTAAATTCTATCATTGTCGAAGGAGAATATGCTGTGATCTACCTAAACAAATTATATTCAATTTGATTTTTTTTTTTTTTTTTTTTTTTTTTTTTTTTTACAACGGATATTATTGATAACGAAAATAGAACGGTCATATCGAACATATTAAAAATTCATCAGCATTCGGTAATTTCTGAATGAGCTAATAGAGAAACGGTTTTTGAATAGGAACGAATTACTCGACTTCATTCGCGGTTCAGTTCGGTTAGGGTAGCTTTTGGGTTGAGTTTCGATTTTTTTCTGGTCGGGTTTGGACTGAGTCGGGTTTTCAAAAGATAATCCTGAATATTGTCTAGTTGTATGTTAATAAGTGTATATATGTTTATTTATATACAGAAAGTGATAAAATTAATATTAGAGACATAATTTTTGGACTACTTTACCATAATTGTACTAAAAATGTGGATCATTTTCCTTTGAGTTTGCTGTTCAGGTCATCTGTTGGGTTAGAATATTTTGAATTCGGATCGGTTTCGGCTTGTGTGTAATGTACAGGTTGGGTTTCGGATTGATTTATATATATATGAATACATATTATTATTATTATTATTATTTTTTTTTTTTTTCGGGTCGAGTTTTGAACTGATTTTAAGCCGAATTTTCGCATCAGGTACAGATACAACCAGTCACGGACAGGACTCTGAAATAGATGGCTAATAAAACCGAAGCAGAAAACATATTTTTTCTTTGTAGAAACGTTTGAAAGAATGCTAACTTTTTATCATGTATTTTCACGTCCAGAAGAAAAAAAAAAGTAATTTGAATGTTGAATTGCAGAAACGTGTAACGGCTTGTTTTTAATCTAGAATTTTTTCATGTATTTCCACTTTTAAAACACAAGTCATTTTCCGACGCGGCATAAAGACTTGAAAACAGGTATTATACAATTAAAAAAAACGTAGAGTGATATATATATATATATATATATATATATATATATAAAGATGGAAACAAAGGAAATATATATTTTAAGATGAAACTGCTAGAACTTCATAACTCAAGACAATGTAGATTTTTTCAAAAAAAAGAAGGAAAAAAAAAATACGTAGATATTCAAAGGGGGAGGCCATACAGAAAATCAATCACTTTCTATAAATAATTCCCCATGTGAGGATTTTGCATTTCTAGGTACTGTTTAGTAATTATTTTGGTAGCGATGAAGTGATGCAAATCCTTTTCATCTTAAATAACTTTTATTCAAGATATGATAAAATAAAATACAGTTGTAAGAACTCAGGGTTCTTTATGATAAAATAATCCACACGCCTTTTACAGCGAGCAGCATCCTCGAGAATCATCTCCCACTCTCCTTCTCATCCTCATCAAGAGAGCTTCCTCTCCTTCGGGCTCCTCCCAGATCAAAGTTATTGGCTCAGCTGGGATACGCCTCGGCGCCAGGTTGCCATCGTCCGTCTGGACCTAGTGAAACTATTTCAACCGATTTTTAGTTCTCAGGGTGGTCTGGTGATTAGTCAACGGTAGCCGTAACTAATATGCTAACGTCACATGAAAAAGGCCGCGCTAGACTTGCTGTCTACAGGGAAAAAAGGACCTTAATCCTTTTAAGTGCATACACAATTCACGTTTTCACAATCGCCAGACTTCGATGTAGCAGTGCATTGTCTAGCAGTAATTAGCCAAATTGTTAAATCCTTACAACCATCCCCTCCTGTGACAGAGATTTTTCACATGTGGAAAATCTTACGTCGAGGTACAGTTACTCTTAACTTAGTTCACTACAGAGGTTAGCACCAGTTAATTTTATTAATTTAACTTGTAAGATAAAACACACAATTTATTACAATACAACATTTTTATAATCCAGATACACATTTTAATTAATAATATAATATAGAAATAATTTGAATGCAAGCTAATTAAGAATTTATATACAAATATTATCTACAGCACGGTAAACGGAAAAAAAGTGACCGGTAAAAAAGTTATCGGAAAAAAAGTGACCTAAACTACAAAAGCGGAAAAAAAGTGACACGGAAAAAAAGTGACAAGGAAAAAAAGTGACACGGAAAAAAAGGGACACGGAAAAAAAGTGACAAGGATTGATTTTGGGGGATTATTATTGATTTTAGGGATTCATTGGTTAAGTATGAAAGGGGGATGGGGGGGGGTCATAATTTAGGTAAATGGGTTTTTCATGCTGAATTAACTGTTTTGGTTCAATTTTTGGATATACGTTCATACTGAAAAGACGCTTGCCTGATTAGTTTTGGGAAGGGACGATTACCCCCCCCCCCCCATCCGTCCTCAGTTAGATGAATGGGTTTTTATGCAGAATTATCCAACTTGTGTCAAATTTGCATATAGGTTCTTTTCGATAAGGCTTATATATAGTATAAAGTGCCTGAAGAGTTTTAGGAGTTTAATGGTTAAGTATAGAAGGGGAACGGGGGATAACCTTTCTTAAATTAATGACTTTTTACGGATAATTATCCGATTTGCTTCGAATTTTGGACATGGGTTAATTATGATAAGATGTATTTCTGATTATTTATGGGGTTCTTTTGCTAATTAAAAAGGGGGCGGGGGATTACTACCCCCGGCCTTAAATTAGATTTTAAAAAAATTATGCACACTTATCCGATTTATTTCAAATTTTGGATGTAGGATCTTTCTCATAAAGTAAATTCCTGAATAATTTTAAGGGTTTAATGACTATGTATAGAGGGAGAACGGGGGATAAACCCCCTTAAGGGTGTATTAAAAAAAAACGCTTTTCCACCTTCAACAGCTCGAAATTTTCCGATACAATTTCAGACACATTTTCAAAAGTAGAAACATGAAACTTGATGAGGATATTTTTGAAGAGGTTTACAAGGTGCCATGTGCTGTATTTTTACGCTCAATTCATTAGAATTTGATTTATAAACAATTATCTTCTCAGTATGACCCTTTTTTTTCGTTCACGGATCTCCCGCCAGGGGAAAATCTGTTCAAAATGCCGTTTTTGATTGCTTTTTTCGCAATATTTTCTGCATTTATCAAAGAGTTGACAATTACGGCACCTTGTGTACTTTCTAAATAAGACAATTTGCCAGTTTGATGCATATGAGAGTAAAAATGAAGTTAAAAATAAATCGGAAAATAGGCAGTTTGAATCGAAATACACCCTTAAATTAAATAAATGGCTTTTTGCGCAGAATTATCCGATTTGCTTCAAATTTTCGATGTATGTTCATTATAAGAAGGCGTATCTCTGATTAATTATGGGGTTCTTTTGCTAATTAAATAAGGGAAAGCGGGCGATTAATCCCCCACTCTTTAAATAAGATTTTTTTTTCACAATTATCCAACGTATTTCAACTTTTGGATATAGGTTTTACCTGATAAAGTGAATCCCTGAATAGTTTTAAGGGTTTAATGGCTAAGTGTAGAGGGATAAACGGGGGATAACCCTCAATTAATCAGGAGTTCGCCTTATCATAATGAACGAAAATTCAAAGTTTGAATCAAATAAGATAATTCTGCGTAAAAAGCCATTTTTTAATTTAAGGGGGGTTATCCTCCGTTCCCCCCACTGTATATGTCGGACGTTCCTCTCAGCCCGCACAACTTTGAAGAAAGTCCGTGGTAGTTATAGCTGCCACCACCGATATTACTAGGTGATATCGGTCACCCACTGTGAGGATTGTGTAAATGAACACTGACGCTGTCAGTTAACTGAATTAACAGTTTATTTAGAATATATGTACACACTAAATACGCTATTTACCATTATATACAATTACAACTCGGATATAGGTGATCCGGTTCAACATTAAATTAAATACAGTAAAGGTTGGCTGTGTACTATTCGAATTACACCTTCCACCTCACACTCAATGCACGTTAGATTAACTTTATCGGAGATCACTTTCGAATCTCCCAACACATGGATACTCGGCCTGCACTTCTCGGCCCAGAGCACTAAACACCAGGACGTTCTGTGTCCCTTGCTCTCCATATACGCACTGCCTCCGCTCTATAACGCAGAGCACACCCTATCAGGACCTCTGTCCTACACTACTCTCTAGGTATGAACCCAGATACGAACTGAACTAATCTGAGATAAGACTTGCTCTTCTCAAATCACGGTGTTTCCCCAATGTCAACCCCCTTTGGGGCTTATCCATTGGACACATTTCACATTCCTTTCTTGATTAGTGACATGTTGCTTGTCAGCTCATCATCCACATACCTCACTGACGGATGAACACGCCTCTCCGCAATCTCCTCTTTCTCACTCACCACCTGTAGAGGATTACCTGTCAATTCTCCCTTCAACAAAGAGAGAATGTCACCTTGAAAATTCTAGTACACAGCCGGTATAATATAAAAGAGATTAAGATAGAGAAATAACGGAAATTCCAATCTTTAGCAGAGGTGGTCTCAGAACCTGACAGTATACTTAGCCATTAAACTCTTAAAATTATTCTGGGACTAACTTTATGAGAAAAAACATATATCCAAAATATGAAATATATCGGATAAGTGAACATAAAAAACAATTTATATAATTTAAGGGGATCGGAAAATCACCCGCCTTAATTTTTAATTAGAAAAAAAAACACCATATGTAATCAGGGATACGCCCTATCATAATGAATCTATAATCCAAAATTTGTAGCAAATCCTATAATTCTGCGTAAATAGTAATTTAATTTAAGGTAGGTTATATTATATTCCCCTTCAATACTTAGATATCAAATTCTTAAAACTATTCAGGGATCCACCTTATCAGTAAGAACCTATATTTAAAATTTGAAATACATGAGGTAATTCTGCATAAAAACCTATTTATCTAGTTTAAGGGGGAGATAATTGCTCGCCCCCCACCCTTTATAATAAGCAGAAGAACCCCATAACTAATCAGAGATACGTCTTATCATAATGAATCTATGTCCAAAATTCTAAGCAAATCGGATAATTATGCGTAAAAAGTTATTAATTTAATTTAAGAAAGGTTATCCCCCGTTCTCCCTCTATATATAACCATTAAAACTCTTCATGCATTATATACTATATATAAGCCTTATCGAAAAGAACCTATATTCACAGGGCCCGACTTAGACAGTGGGGGGCCCTGGGGTAAACATTATTAAAGTGGCCCCTTCTATCTTAAAAATGTTTGTGAATTATACTCAAGTGACTAAAATTAAAATTCAAACCTATTGTATGTATGCATAAATTTTGTACCAAGTACTGATTTCAGTATTTATATTTCACATCTTTATACATAATAACAGATGATAAATAATTTTAACTATTAATTTTTTTATGATGTAACTATTACTTTAAGGGAACGTGGGGCAGGGAAGCAAAGGGGGTAGGAGAAAAAAGACCCCTTAAAATTGAAAAAAAAAAAGAATTTTGGTAATATTTTGCTATTTTATATCATTTGGCCCTCTTTTAACAATAAACTTTTCTCTCCTTGGCGGCCCCCCTCAAACCGGGGGCCCGGGGCAATTGCCCCGCATGCCCCTGCCTTAGTCAGGCCCTGTATTCAAATTTGACACACGTTGGATAATTCTGCATAAAAACCCATTCATCTAACTGAGGACGGATGGGGGGGGGGGGGTAATCGTCCCTTCCCAAAACTAATCAGGCAAGCGTCTTTTCAGTATGAACGTATATCCAAAAATTGAACCAAAACAGTTAATTCAGCATGAAAAACCCATTTACCTAAATTATGAGCCCCCCCATCCCCCTTTCATTCTTAACCAATGAATCCCTAAAATCAATAATAATTCCCCAAAATCAATCCTTGTCACTTTTTTTCCGTGTCCCTTTTTTTCCGTGTCACTTTTTTTCCTTGTCACTTTTTTTCCGTGTCACTTTTTTTCCGCTTTTGTAATTTAGGTCACTTTTTTTCCGATAACTTTTTTTCCGGTCACTTTTTTTCCTAGATTCCTACAGCACACATTCATTCTATTCTACTCAAACAGTCCACGTGCACTATTTCTTTCCCTGGACGGTGCTTGATTGTGTAATGATAAGGCTGTAATATTAAGGACCAACGGATTAAGCGCGGATTATTTCCTGCGTTGTTTTTGAGCCAAATCAGTGGGTTATGGTCGGTTTCAATACTGAATTTTTGACCGTCCAAATAATGACGTAATTTTTTTATAGCATAAATTATGGCCGCACATTCTTTCTCACTCGTAGAGAAGTTTTTCTCTGGGGGAGTAAATTTCCTGCTCAAGTATATGACGGGATGTTCTTCATCATTTTCGCGTTGAGCCATGATGACCCCGATCCCTTTTTCGGATGCATCAGTTTGTATAATGAACTCCTCTGCGTAATTTGGCGCATATAGGACCGGTTTTTCGGTCAGCTTCTTTTTCAAAGTGCGAAAAGCCGCCTCCATTTCAGGGTTCCAATCGATTTTCGCTTTACGTGTTTTCCCTTTTAAAGCGCGCGTCAAAGGCTCTATTATCGTCGCGTAATTTCTGATATATCTAGAATAATATCCTGACATTCCTAAAAAACGGCGAATTTCGGTCTTTGACTTCGGCTCAGGAAATTCTGTTATAGCTTGGATTTTGGATTCTGTTGGGGTGCGGCAACCGTCCCCTACGACATGTCCTAAATATTTAACTGTACGTTGCGCAAATTTACACTTGGATAATTTTACTTTTATTTTAGCCTCTTTGATGCGGTCCAATACTATCCCTATATGTCTCAGATGTTCGTTCCAATCATCGGAAAATATTGCCATATCATCTAAATATGGAAGGCAAAAATCTTCCAAGCCTCTGAGTAATACACTCATAAATTTCGAAAATCTATAGCTTGCCCCTATCAACCCGAAAGGCATCATGAGGGGTAGAAATGAACCCCAACTCGTGACGAAGGCTGCCAATTTCTGAGCCCTCGGCGTCATAGGGATTTGCCAATATCCCTTGGTCAAATCTAAAGTCGTTATATACTTAGCCCCAGCCACACGCTCCACGCGTTCCTCTATATTCGGTAGAGGAAACACCTCAGGTCGAGTTATAGCATTCAATTTGCGGTAATCAATGCAGGGACGCGGATCCCTTGCCGGGGATTCAACCAATATCATGGGAGAATTATATTCGGATTCGCCTTCAATTATCACGCCCAATTGTAACATTCGTTTAACTTCCGCCTTTAATATCTCTGTTTGTCTTGGAGAATTTCGATAAGGGCGAAGCCTTATCGGCGCATCGCTAGTTATTTCTATGTCATGCGTGATTAAATCGGTTCTACCGGGATTATTCGAAAAAACATCCCTTCTCTCCCATAAGACTTCGGCCAACTCAGCCATTTGTTCAGCATTGCACCTTTCTTTCAAAGCGCTATCCGTAACTATATTTTGGAAATCGTACTCTTCCGGGCTATTAGTTAAAAGAGGAATCTCTAAATCATCCTCGATCTCATTAGACTCGAACTCCTCTTCCACCACTAAATTTACTAACTGCTCTCTTTGGAGATACGGTTTGAGTAAATTCACGTGATAAATTTGCGAAGGCGTCCTGCGATGTGGTATGTTTACGACGTAATTCGTTTCCGAAATTTTTTTCTCCACGGTACCTGGGCCCGTCCAATTCACTGAAAATTTATTGGTCTTGTTCAACGCTAATACAAGTACCTTATCGCCTACTTTAAATTTTCTTTCCACTGCATCTCTGTCATACCACTTTTTCCTTTCATCCCTCGTTTTTGTCATAGTTTCTACCGCTAACTCTTGACATCGCTTCATACGGTTTATTAGATCGAATACATATTCTGTGACCAAACTTTCCGCGGGTTCTAATCCCTTCCCTTTCTCATATAAAAGCGTCTCTGGCGTTCTTAGATTCCTACCGTGTACAAGTTCTGCTGGGGAAAACCCCGTGCTTTCGTGTGTCACCGTGCGCAAAGCTAGTAAAGCATAGGGGAGGTTTTTCTCCCAAGAATTACCGGCTTCTAAGCATAAAACTTTCAGTAATCTTTTCACGGTTCTATGCCACCTCTCGACTGCTTGACTCTGTGGGTGGTGTACGGAAGAGTGTACAACTTTCACCCCGAATCGCTCCAAAAATTCGCTCGTAAGTTGGCTAACATAACTCCTGCCAAGATCAGATTGTAATTCAACAGGGAAACCCAGTCTGATAAAAACAATAGTTAAGGCTTCAATGATAGTCACAGAGAGCAAGTCTTTGATGGGTATCGCCTCAGGATATCTGGACGATACACACATAGCCGTCAGCAAATATCGATTCCCATTTTCGGAGAGGGGGAGCGGACCTACCGTATCCGTACACAAGCGAGTAAAAATACTAGTCACAATCGGAACACAAGTTAAAGGAACTTTCTTTTGGTCCCCCGCTTTCCCAACCCGCTGACAAGGATCGCAAGTCTTAACATACGTTTCGATATCTTTAACAGCATTCGGCCAAAAATAATTCCTAAGTATTTTGTCCTTAGTTTTCTTTATTCCAAGGTGAGCCCCCACGTTATCATGACACAAAGACAAAATCCCTTTCCTAAAATCCAGCGGAACCACTATTTGTTCTCGTAGGAAACCCCGGTGATCTTTAATCTTCCTGATCAACAAACCATTCTTTATTTCAAAGTGCGATTTTTTCTCGGCCGCCCTTTGTCTAACCCAGGCCAACGTAGCGTCATTCTCTTGAGCTCTACTCAAATCCTGTTTACTAATGCGCGCCAGATTTCCCTCGGGGGGTCCGCTATCCACCGGTGGAAGAAAACCCTCCCTTGTTTCTTCGCCTTGGGCGATTTCTCCACTCTCTGCATCTGATTCTACGGAGTCGTAATCAGCTGTATTCTCCTCCCCGCTGTTCCGGGAATTCTCTTCTTTGTCCACTGTAGGGTGAACGGAACCTCCCTCCGTACATCCCCGCGTATCGGTTTCGGTTTGCTGGTTTATCTTTTCTCGCTGCGCTCTCTGCCTAGTCATTACGGCGTTAATGGAATGCGCGTTTAGTTTTTGCCTATCAATTAACTGTTGCGTTCTATTCCCTAACAAGTAATGATCCATATCAGTTTCTTTGGCTACCGCGGCCGCTTTAGTGCGTATCGTGTCACCAGTACTTAAATTAATTTCCACTTTGACTATAGGTAAACAACGCAGTTCATTATCTAACGCCTGTTTCACCCACACTCGTTCGCCCGTAAATTGGTCCGTAGTTACATCGTGAGCTGAAATCAAATCAATATTGCTGCCGGAATCACGTAATATTTTCATTTCTTTCCCATTTATTACCCCGCGACTGACATAGGGGCTGTAGGCACTTTCCAGATCGTCGAGACCCGACACGTGATACACTGATTCTTTATCTTTCCGTTTTGATTCCGGACAATTAAATTTATAATGACCTGATTTCTTACAAATAAAACAAGTAATTTCTTTTCTCTTATCGAATATCTCATTTCGATTTTTAGAGTTTTCTTTATCCCTCCAATTTATTTTGGTCTCATCCGTTCTAGTTTCGGTTTTAGACTTATTACGCTCAAAAGGTTTAGCGGCGCTATGAATTTTAGGGGATCCTTCCCGCCTAATATTTTTCCTCGCCACCTCGTACGCGTCTAACTTTTTAGCTAACTCAAATGGTGTAATTATCGCGCTCCAAACATCAATAAAATGTTGCTTCGCTTCCGGGTTAATTTTCCGTTTCATTTGATCAGTGATTATCAAATCTCTGAGTTGTTCGAACGTCGTTATTTCTAAACCACTTAACCATTGGTCAAAGAAATTGGAAGCTTCGTACACGAAATCTTTCCATGTTTTGTTCTCGGGCTTTTTAGAATTTACGAATTTTAACCGAAAGTCTTCTGCTGAAAGTTGAAATCTTTCGAGAAGCATTTTTTTAATGTGGTCGAAATCATCTGAATCAGAGGGAGATTCGCGTAGTATCAATTCCCCTAAATCGGTAGGCAATAGTCCTAACAAATGAGTAACCCACTGATTTTTATCAATTTGAGCTTTGCGTGCTTGTCTTTCAAACAAATTTAAATAAATGGAAATCTCGGAGTTCTCTGAATCAAATTTTGGTAGAACAGACTTTAAAGATATTTTTGGTTCTCTCTCGCTCTGATTAGAGGCCAAACTAATTGTATCCGTCTCCCGTTCTAACCTTAGTTTCGCTAATTCATGCTCCCTTTCCAACGCTTTAGTCTTTTGTTCCCTCTCATAAACTTTCAGTAATTCTCTCTCAGCCCTTTCTTCATTTTCCCTGTCTAGCCTATCCTTTTCAATAATTTTTAGCTGGGCTAATGCCAAAGTCTCATCATAATCAGGTGCTTCAATTAGTTTTTTTATGATTTTAGGAATATTATCCGAATCCTCTACATTTGCGCCAAATTCAACAGCTAATACCTTTAAATCACATTTTCTCTTTCCTGACCACGTCATTCTGAACGGTGCGTGATTATGAAAAAAAAAAAACAATCTATACTAGGTTCACTCCGTAAATGGATGCCTCTCAATTATTTCCCGTAATGTAAATATTCACAATCATAATACGCGACATGTCAATCACAATACAAAATACACTATGAAAATACAATACAAATACTCAACAATATGCTAAATAGCACTTACCATTACTCAAACAGGAAAATATTTCTAAAGCACTTTACCGAACCCAATGTTAAACAATCAACTGATTCTTAAAAAATATTAATTTTGATTAATATGCAAATAAGAGATAGAAATTTCTTTAGTTAATCGCAAAACTCTAGTATAATATTTAAACTTTTACTACACATAAAGATTTAAATCCTAAATCACAGAATTATATTTATTCAAAATTATTAAAATGCATTTCCAATAAATAATTAGTTATTCAAATTACTGCATGCCAATTTGTACCCTACTTAAACTTTTTAATTTTAAACTTTGCAAATTTAATTTAATTCAATTTTGAATAATCATAGATAACTGCCGATGATTTTTTTTTTTTTTGAACGAACACACAACCTACAGTGAAAACCTCTGCAATGAACAATTAAAGAGCACTGACCTGTATTCCTTTTTCGGATGTCCACAGCTTCCACACTTAGGGTAATCCACTGTCCACTTTCCCCGGGCGTCCTTTTCTGGATTATCTCGGGCTCCAAGCTACGTCTGTTGATTCTTTTTCGTCTCAGGTCTCCGGCTGCACGTCCGACCTCTCCTCGGCTCTGGGTCACGTCGCTTGCGTCTGGGCTAATTTCCTTCAAGTCCCCGCTGCACGTCTGGAGTCCTCGGCTCTGAGTTACGTCACTTGCGTCTGGGCTAATTTCCTTCAAGTCCCCGCTGCACGTCTGGAGTCCTCGGCTCTGAGTCACGTCGCTTGCGTCTGGGCTAATTTCCTTCAAGTCCCCGCTGCACGTCTGGAGTCCTCGGCTCTGAGTCACGTCACTTGCGTCTGGGCTCTTTCGTTCCGGTCCCCGCTGTACGTCTGACTCTCCTAACTCTCAGTCACGTCGCCTGCGTCCGGGCTCCACTAGCGATTTTCATCATCGTCCGCTGCGTCTGGGCTTCAGTGGCTATTTTTCATAATCTTCCGCTGCCACCACTGTGAGGATTTTGCATTTCTAGGTACTGTTTAGTAATTATTTTGGTAGCGATGAAGTGATGCAAATCCTTTTCATCTTAAATAACTTTTATTCAAGATATGATAAAATAAAATACAGTTGTAAGAACTCAGGGTTCTTTATGATAAAATAATCCACACGCCTTTTACAGCGAGCTGCATCCTCGAGAATCATCTCCCACTCTCCTTCTCATCCTCATCAAGAGAGCTTCCTCTCCTTCGGGCTCCTCCCAGATCAAAGTTATTGGCTCAGCTGGGATACGCCTCGGCGCCAGGTTGCCATCGTCCGTCTGGACCTAGTGAAACTATTTCAACCGATTTTTAGTTCTCAGGGTGGTCTGGTGATTAGTCAACGGTAGCCGTAACTAATATGCTAACGTCACATGAAAAAGGCCGCGCTAGACTTGCTGTCTACAGGGAAAAAAGGACCTTAATCCTTTTAAGTGCATACACAATTCACGTTTTCACAATCGCCAGACTTCGATGTAGCAGTGCATTGTCTAGCAGTAATTAGCCAAATTGTTAAATCCTTACACCCACAATATATAAAATTTTGATTTAAATGCTTATTTTCTGTTTGCAAAAAACCTCCTTGAAAAAAGTTCAAAATACAGTTATGTGATCCGGCCAATATGATATATTTAAATGAATGTCTATATTTCTTTCAACAGTAACCATTTTCTGCTCAGAATATGAAAAAGTTTATGCAAAATATTTATTTTGATTTAAGTAGTCATTAGTGATGCTTATCGATAAAACGTACCCCTAATTAGAAAATCGTATTTAAATCTATTCTGACCATACTATAGGCAGATACACTTCATAATATAGTCAAATAACAATTATCATTAACAAGTCGGAAACTGCACGCATTAGCAAACGAGATACATTCGTACTGTACTACAGCGAAGTTTTAAAAGTGCTTAGATCTTGGTGTAATAGAATACAGTACTTCGGAACAGTATGGTAGCCGAAATCTGTTGTATGGCTCTGTAAATACTGTGTACTTTCCAATATACAGGAAGTACCTTTCAGTAAACTTCAGAAATGTATATCAATTTCATAAAATATGCATATTCAGTGCACAACAGATTGTACTGAATCCAATTTTAATATATACTTCATAGATACATACCCATTTTATTATGTTCGAACGAGTGCAATGTCATTAAAATGCACTTGAAAATAATTTTTCCCATAGGCCATAATGTAACGGAATACTTTTGATTGTCCCTGTAATTGAACTACGCGTCCTATTTTCATAACATTTGAAATAATTCGAAAAAAGTATGCAAGAATTATATACTTTAAATTTTAAACGATTCGGTTTGGTTAGTTTTTGCGTTCTTATATGCAGATGGACGGACGAACTGAACGACAACTAAAGTTCTACATATTTATATAATAACGAACGCACCTAAAAACAGTCTAATAACTGTACACTTTGCTGCAGGTTTTTAAAATATTAATTTTTATTTTGAATTTTTTTTTTCTGTTACAATAACTATTAATGATGAGGAACGTAGAATGGAACATTACAAAATTCCACAGTATTAAAAATTGTTTTTTTTTTTTTTTTTTTTTTTTTTTTTTTTTTTTTTTAGAAATTTTGCATTGTTGAGTATGGAATTTGAGAACCACTTTAACAAAAAAACTTCTATTAAAAAAAAAAAGTTTTGCTGAAACGTGTAAAAGAATGTTTTTTTTATCTAGAATTTTTTTTCATGTATTTTCACTTTCAAAACAAGTCATTTTCCACAACGGCATAAGGACTCGAAAACAGGTATTATACAATTGAAAGAAAACACAGAGTAAAGAAAAAAAAAAAAAAAAAAAAAAAAGATAAAAACAAACAAAATATATAATTCAAGATGAAACTGCTAGCACTCCATCATTCAAGGCTATATACAGATTCTTCAAAGGGAAAGGGAAAAAAAAGTATACTCAGGTATTTAAAAAGGGGGAATGTCAGACAGGAAAACCAAAGGCTCTCCAGCAATTGTTCTCATCGACAATGGACACAGCCACGATTCTTGGACACTGTCCAAGTATTCATCACTTTTTTATTTCCACTCTTCTGAGTTTTTCTTCAATTTAAGAAGTACAAAAAGGACATTTCTTTCTTTATTTTTTTAATACTGTAACGGAATTGAAATTAAGTGACAATTAATTCGCAATGCAGGATATTAATCACACACTTTCAAAAGGCTGTGAGGAGCGGGTAATAAGTGTAAAATAGCCTAAACATGGTATATGTTACATAATATGTTTAATTCCCATAGGAATGAAAATAATAATAATAATAAAAATAATAGTAATAGTAATAAAAACACTTGAATGCGAATCCTGCATGTAACGGATTATTAAGCGGATGTTTTTTTTAAGGTTTGAGATTTATCTTAGCAAGTTTTAATACATATGTACTGTAAGTGAAAGATGTATTTCATTACACCACAAATATTTATAATATCATAATATTTAGATAGATTACATACATTTCCAAAAAGGTGTACTCTGTACAATATTGATTTTTGCTTCGACATAATTATGTTTAGATTGTTTTAACCGTTTAAACGCCCATGTTCCCAAATGATCCCAAACCTTATCAATGTTCCCAAATGGAAATATTGCATTATTTGTAATACAAAACATATATTTTCCACCATAATAACAACGTTTTTAATTTTTCTATAAAATATAAGGTTGATTTGAACTTTTGACAAAAAAAAAAAAAAAAAAAAAAAAAAATGTAAGCTTTTATCACAGGTATAAGAAATTGTAAATTTATTAATTTGCATAAAAAATATATTATTTACTTTTATCGTTTTCTCTATATTACTTACATTTGACCGCTAGGAATCTAAATGTTTTTAGAATTCGAGAAAATGCTCAAGAATAATATACAATAGCATATAGCGGAAAATAATTTGTCATATTTGCATAGGTTGTCAATGAATAATCATGTTCCAAAATGCGAACACTCAAATGCAAACAGCCAAAAAACTGCAGAATTATTATTATTATTATTATTATTTTGTTATTTTCTAAATTTGTATGCATATATTAAAATATTTGATGCTGTAATATAGGAAAAACAAAATTATAATTACAGTATTAATTCGGCGATATTAATTCGGCGTGTAAACGGTTGATACATTTGATAAAATTATAATGTTACTCTTTGATAGTATTTAAACAAGTTGGAAATTGCACGTGAACGTAGCAAATGAGGTGCTTTCGTACGATAACGAAGTTTTAAAAATATTCAGATCTTGCTGATATAGTAGAGCGTACTCCGGATACAATATAGTAGTCGAAATCTTTACGTTTCTGTAAATATGCAGGAAGTAATTTTTATTACACCTCAGCAACGTATATCTTATTCATAAAATGTGAAATAGTTGAATATAATTAAAACACGTCCCAAACAATGTTTCCCCGTATAGCATTATGTAGTGGAATACTTTTGTGTGGCCCTGTAATTTAATAATAAAAATTCTTTGCATCACAGATTGTACAGAATGCATATTTTAGTATATATTCATAGATTCATGCCAATTCTATTAAGTTCGAATGAGTGTAACATCATTAAAATGCATTTGAAACTTTTTCCCCATTGACCGTAATGTAATGGAATACTTTTGATTGTCCCTGTAAATGATCTATGCATCCGATTTTCATAACATTTGAAATGACTCGCCAAAATTACTCAAAAATTATGTGTTTTAAATTTCAAACGATTAAAATGCATTTGAAACTTTTTTCCCTATTGACCGTAATGTAACGGAATCCTTTTGATTGTCCCTGTAATTGATCCTTCCATCCGATTTTCGTAAAATTTGAAATGACTCGACAAAATTATGTTATAATTATGTATTTTAAATTTCAAACGATTCGGTTGGGTAGATTTTGCGTTGTTATATGCGGACAGACGGACAGACAGACGGACGGACTGAGCGACAACAATAGGTGCTACGTATTTACATAATTACGAACGCACCTAAAAAGGTGAAAGTCAGACAGGAAAACCAAAGGCTCTGCAGCAATTGTTCTCGTCGACAATGGACAGAGCCACGATTCTCGGACGCTGTCCAAGTATATTCAGCGAATTTTTATTTCCACTCTTCTGAGTTTTTCTTTAATTTAAGAAGTACAAAATGGACATTTCTTTCTTTATTTTTTTAAATTCTGTAACGGAACTGAAATTAAGTGAAAATTAATTCGCAATGCAGGATATTCGGGCAAGGGCACTAATCACACTAATAATAATAATAATAAAACACTTGAATGTGAAACCTGCACGTAATGGATTATAAAACGGGATTTTTTTAAGGTTTAAGATTTTATTTTAGCAGGTTTTAATACATATGTACTGTAAGGGAAAGATATATTTAATAACACCACAAATCTTTATAATATATGATAATATTTAGATTGATTATATAAATTCCCAGAAATGTTTACTCTGTGCAATACTGATTTTTGCTCCGACATAATTATTTTTGGTACTTCTAGGTTATCCCGACGACCAAAAAATTATCGTCAAACTATAAGATTAAATGCCAATATTGGATGATCGTGAATGTCACATTCAATGACATTAAATGCGATTCACGCGTTTAAAATGTCTTTAAGTGGTTTTTATTTCGACTTTTTATTAATATTTTTTATTAATATTCTACTAATTATTTGTTTTTTCGTTATTTAAAATAAAAATTATGTCAACATGTATAATTTGGCTATTAGTTTGGCGATTTGTATAATTTGGCTATTAGTTTGGCGAAATTGGTCGACGGGATAACCTAGAAGTTCCTTATTTTTATATTGTTATAATACATTAGATAAAATTATAATGTCACTTTTTGACGGTATTTAAAAAGGGGGCAATAAGTCTAAAATAGCCTAAGGACAAGAATTATAATAATAATAATAATGAAAACTTTGAAAGCAAATCCTGCATATAACGGATTTTTAAACTTTCTTTTTTTTTTTTTCTTTTTTTTTTTTTTTTTTGGTAAGGTTGGCGATTTTGACTTTTTAGATCTTGCATATATACTGTAAGGAATAGGTATATTTAATTACACCACAAATATTTATAATATAATAATTAGTCTAAGAGCCCGTGACTGGCAGGCCATCGTTATTTTATAAAAGCTGAAACTTTCTCAGCGCAGTCTTCCAACAGAGATAGGAACGATGGGTAATTATGAAATTTGGATCATGGTGGCTTTGGCAGTAACCAGGGAGCAAAGGTGTAAAAAATACCAACTTAATTTCGTCATTTTATAAAGCGTAATTTTTTTTTATATTTCCTTTGGAATGATGTTAGAAATCACGTCCTCCACTGGCAGACACTTCCTGTGGCTCCAACGCCCCGGTCGACAACCACTAAACTTCAATAATAGGAAATTCTACTTTCGTCATTAAAAGCTGAATTTTATATATGTTACTTGGGTAACTACCAGAAGATATTTCATCAGTTGGCAGACAGTTTTGGTGGTTCCAACCCCCGGCCGACAGACATACACAGCGGCTTCTCAATACACTAGAGTCTGCGCGAAACAGACATTTTCCCCATTTTCCCTTGGGTCGGAAATTGAGGACAGTTATTTGAGGTTGCTGCATTGAAGAGAAAACGAAGAAGGAAAATCCCATACATTTCACTATTTTAAAAAATATATGTGCAGATATTTTTAGTTAAAACTAAGTACATCTAATGCATTTTGCTTTTTATAGTATTTTCCATGTTAATTTTTACACCGTAAAACATGATTTGCCTTCCTAGTTTCAATAAAAACTGATTTTTAAAATTCTAAAAAAAAAAAAAAAAAAAAAAAAAAAAAAAAAGATTAGATGGAAATTGTTTTACGCGCAAACCGATATTTTCTAACAGTACTTATTTTTTCATTTGCTTAGCATATAAATCACGTTGGATTTATACTTTAAATATTAAAAGGCATTCAAATGTAAAACTTTCATTGCGAAATATCTCATTTTCTCGTATTTAAATAAGTATTTTATTATTATAATAAAAATACATGTTTTTCTGTATTATTAATATAAAGAATTTCTTTTAAAAAATATCTTAATTATTAATATACAGCAGCAAATAAAGTAAAAAAAAAAAAACATAAACACAAATTGGGGGAGCGAAGGGTTCGAATCCATAACCTCTGGTATCGAGTTCCGTGTTCTATCCATTCGGTCATCAATACCTTCATCTGCAACAAGCATCGTAATTAATCAAATCCATGATTTATTCTTAATCTGTTCCTGAACGAATGCTACGAACCCTATAAAAAGAAATTTCGTAAATACTGAATTTGAATGAGAATTGTGCCAAATTTGTAATCTATAGCCAAATCAGCAATATTTATGATTTCTTAATTTTTTTCTTCAAATTTGGCAATATTTTTAAATATTTGGCGATAAGTGTTTCCAAGCTTGGAGATAATTCGAAGCTAACGTTCATTAATACTCATAAATAAATAACTATTTTTTAGTAATTTGGAAAATAGTTGTTATCCTCGGTAGAGAATTGGGAAATCCGAAGTATATCTGAATGTTTTTATTGGTTGAATTCCGCATTTTATTCATTTTCTGATTGGTCCATGTTTAATTTTCAAAAATGGTTAACTTCTGTTGCCACAATGACAAAAAAGTAAAAAAAAACTTTAAATAATAATAATAATTTGAAAACAAATTGTCATAAAAATTTCAAACGAATTTCATTCAAAAGTGCATTTTTTTCTCTATGCAACGGTATAAAAATTTTAAATGTGCAATGTTTAGAAGTTTAAAAATTTGCAATTCAAAAAAATTGTAAAACTGAAATTTCATTTAAAATTTTTTATAAGATGGGTCCAGGATTATTAATGTTTGATCCATGTGATACGTAATAAGAGGCAGTCAGCCTGATTAACTCCATCAAATAAAAATGCACATTTTAAACAGTTAAAGTTATATAACAATAAACTACTGGGGTTTTTTTATTATTGGTCTAGGAATATTAATGTTTAATGCATGGCGTACGTAATATATGACTCGTTATGGTCATCCTAAAAATGATGTTTATTATTAAGTATAGAATTCCTTTCTAAGTCTTTAAAATTTTAGTCTTTTAAAATATCATTTTCCAAATAGTCGTTCTAATTTGTTAAATTACATTTTTTTTTCTTTCATTGTGGTCTTTTTTCAAAATGTCAACAACCTCAAATAACTGTCGCCAATTTCCGACCCAAGGGAAAACGGGGAAAATGTCTGTTTCGCGCAGACTCTAGTGTATTGAGAAGCCGCTGTATATGTCTGTCGGCCGGGGGTTGGAACCACCAAAACTGTCTGCCAACTGAGGAAATATCTTCTGGTAGTTACCCAAGTAACATATATAAAATTCAGCTTTTATAAAATGACGAAAGTAGAATTTTCCTATTATTGAAGTTTAGTGGTTGTCGGCCGGGGGTTGGAACCACAGGAAGTGTCTGCCAGTGGAGGACGTGATTTCTAACATCATTCCAAAGGAAATATCAAAAAATTACGCTTTATAAAATGATGAAAGTAAGTTGGTATTTTTTACACCTTTGCTCCCTGGTCACTGCCAAAGCCACCATGATCCAAATTTCATAATTACCCATCGTTCCTATCTCTGTTGGAAGACTGCGCTGAGAAAGTTTCAGCTTTTATAAAATAACGAAGGTCTGCCAGTCACGGGCTCTTGCTCTAAATATTTAGATTGATTAAAAAAATTTCCATAAAGATTTAATTGTGCATAATATTGATTTTTGTTTGGACATAATTATGCTGTATTGTTATAATACATTTAATAAAATTATGCTACATTTTGATGGTATTAAATATCAATCTCTTAATAATTATTTAATAATTTATATTCTCTAACATTTTATTACTTACATTTTTAAACTATAGATGGCAACATATTCAAGTACTTTGTCTATATTATAAAGAGCAAAAATATCTGTGCGTAACGCCATAGGGTAAAAAAAAAAAAAATAAAATAAAATAAAATAAAATAAAATAAAATAAAATAAAATAAAATAATAAAGAATACTGCCCAGTTAAACTGATGGCATTGAGCTCACAGGCTACAAATACTAATTGTACATTAAAGCCTTATATTTTCAAGGGTTAATTCCGTTCGAAAAAAAAATTAAGAAGGGGAAACAGCTCTCCCCTTTCCTCTTTTTTATACTTAATCATTGAACCTCCTATACTACCAATACAGTGGCCAAAGACATGCTTTATCATATAAAAAATCTATATCCAAAATTCAGAGCAAATGAGATAATTCTTAATAAAAACCCATTTAGCATTTATATAATTTAAAAGGAGTTATCCTCCTCTTTTATACTTAACCATTAAACTTCCAAAACTATTCAGAGATTTGAACGAAATCTGAAAATTCTGCTTGAAAAACCCATTTATATAAATTAAGGGGGAGGGCATTAGAACCCCTGTTCCCCCTATTTATACTTATTCAATGAACACCTAATAACGGTCTCGGAATCGCCTCATCAGAATGATCCTAATCTAAATTTTGAACGAAAACTTAATTCTGCATGAAAATCCCATTTACATCAACTAAGGGGAGGGGCATGAGCCCCTCTTACACATATCGAATGAACTCCAAAAACTAATCAGGGAAGCGCCTTGTCAGGATATACCTACATACAAAATTTCAAGTGGATCGGATATTTTTATCATGAGTTATCGCGTTACGCACGAACGAACATACAGAACGGACGGGCACATAAGCTCTCAGGCTATGATAGCCTGTGAGCTAAAAATGAAGTATAGTGGCTGGGGGTGATTCCAAAAATGTAACGGTAAAAATCCGCTACATTAGACCCAAACACAACCACGTGCTTTCGCAAAAGAAAAAAAAAACTTTTAGTAATACAGTTATTAATTCATAATACAATTAAATGCTACTTGAGAATGCTTAAGTATGAGCAGATTATTTTCATTTATAAAGAAAAATGCACGACTGATGTTAAAGAATTCGATCCCTGTTCTACGTGATTATTTTGTTTGGAACGAATAAAAGCATTTACATTTGAGCGATAACACACATCATATTGCAAACCGATTTTATGGCAGATTTCACCTCCGTCTATTTCTTTCCTCCATGACGTAATGCATAAACTTTGAAAGTTGAAATGAAATTTCGGTTTTTAGGTGCGTTCGTAATTATGTAAATACGTAGCACCTATTGTTGTCGCTCAGTCCGTCCGTCTGTCCGTCCGCATATAACAACGCAAAAACTACCCAACCGAATCGTTTGAAATTTAAAATACATAATTATACCATAATTTTGTCGAGTCATTTCAAATTTTATGAAAATTGGATGGATAGATCAATTACAGGGACAATCAAAAGGATTCCGTTACATTACGGTCAATGGGGAAAAAAGTTTCAAATGCATTTTAATTGTTTGAAATTTAAAACATATAATTATTGCGTAATTTTGTCCAGTCATTTCAAATGTTATGAAAATCGGAAGCATAGATCAATTACAGGGACAATCAAAAGAATTTCGTTACATTACGGTCAATGGGGGAAAAAATTTCAAATGCATTTTAATCGTTTGAAATTTAAAACATATAATTATTACGTAATTGTATCGAGTCATTTCAAATGTTATGAAAGTCGGATGCATAGATCATTTACAGGGACAATGAAAGGTATTCCATTACATTATGGTCAATGGGAAAAAAGTTTCAAATGCATTTTTATGATGTTACACTCATTCGAACGTAATAGAATTGGCATGAATCTATGAAATATATACTAAAATATGCATTCTGTACAATCTGTGATGCAAAGAATTTTTATTATTAAATTACAGGGTCACACAAAAGTATTCCACTACATAATGCTACACGGGGAAACATTGTTTGGGGCGTGTTTTAATTATATTCAACTATTACACATTTTATGAATAAGATATACGTTGCTGAAGTGTAATAAAAATTACTTCCTGAATATTTTCAGAAACACAAAGATTTCGACTACTATACTGTATCCGAAGTACGCTCTACTATACCAGCAAGATCTGAATATTTTTAAAACTTCGTTATCCTACGAACGCACCTCATTTGCTACGTTCACGTGCAATTTCCAACTTGTTAATTTTTGCTGCTGCAAATTTTTATACTTAAACATCACATATTTTCAGTTTTTACACCGTCGCACAGTGTAAGATTTTGCGAATCTAGCGGATCAAAATTCAATTTATGAAAATTACCAATATTAAAGTTATAAAGTTGATCCTACTAGAGATTTAATTTTTAAGTATTATGAAAAAACGTAACTTTACATATTTTATTATACAATTTACGTCATTGTCCTTCCATCATCATCATCATAATAAAAAGATTTTCTGTCATTTTCATATATTGAACATTTACATCGTGTTAGCATTCAATGCATATTTTAAGAAATATAGTACATATTTATTTTCTACAATAAGAGTTTTCTTGTATTAAAAAATATAATTAATTAATTGCATACTGCTATAGATATTGTCATTTATTGTCGTTTGCTATTCTTTTAGTATTTGTAAGAAAACATGAATGTTAAAACTTCAGGAGAAATTTCAACCACTCTATAATTTTACCCAGATTTTAATGCTGTGATTTATAATGCTTAAAACTAGATACAGTCGAGTCTCTCTATAACGAAACTCCATACATCGAATTTCTCTATATAACGAATTTTTAGTAGGAACGGTCCACTTTTCGCATGATTACATTAAAAACAGTCTCTATATAGCGAAATATCTATCTCCATATAACGAATTTTTTCATATATAGGTCTTAATTTATTCAGTTTTAAAAAGCTTCGAAATCGTATGGAATCAATTTTCCATAACTTATTTTTGATTAATCGTCAGTGCTGAGTTTTTTTATATATTTTTTTTAATTACTTCTCTCCTTGTTCTTTAAATCCAACGAATTCATCCCACCTCCCACACACCTTTCCACATCCTTCTCAAAACAGTGTCAATTGGATTGATACAGATGTAAGAGAGGAATCAATGAGAAAAACATATGAGAGGTCTTCAAATGGAGGGAAATGTTAACTACAATTTTTCATAAAATGCTAAAATGTAAGCTTTTTTTTTTCCAACAACAAAAAAATACAGATTTCTTCGTCTGAAATTAATGCAAGTCTTCCTTATTTGATTTTCATTAAGCTTTCAAATAAATGTCTGTTCTCTTTTGAAACAGCTTAAATAATTAAGAAATAAAATGTTAGGTTAATATTTACTTTTAAACATTTCAAATTCTTAATTCAAAAGATCAAAAATAATATTTGTTCAAATTTCACACAGTAAATACGATTTTTAACATCATTCTCTATACATCGAATTTTTCTATATAACGAATTTTTTACTGGAACGGTGGATTTCGTTATATAGAGACTCGACTGTATATTTATTTTATAGACACATTTAATGCAAAATTAGATAAAATCCGTGCCTGAAAAAAAATTACATATCTTTAAGAATTGCAAATAGTTGCAACTAATTTTTTTTTTTTTTTTTTTTTTTTTTTTTTTTTTGTTATGCATACATAATTAAAAATAAATTATATTAAAATGGACTAGCGTGGGCAAAATTTTTGGCAGATTTTTAAAATTTATCATATTTTATTAAATTTTCTTAACTTAAAAATTTTCTTGACTTAAAAAAGTTGTAACTATAAAAGATAAAGTATTTACATTGTTGTAAAGATTCCATGCTAACATAAAGAAATATTTACAAAATAAGTGTATTTTCAACCAAAAATATCGATGGCAATTACTACATCGGTCGCCATTCTGGAAACGTCAAAAGAAAATTTGGTTTTTGAGCCACTTTTTTATTGTTGTTGTAGAGATAGACTTTTACAAATTTACCTTTTTTCCCCTCTAGTGTGTTAAGCTTTATTTAAAATGTTTAAAAATCAAATTACTGCAAGTCGATTTTTGGACTTTTCCCTTTCCCCCGCTAGATTTGCAAAATCGCACACTCGTATAGAGAGAGAGAGAAAAAAATAATAAAAAACGTGCTATGTCAAAAATATCTTCTGTTATAAAATCCGGTGAATTTTGGTTTTATTTCGTTTTTATTCACCAATTAAATGTTTTTTTAATTTAATGCAAACTTACTTTACAAACAATATAACACTTAATCTTTACAAAAATGTATTTTAAATAATATTTGCGTGACTTTCCTCCAGTGGCGCAGCCAGAATTCGGTTCTAGGTGTGTTTTAAATTTCTGATAAAGGTGTTATCCGGTTATTTGTATCGCTGGTTAACAGAATCAGTACATTTAATGAATCAAATCGTAATGCATTTTTTTCGCAGTTACATTGGCCGTGTTTCATTTAAACAGCGTTTGCAATATTAAAGTTAGAAAACATAAAAGCCAGGAAAAGATAATAAACCTACGTATCAACAACTAAAATCGGGATTTCAGGTGTTTCCCACCGGATGACATTTTACATGACACCGAAAAGCATAAGATGCTTTGGAAAAGTGACTTAGTTCGAATAACCATTCACTTAAGAATGTATTCGAAAGAACGCTTTTCCACCTTCAACAGCTCGAAATTTTCCGATACAATTTCAGACAAATTTTTAAAAATAGAAACATGCAATTTGTTGAGGGGATTTTTGAAGAGACGTATAAGGTGCCGTGTGATGTCATTTTACGCTCAATTCATTGGAATTTGATTTATAAACAATTATCTTCTCAGCATGACCCATTTTTTCGTTCACATATCGCCCGCTTCGGAAAAATCTGTTCAAAATGCCGTTTTTGATTGCCTTTTTTTGCAATATTTTCGACATTTATCAAAGAATCGACAATTACGGCACCTTGAATACTTTTTTGAATAAGACAATTTGCCAGTTTGATGCATATAGAGAGCAAAAATGAATTTAAAAATAAATCGAAAAATAAGCAGTTTGAATCGAAATACATCCTTAAATAATGCATGTATGCACTTTCACATTTTTTCATAGAATTTTCCCCATTTAATTGAATTACATTGTTGAATAAAATCTGTTTCAACAAAGCGGCGGATTCCGAAATACGCCAAAACGTTTGAATATTATTAAGTTTGGTTTTGATTCATATAAACAGTGATTATAGCCATCTTTCTTAGCTCTGGGAGGGGTTTTAACCCCAAAACCCCTCCCTTGGCTGCGCCACTGCTTTCCTCCGTATTTACTTAATTCGTATTAGAAAGCTGAAGGAATACAATTTTATTTATCCTTGTGAAAGTGAAATAATATTTTCCGAATTTTGAATAAATAAATAAATAAATAAAATAAAATAAAAATGAATGATTTCTGATAAAGCATGGAGCTTTTATAAACAAACAAGTTAATGCTTATAAATCTTTAGATACCCGATTTGTTTTGTCGACCTTCTTGGATAGTTCTTTGTGATGGGCCTGTGAAGCATTTCGCGCTAATGACGTCATATTCACAATTTTCTCTAGACCAGGGCTGTCCAACGCGGCGCTCGCGGGCGCCATGGCGCCCTTTGCAGGTTTTTCTTGGCGCCCTTTTAAAGATTTCCCGTTACAAGTCTTTTTTTTTAATTTTTAAATACAATTTCCCTGTAAAGGATACTTTATTTAAAATCCTTCATATTTTCATGGGAGATTTTTTAAAAATCTCTACAAATGTATTTCAGATATCAACAATTATAACTTACGCAACGTATTAAAAGAAAGGCAACAGTCCATGATTATTATTATTATTTTTTAATAATTATGTGCTGTTGCATTTCTTTACTAATTTATAATTATGTTTTATAAATCTTTTTTATGGAAATTATGCCCATAGGAATTAATAAATGTCGGCAATAGCTTTTTTAAAACCTTAAGATGTAAAATGTGGAAAAAAATAAGTGATCCTTCTTCTCCTCCGTGCATAAAAGTTCAGTATTTTTGTTCTTGTTATTGATGTTATTCCCCTGGCCATTAGGCTGTTTTATAAGACAAGTGAAAGGCTGTTTTTTTCTCACTCAGACATTGAAACGTTAGGTTTTTATCTATAAATTAGTGCGAAAGGATTTCCATCAATGAAAGTTGTTTTTGATTATTTCTTTGGAACCACCCATTACTTTGTTTCTGTACATTTTATATTGGCAAATTTACGCCTCCAAAAAAATTGTAATTATTGCAGAGTATTTGCGTCCCCCAAAAAACTTAAAAATATTTTTGATTACGATTTTATTTTAATAATAGATATTTCATTTTCAAGCTCCTTCCAATTCAAAAATGTTTGAGGTAACACCTGGTAGAAAAATGTACAAACAATGTTCCAAATTTATTACGATTTACTGTTATTTTGATTATTATAATTTATTTTATTTTATTTTATTTTTGTTATAGCACTTTAGATCTATAGGAGCATTATGTCTCATTTACATATACATATTGCTGTTAATATTAAAAAATTATTTTCTTGCATGTTTAAAGCCATGTTAATAATGGCGCCCTTCATTGCTTGCCAAAAGTTGAAATGCGCCCCTGAGTAGTAAAAGGTTGGACAGGCCTGCTCCAGACTATTTTAATGACTGGATCTTAAAAGTGGAATGATTTAACAGATGAAAATGACGTCGTTTTTTTTTTTTTTTTTTTTTTTTTTTTTTTTTAGCGTATTTTTTAATAAATTTTGAAATATGTTTTGTAGACGTCTGTTATTTTATCCCAGATTTTTTGGAATTCTTCAGAAGTGAAAATATTTCACAGTTAAAAATAACGTAACTGGAATCACAGGTTCATAAATCTCAATAAATGTATTTTTTTTAAAATTGGAGTATCTTTATAGAAGAGCAGTGACAAACATGCTGCTCTGATCGGAATAAAAATAAGTTAAAAAGAAAAAAAAATGACATTTTTAAAAACATCTGAATTCATTCTAAGTAATGCATATCACTCTAAATATGTTCCACTTCAACATGGTATGTTTTGTTTTATTCAACTGTGACGCTTTTTTGAGATATGAGTAATTAAAATGTTGCAGATTTTGAAAATTTTGAATATTTAACAGATTATACCTGCTAACAGCAAGAATATCTCGGTGTAGTACTATATTGTTTAGCTTGTCCTAGTAGTACACTTTCATAATCTATAAGAAAATGTTTGGGGTACTCTTGCTCAAATAAGATATTAAGTGTAAAATGGACAAAAAATATCCTATTGACTATACTTTGTGGCAACATAACAATGTAAAGTAACAATGCCCATGGAAACAAGTACATTTTAATAAGCATGTAGTGTTTGTTACACGAATAGTTCATGATTCGACTAGTTTACTTTAGACATTTTTTAATCTTATTATAAACTCTGATACTTTGTTAAAAAATCTGAATATATTTAAAAGTGTAGTATAATCTAAACTTCATACATAACTTTTTTTTTTTTGCTATTCTCAGACATTTTTTTTTTTGTCGTATAAAAACAGCATTAGGTGTAATTTTAAATTTATTGAACAAATGCTGTGGAAAACAGTAATTCCGTAGTGACCTATTTAAGACACGATGTTTTGATCTTATTGATGATGAATTGCTCAGAACTCGCTAAACGATGTTCAGCATCGGAATTCAGTAGTCACGGGCTAAAATCACTTGCACAGTTCAAACACAGCTGTCCCTCTTTTTTTATGAATCACACGTTAGGTACTAAGTTGCAAATGCGATTTTTTTTTTTTTTTTTTTTTCAATGAATAAAAAGATTAATCCACTATTGCTGTTACTATTAGCATTATTATTACTTTATGTTTATTTTTTCATTTATCTTTATATTAGGTCAAGATATTTGCTTTTATAAAATTTCAGCATTCAACGTTTGGTAAAGTTAATATTTCTATTAAAAAATAAAATAAAAATAAATGCTGAAACTTAATTAAGCTGTTAAAACTTTTCAAGTTATTCTTAAAATATTACAATTTGAAAAATTTAAACAAAAAAAATAATAAAATAATAAAAAAAAGGTTAAAAATTATGTATTTAATCGTAAATACGTTTCCTTTCAATGAATGGAAAAGTAAATAATAATAATAATAATATCAACAATACAGTGATCTCTCACATAAGCGCGTTTTTTTCTGCGATCTCGGCCACTTTTTCAGAAATTCTCACGTTTTTGCACTTTATCGCCAAAGTAACGGTTGGCGGGGAGATGAATTCAACACCAGGCACAGAGGTTTTCGTTTAACCCTTTCGGGTCCGAACTTTTTTTCCCGTTTTTAGAAAAAGTACTTTTACGTTAATAACATTAACACTCGCTATCCATACCGATTACTTAGTATTTAAGGAATATTTCATTGTCTGAAAGATATCGAATTTTGTTGTTTTGCATACTATTCAATTCATATTCATATGACAATAGGCTAAGGAAGAATATTTAGAAAATATTGCGATATTTAGAGGAGATATTTAGAAAATATTGCGTTACATTAAGATTTAACTTGTATTACAACTTTCTAATACTTTTTGAGTTTTATTTCACATGATTCTTTTAGGATAGTAGCTTTTATTTTAAATTTAATGAGTGAAATATAAAAGAATCACAAACGGCGCAAAGAGAATTAAGCAAATAATAATATTTATTATTATTACCAAATGCCTAAACATAAAAAAAGTCATATAGTAAACGTATAGACATATACTAACATTACTACATGTAAATAATAACAAAAGTATTTCTTAAAACAAAATTTTACTCCATTAAAACACGTGTACTATTAATAGTACACCAGACCCGAAAGGGTTAATGTCTCCTTCAAAACACATTTTTTCATTAAATTAACAAATGAAAAACGGTTTTTCGGCGCTTGTTTGGAATTTCTTCGCCAATCGCGCCAACCAGAACAGAATATTAACAGAATCTTCCCCTAAATGTTGCCTTGATCGCATAGATTTGTTGATTTCTCTATCAGAATCTGCAGATTTAGTGAAGGTGCGCAAGTAAATAAAATTATGAATTAAAGTAAAATATTGCAAAGCATAACATAAATTTTAGAGAGATCGAATTGGTCACCAGAGGCGGCTCTTAATTTAAATGAATAGTAATTTAATAAATATAAAAAAATATTTCATTTCGTGTGTCAAAATAGATGATAAATATGATTTAATATGATGAAATAAAAACAAATAAGCACATTTTTACGTGATCTATTTAACCCATCAATTTATGTTACACACATAATAATTTTATTTAAACTTGCGTGCAACAATTAGAAGAAATTAAATTTCAATTTTGAAATTTACGCTACTGCAAGTTTTTAAGCTTCTAAATATCGCACATTTTCAATTTTTACACCATCGTATAGGGGGAAAATGTACTTTTAAATGCATTTTGTTTAAAAGTTGTATCCCAATTTATTTTTGAGATATTCATTTTTTTTTTTTTTTTTTTTTTTTTTTTTTTTTGTAGTTTGTTATACCAATTTTGTAATTGTGGTAACAGAAGTACTCCATCTCTTTTAAAAGTAAAGGGTAAAAAATGAAATAATTTTTATATCTATTTAAACTTGCGTGGCAACAATTAGAAGAGAAAAAACAACAACAAAATTAACTGATAATTTAAAAAGTAATATTTAAATTAAAAAAATACTTTTTTTCAAAATTTTATGATTTGTTGTGTGACAAGAGGTAGTCCGCTGTAAGTACACAAAATTTGAACTCTGTGGCATATATAGTTTTTGTGTACGAACTCTGTGACAGACAGACAGATAGAGGACAGAGACGAATAGGGCTTATTGTTTAAAAACACTTTAAATTAAAATTTAAATGATATTTATTACAAATTACTTGACACATAATTCATGCTAAGTAAAGATGATTCTTTACTGCATTCAAGTAGCTTAAATGGGAAGAGAAAGGTGCTAGTTTTTTCACTATGTGGGCTTGACATCATTTTTTCTAATGCAATGCAGGAAGTCTTGGATTTTATTTTTCGTAGGGATATCGGTTTCTTTCGATACATAAACAAAAGAACAGCTGTGTTTGATTTCGATATTTACTCACATGGAAACGTGACAGGAAAAAAAAAATTGAAGGTCGAGTAATATGACCGGAAGATGACCGTGGATAATTCTTCATCCTAAAATAATTACAAGTTACTAATCAGATTATACTTTACTAAAATGGATATTAAAGCAATAAATCCACAGTTAAAAATATTCGACGTTTCGACTTTATCTTCAAAGTCATCTTTTGGAGCAGATGATTTACCTTCGTTGAGAAAAAAAAGCCTATGGGTACTTCCCATGACAGGTTGTTTGAATAAATAAATCACCTTTATATTCACGGTACGATTTTACTGAAATTGTACTGGTAATAGGAACGCCAGTACATTTTACTCTTTCTTTTAACGAAAAAAATTTCCGTAAATTCTAGAAAAAATCTCGAAGAAAACAGAAACATTTCTGGAAATTACGGAAATTTTTCCGTTAAAAAACTGTAAATTTTACTGGCCGTATAATTATAAAGCAGTCTTACCAATATAATTTCCGTAAAATAGTCCGTTTCTTTTTTCTAAAATTCCCCCCCCCCCTCCCCGCGAAGTAAAAAGTTCAAAATTCACGTGAAAATATAAAAATAGATAATTTACTAAACGGTATATAGTAATACCCCGATTTATGTGCCCACTACTTGCATTACTCCGCAATACAATGTAACAACTCTTTCCTGAAGGTGGCATAGATGATGATCGAAACGTCGATTGTTATAACTTTATTTTAATGTTTATTTAGTTTTTAACTTTACAACATTTTGTGTACACCGTTTGAATAAACTTATGACTTTTTTTATCACATAAATATTAAAAAATGTTCTTTAAAATATTGCATAAAAAGAATGATTTGATTTCCAGATTTTATTAGTTTTAGTTACAGCATTATTTAATTTTAAATGATAGAATTGAAGTATATCGTTCACAAGCACAATTCGTAAACATTCGCGTTCTCCTCCCATACTTCTTTGAGTTTTTTTTTCTTTTTCGAACCGTTTACTCATCCAGGGTAATCGGTTGGAATGATCGAATTGTTTTAGAGAGAAAAAGGACCTAATTTGCAAAAAAACCCATCGGACCCGAAAATTGGGCTGACCCGCATATAAAAGTGAGAGTAAAAAAGCAAATAGCAGCGGGCGTTATGGCTGACGATCACGTGACCGAGAGGCAGCCATCTGTGTCATGAAGAAAATGGCGGCCAATTAAGAACGAAACACTTACATGTTTTTTATTGTTTTTCGTTCTCCCTACCCGATTTTTTAGACTTAAGCGAATAAAAATGCGCAAGGAAATGTAAATATTGATGAGCTTTGGAGGGTGTTGCTGTTACTTCCGCAATTTTTTAAAGAACATTTAAGGAATATTTTTTTGTTTATTTACACGCAAAAAGTCAGTTACTGACCCGTATTCTGAAAAATATTTAATTCAATTATGCTATCAGATGTGGATCAATGATATAAGGCAAGATCTAAAACATTCTTATGCTAATTAGTGTTTATGGGACTAAAAGCAGACTTGAGAATTTTCTCCTCCTTAAGCATACATATGCAAACAACTTTTGAATTATAAATAGCTATTGTAGTAATAATGACTATCGAAAAAAAAAAAAAAAAAAAAAAAAAAAACAGTGCTTCGCTCCTGTAAACGCCTTTTAACCTTTCACTGCGCCGTTTGTTATATCTGGCACATACCTAAAACTACTATAATTCTCATTATATGCCATGAATTTGGTCGATATTATCACCGTAACTGATCAAGAACAGTCGAAAAAAAGGTATATACTTATTTTGTCCATATTAGATGGCTGCATTTGACAAAAAATTTAAATTTGTTCTTCAGAAAAAAAAAAAAAAAGAAAAAATCGATCAAGCTATTAAGGCAAAATCCAGCGCAAAAAATCAGTTACTGTCCCATATTCTGCAAAATACAGCTCATATTCAAAATATTAGAATAATTGAGAAAAAGTAATAAGAAAAAATTATTTGTCATTTATTTATTTTTTATACTAAGTAAATGCAATTAAATTTCTTATAAATTAAATCTGGAATGTTTAGAGAAGATTTTAACATTTATAAAATATAAAATACAGCACAATAAATTAGGTATAGAGCTTCCTTAAACACACCAGAATATTAGAATAAAATTTAGATTGGTTCAAAATATTAGAATATTTTATTTTACGCAACAATATTACCTTATGAATATGAAGTAAATGGTAGTTAATATTTTGTAGCATCCCCTTTAGCTTTCATAACAGCGTACAATCGATCTTGCATACTATATACAAGGTGTTTACAAACATTTCTATCAATATTAGCCCAAATAGGCTTTATACGTGCCACTAACTCAGTTTTACTTGAAGGAGGATTTTCTTGAAGTTTTTTCTTCATTATACACCATAAGTTTTCGATGGGATTAAGATCTGGTGAATTTGGTGGCCAAGGAAGTACCTTAATGTTGCGTTGGCGGAACCAATTCTTAGTTGACACCGAGGTATGCGGGGACGCTAAATCTTGTTGAAAGATGAAATCATCTTCAAATAAATCTTCTGATGATGGAATCATGTAATATTCTAAAATTTCTTGATATATCAGAGAGTTAACCTTTTCGTAGACGATGCATAACTTTCCAGGTCCTTCTGCACTCATACAACCCCAAACCATGACACTAGCAGCAAATTTTACGGAACGTTTAAGGCATTCTTTATCAAATGCTTCTTGCTTCATTCTCCAAACTCGAATACCTTGATTACCATATGAAACACAAAACATACTTTCATCACTAAATAATATTTTTTTCCAATCTTCATTGCCCCATAAACGTCTTGATTTACACCAATTCAATCTTATACGCTTTTGTCTTGCAGTCATGAGAGGTTTTGTTTTCGGTACACGAGATTCAAATTTAAATTTATGGAGACGTCTTAATGTTGTCGATGTAGAAATTTCAACTCCTTCTTCTTTCCATTTTCGGTGCAAGAATCGCACACCTTTAAAACGGTTTTTCTTAACTATACGCTTCAGTTTCCTGTCATCTCTAGCAGATGTTTTTGGTTTTCGGCCACCATTTCGGCGATTATTTTGAAATTTTCCAATTTTTGAATATTGTGTTAATATTTTACTAACGCTCGATTGCGAACAATGTAAATAATTCGCTGCAAAACATTGATTTTTACCGTGCCGATACAAATCAACCATACGAAGTTTAGTAGATTCAGGAATGTCACTCACACGGCCCATTTTAAGACGAAAAAGAAACAAACTGCAAAAAAGAATACTGATTTTAAATAAAATAGCATGAATTTAATCAATGATGCCACCAGTTAAGAATTGGTAATAATTAAAGGAGAATTAATGTGAAATATTCTAATATTTTGAACCACTTGAATAAATATTCTAATATTTTCACTTTTCAAAATAATTTTTTTTGCAATTAATCTTTTCAAAAATGATATTAAATTTAAGATAACAAGTAAGTTTAATCAACAATAAGTTCTTAATAAAAATATCGTTTGCATATTTTCATTAAAAGACATTAAATTACCAAACGATATTTTCAATTTCTAAAAAAAAGGTAATTATTCTAATATTTTGAATATGAGCTGTATTTAATTGAATTATGCTATCAGTTGTGGATCAATGATATAAAGCAAGAGCTAAAACAGTCTTATGCTAATTAGTGTTTATGGGACTAAAAGCAGACTTGAGAATTTTCTCCTCCGTAAGCATCCATATGTAAACAACTTTTGAATTATAAATAGCAATTGTAATAATGAGTATCGGGAAAAAAATCAGTTTGCTCCGCTCCTATAAACGCACGATTAAAAAATAATCACTTTTAACCCTTCACTGCACCAAGTGCCACATCTGGCACGTAACTAATAACACTATAATTCTCCTTATGTGCCATGAATGTGGCAGATATTATCACTGTAACTGATCAAGACAGTGTTGAATTCAGACATTTTTCTCCGGGAGGGACATATGTGGTTTCGAGGGTGACATTATGGAGTCCCAGGGGGAGGGGGAATTTCTCTTTTTGATCATTGAAAACACGCAATCTCAAAATTTACGGCTGATATTTCATTGCTCCCGGGGGGGGGGGGAATTTACCCAAGGGCCATCCCCTGAATTCAGCACTGGATCAAGAACAATCCAAAGAAAGGAATTAAATTTATTTTGTCCATATAAGATGGCTGCATTTGACAAAAAATTTGAATTTGTTCTTCGGAAACGAACAAACAAACTATATAAAAATCGATGAAGCTATTAAGGCAAAATCTACTTTTATTATTTTTACTGAATACTTAAAAATATTAATATAAAGTAAGATGCAGAGTGTAGAGCAAATGAAAATAATTAATTTAGGCCCATTTAATTGCAAAATGTAGCATTACAACATTTAAAAACCCCGATTGTGTATATAGGGTACACGCCATAAAAAATCAAATTTTAGCTGAAATTTTAAAATTTAAAATTTATGGAAAAAGGGGAAATTTAGAAATTTGAATTTGTTTTTCAAAAAAAAAAAAAAAAAAAAAAAAAAAAAAAAAGATTAAGTTATTAAGGCAAAATTTACTTTTATTATTTTTACTGAATACTTTAAAATATTAATATAAACAAAGTTGGAGAGTGTTAAGCAGATGAAACTAATTAATTTAAACCCATATAATTGTAAAATATAACAATATGTTTATCTAAAAATCCTTATTGTGTACATAGGGTACACGCCATAAAAAATCAAATTTTAGCCGAGATTTTGAAATTTAAAATTTATGAAAAAAGTGGGGTAGTTTAGAATTGTTATAACTCGTAATATTGTTTGTAGAATACTATTTTTTTTCATTTAAATAAACAGAAATATATAAGTTTTAATTTTGATTCAGCATCTTAAATAATATTAATTTAAATAAAAATTAAAAATGTTTAAAGTAAAAATCTCTCTCTAAAAAAAAAAAAAAAAAAAAAAAAAAAGATGTAATAAAAAATAAATAATCATATTTTCTGAAGATAATATGTTTTTCAAATTTCCTGAATCAAAGTTAAAGTAAAATTATTGAAAAATACATGTTCCAAGTTTGATCTATTTTTCATTAACGGTTCTTGATTTGTAACAATTTAAATGCGAGAGATGGTGAAAAATTCCGTCATAAAAAGAAACGCCTTTTCTCAAGAAGTCGTTATCATCACAACCATTGCTTGAAAGGTGTATTTTGAAAACCAAACAAAACGATAAAATTAATATTTCCTGTTCCAATTAAGACAGAAACATAATTTTAAACGTCATGTTAAACAAATAAATAAATAAATAAATAAATAAATAATGAAAAAAAAAATAAATAAAAAAGAAAAAAGAAAAAAAAGAAAAGAAAAAAAAGAAAGAAAAGAACAGAGAAATTTTTAGTGCAGTAAAATTATTTTAGAAAATTTGAAGATTTTGTGTCCGGGACCTTCTTAAAAGAGTTCAACTATACACTTTAAATCTAATTTGATATACTAAATTTAATTTTAATTTATGCTGATTTCTCATTTATGATAATTAATTTATACTAAATTTAATTTTTAACTATGCTGATTTCTTATTTATGATAATTAATTTATATGATACGCATAATTATGAAAATATTTACTTAGATAATAAGTTTCATATTTTCAATAATGTTTCATGCAGATGAAGAATGAATTTTACGAATATCAAGTCAAAAGAACTTAAAATAGCAAATTAACAAAGAACTCGAAATACACATAAATGTATGCATATTATCAGAGTCATCACATGAAAAATCAGAATGAATTTTTGCAGTTTTTTCAGTGTAAAGCATAATAATTTTTTTTTACATTTTTTATATGTTTTATAATAAATAAATACATATTAGATTAAAAATTAAGTATCATTTTTAATCTCTGTTGAACAATGTGGTCTTTTTCTATTGTCAGTTTCGGAGGCATCGTAGCTCTGCATTTCAACAATTGCTTTTGACAATACCGCAACCATTTAACATTCGCGAGGGTTGGATTCCCGAAAACATTCGCGAGGGTTGAATTCCCGAAAACATTCGCGAATGTCGAGACCACACTGAGCTCCATATATAATACGGAGGGCTAACTTGCCGATCCGGCCAACCAAACCACTTTCTGCCGGGACCGCATCACCCTTTTCTATGCGCGCAAATAATGAGTCCTCTATTTTTCTTTATATTACAAGCATTTTTTGAAACTTTTTCGCAAACTTTTAATTATTTTTGTTTATTTCTATGTGTTTTTGATAGTTTTATGGGCAATGTTTAACAAATGTTTCTTTATTTTTTGTTGAGTGAATCTAAAATTTCCTTTTTAACTAATATCAAATTGAAAATTTGCTATGAATTTAAGTAAAATCAATAGATTTTCAATAAAAGAATACATATCAGTGAAAATTGTAGCAATTTTGTCTTAATTTTAAAAGAAAATTCAATTTGAAAATATCTACCCCATACTATCCTATGGGAGGAAATCTATGTTTTGCCAAAGATTTTCTTCGGAAAATCTTTGGCATTGTATTTATGCGCGGACCGAGCTCTCCGTGTTATTCTCGAGCTCAGTGGTCGAGACTATCTTCCCGTGTGTTATAGGGTATTAGATTATAATGTTTTCTTATGGAAAAGAACAATTGAATTTCAGAAAGTATATTTTAAAAATACATGCTTTAACCCTTTATCTACCGAGCTATGATTTCATACAAGTTTTACATTCTAAAGCATTTTACGGAAATTATTTAAACTAAATTAAAAGATTTACATGATCATTTAATAAATTTTTGAAGGGTGTTAGAAGAATTGGGAGGTTAATTAAATTTGAATTTACAGGGATTTTGTGCAATATTTATAACCCGCACTAAAATCTTTTAATTTAAAACGTATTCTTAGTACTTTGTAGAACTATAAAATGTACGAGTATGATGTTCTTACAACATAAATATAGAAATATTTCCGAATTGAAAATCCCCCCCCCCCCCTTAGCGTCAAGAAAGCTGAAAATGATACAAAGGCAAAATAAACCATCCTTTTAAAAATATTTTTGTTTTGTGTAACGCTTTTGGAACAAGATAAAGTAATGCATCTGTAACTCATTCTAAACAGTATTACAACTAATTGACGTACTAAAAGATTTTTATAAGTAATTTTTATGGTACTTATAAGTACCGTCAGTAGATAAAGGGTTAATAAATTTGAATAACTATAAACATATTGTGTACAAAATTTACTTGCTAGTGTATAATGGAAAAAATTTAGGGATGTGGGGCGATTGTTAGACAAAACAGATGTTATATTTATGAATTTCTATGTAAGGAAAAGTTGTGGCCTCGATTTCTACTTTAAATTTAAAACTCTTCACCAGTGAAGGATCGCATTCTATTGCTTTTTAAACAAATTGTTGATGATGTTTTACAATTTCCCCGACAATTTTTGCAGAAAATATTTCATCTGCAATAAAAATTTAAAATTGAAAAAAAAAAAAAAAAAAAAAAAAAAGAAAGAAAGAAAAAAAAAAAGAAAGAGAAAGAAAGAAAGAAAGAAAAATCTGCATTAATAATAAAGGAAATTGCTGATCTATATTTTCCCTCAACACAAGGACTGAAATTCTCGCAAGAGTAATGCTCTAGGTCTAGGTTATACAGTACATAAAGTGCATAGCGGGGGGCAGAGGGGGCGTGTCCTCTAAGGGGTGACACCCAATATTTATTTGCAAATATATACAAATAAAATTATAAGGTTTTGGGAAAAAAATGAAATATCCAGCGCAGGACGCATCAGAGTTAATTCTCTTTTCTTCTACATATAGACAGCGCACTGACTTATGCTTGATAAATCGCTACTGTTTTTTTTATGCTGGTGAACGAAAGGTAAGTAAGGAATGATAGGGTCATTTGTTATTTTAACGTAGAATTGCGATTGAAAAAATATGACGGATTGGGGGGGGGTGACCCCATTTACATCCGCCCCGGGTGTCACCCATCCTAGCTACGCCACTGCGCCACTACATGCATAAGTATCCAGTGTCATGTAGTTCATAGAACTGATTAAGCAAAGTGAGCTTGCTTTGTAAAAAAATATTCTTTATAAAACAAAATTCGCGAATAACGAAGTTCAGTGTAAAAATATTTCGCAATTTTTATTTTGCGAATAATCAAAACTCGCAAACGTTAAGGTATTATTGTATTATGAATATTTAAATTTTTAAAATAATTAATCTGTATAAATTTTGTAGTGGTAAAAATCTGTTTTCATACTTCCTTTTCATTTACTTATTCAACGAGTTTCTAGTTTTTCGCATTTTGAAAAGGAATGCGGGCAATCATTCTTTCTTGAACGTACACATCAAAAACGTTCTTCAGATTTATCGAATATGTAATGCCTTATCATTCTCATAAGCGAAAGTTATCGAACAAATGAAGCAGCGTGTTTATTTGACCTAATTGAAACGAGAGCATCGAAGTGCCATCCACTTTCATCCTTGACCATTTTTTTTTCTTTTTGTTTGTTCCTCCTCTATTTCTTTTGCTCATTAAATATGAATAAATAATAATAATAATAAAGAAAAACGCTCAAAAACTCACGTACTTTCAGTAATATAATAATTTTCTACTCGTTTACTTCGAACAGTTTACTTACGATCACATAAAAAAAATAATAAAGTGTAAAGAAGATGAATAAAAACTTAATCTAGATGCGCAATTTCATTGGCACGCAGACCAAGAATCGTCAATATGACACGAAGCAACGTCACTCTTACGTAATATATGACGTTCTGCTTTTCTGAATGACTGATAACACGCTTAGCGGACTTGTCAAGCGCCGTTGATATTATATTTTATTAGGCTCTACTATTTTTTTCTTCTTGAGTAATATTAGTGGAGTAGTTTATGTCCATTATCCGGGATTTAAAGTTCTATCACATGATGTTCCAGTTGGAACACATTTGATTCAATTGACTTGAAAAAGTTCCGGAATTTCTGTGCTGGGCGAATTATCTAATAATACAAGCTAGATTTTTTTACCCCGAAAGAAGAAATTTATATTATTGAAACGGATTCTATATTTAATGCAAATCGAAGCTTTATCGGTACAGAAAACGATAAAACAAACAGATTTTTTTTTTTTTTAAATAAAATGTAATATACTACTTTGATTCAATCAGAAAATACACGATATGAATGATTAAAAGCTCACCGCTTTACTTAAAAGGTGACAAAGATGATAATAATATGGAGGTTACAAAAAGTACATATTATTTAATTTTCTTAGTAGTTTCGGCCTGCAATCCCGCGGCCATCGTCAGGAAATGTTTTTATTAATTGCTGTTCCACTCCTTCAAATATAGTTATACATCAGTTTTCATCGATAATTCGTTCAGAAATAATGACCGGAATCCGAAACCGATAAAAAGCTAGGCAATTATTTTCATATGAATCGATGTAAATTAACTAATTCTAAACTCTCCAAAATACACACCAGAAACACATTTTAAAGAGAATAAGTATAGCGTTCAATGCTAAAAATAATAAGAAATTGATACAGTGTTCTTTTCGTATACAGTATCAAAGCATTATATGTGTGGTCACTTCCCTTTTTGGTCTTTTAGCAATAGGACTAGGATGAGATTTAGAGGACATATCGCTCATCCACATGAAAAGTAACACACATCTCGCAAAAATTCATTCTGAGTTTTATTCCACTAAAATCCACTAACAGGTCTGTCATAGATGCATCTTTGCTAAGCAGAAACTTTCATAGGTTTAGTTATGGTAGAAATCACTTCATTACACTCAGGGCCGTAGCTAGAAGTGAACGATAGGGGGGGGGGGGGGGCTCATATTTTTTTCTCTAACGCAGAAAGATAAATTAGTACATATTCCCATTGTAGGTACAATGTTTCTCATTAAACTGTTGTAATAAATTAATTTTACGCTATGAAGAGAATAGGATGATGAAAATTTTGAATGTATAACTGGTGCGAAATTAAACATCATGTTAACTTATTCGACCATCCCAATGCTCCGGAATTTCTTGAAATTCCATCTTTTACTGCTTAACATCTATGCAATCGGATATTCGATTCATCGACTTCGATGGAAGGTAAACTGAAGCAAGACGACTCCAGTAGGCACTTCTAATCCACTGCATTGGTTCATTGGTTCATATGTACAAATAGGATGAGGGAGTGTTGAAACACTTATTTTAGATACGGTTTATTAACTCTGCAAAACTGTGAAAGGATCTCAAAAATAAATTAGATTTTTGAACAGAATTTCATTTGAATTTTCGGAACATTTAGTGAAAACCTTGAAACTTTTTCCAGGGGGGGGGGGGGGGGGGGCTCAAAATATTTTAGGGGGGCTGAGCCGCCCATAGCTCCCCCTTAGCTACGCCCCTGATTACACAACATGTCCATTCGTGACCACGGAAGAGGGGTGGATTGTGAGGGGAGGTAAATTTATCCAACCCTCCAAACGTCTCCATTCTTAAATGTTTTAAGCTTTTATGGTCATTCATACATCCGCATGCAGAGCTAAGTTCTAGAATTTCAAGTTACAGTAAAATCAGGCAAATTTTCTTTTGCCTCTCCTGTGAAATTTGTTTTTGTCGAGATGTGTCCACTTTTGGTGTGGGTGAGCGACATGTTGGTAAAAAAATGTGGTCTGTTTCTGTCGCCTCTTTAAATTTGCCTAAAATGGGGTACAACATAACCATTAAGGGTCCTGTACCTGCCCGCGAAGACACTCACGAGCTAATGCTATTCCTATGGGGAGGCATTTTTCTAATAACTCTTTCGCATTCTGACATTTTAATTTTTTTTAAATCTTTTTAATTTTTTTTCCGCAATGGCTGAGGTTCCTCTCAAGATCTCTCCTTGATTACTTTTTCGATTTTGGTCGCAGATATATTTATAAAGATACTTTCACTTTCGAAACCGGTTTTGGAAGGAGCGATCTTGAAAGAGACTTCAGCTATCCAATGAAAAAAAAAATTACAAATGTCAAAAAGCGAAAGAGTAATTAGAAAAATGCTTCCCCATAGGAATAGCATTAGCTCGTGAGTGTCTTCGTAGGTAGGGACAGGGGTCTTAAAAAAACTGCAGATTCGACATTGGTTTGCAATAGCTTAGCTTTGTCTGAATGATTTCTTACCTCAAAACCAAAGATCTGCACCTTATTCCATACAAGAGGAGATATCCTTAATCTCTGAAGAAGGTACATTATTTCCTCTCTCTTCCTCTTCATCTGTCATATTTCTTTTATAAAATACAATAAATATTTATTGGTGGTGGAACCTCTATTAAATATATTCTCAATCATATTCCATAATAAAAATAAGGTAAGGAAATTTCTCTTACCTGTGATCCAAGTAAGGAATTGCCGAAGTCGAAGTGAATCACATATGTCTCATAAATCAATGATGTTTTAAAGCAGGCACATTTCACATTTAAAAGTTAAATTGTAAAATAAAAGAATGTGGTTACAGTAAAACACCGATAATTCGGATTAATTAGGACCAGACCCAATCCGGATTATCAAAAATCCGGATTATCCGGAGAATTAGAAAAAAATGAAATAAAATAAAGCTTATTTACAGAAAATCACCTTTATGTTAAACTTATTGAATATGTACTGACAGTAAAAATGTTTACTTTGTAATAAGAAGGTTTATAATTTTCTGCTGTGCCAGTTTTCTATTACACTGAGAAAAAAAATATACCGCCTTCACCTAGAATGAATAGTTAGTCATTTTTCTGAATACCTAAACTAGAATTATAAATGACTGAAATATGCGAATAGGTTGAGCTACCAAGCTGAATAGCCGAAATGACCTAACATTTCTAGTCTCTTGTTTTCAAGGTGACGAAACGATATTGACTCATCTCAGTAACGAGAAATTATAGCTTAATTTCGTAAATAGTTTCAAAAACTAGAATTATACTTACTAAATCAAACCTCTTGTGTTCGCATCTATTTGCTGAGATTTTTAAATAAGTATTACAACGAGAATAAAGGAAAGTTCTCGTGAATTCCTGTCGTAGATTCTAGAACTCTCATATAATGGCAACTAGAATTTATAAGGATGACATGGAACTATTTTTTCTAGAGCCACAATTTAGATTCTAGATTCCAGAACTGTATTTTTTTCTCAGTGTACCTTTTGCGAGCTGTACTGTCACTCATCCGCTTGAGCATAAGTCGTTCGTATGGTGTAAATCTCTACCTGACGTTCAAAATAAACCATTAATTGTTCTAAATGAGATGTTTTTTTTATTATGGCAATGGGTCTTATAGGGGCTATTTTACATTGCTTTCTTGCAATGCTCGAGGTAAAAATTTATTATGCAGTGATTTTTTTATGACATTTATAAGTGTTTTAAATAGAAAATTGGGAAAATTTTAATTGTCAAACTTAGTGATAAATTGTTGTTTTTTGAAAGATAACATCCAAGAGTTTAAATATTATTCAGAATACAACGATGAAACAAGTTAATGTTATGAAAAATTAGCCAATCGCTTCTCAAACTTGAAAAAAAAAAAGATCCGGATTAACGGGGTTCGAATTAGCGGGGCGGTTCTACTGTATTTTGTGTTGGCATATTCCATATATAGTAAAATTGTAATCATCTTTGATGAACACATGGAGGTTTCTTAAGTATAAAATTGAGAAGGAAAAAGACGCCGAGTGTCCGAATAACAACAACAATAATAATACAAACGAATAATGACTATAACTTTAGTTTTGATGAACGCAACAATAAAAGAAAACTATTGTTTTAATTTTATGTAGGAAGTATTTTATTCATAAAGAATCATTTGCATATTAATTCTTTCCGGCACGGGCAAATTCTGTTTGAAAAATGAGAAATTACTGACTGACATCGGAATTTAAAAACGACTTTTTAGAAATTAAAAACGCCTTAATTTAAACTTTCATTGAAAAAGCAAAATTTTAGTAAAATATTCTTCATGCATCTTACAAAATTGGAATTATTACAAGGTATGCCCGGAGTGGGCTTACTATGCCGAAAAGGGTTAAATAAGTACTCTTTAAACATTAAAATTTTAGAATTAAATTTCGAGAAAACTTCAGTGAAAGAAAGCTTTTTATTTTCAATTTTATTTATGTATTTTTTTTCTCTGTATATGCTTGACATCCTCATATGCTTGATGTTTTAACAGGTGACCCTAAATTCTCCCAGAAAAAAATATTCACATTTAATTTTAAATATTAAAAATTTGTAAATTTACTTTAAGTTATTATAGAAAAAAGATCGAAAAATCCTGCATCCAGCATAGATTATGGAATATTTTTTAATACATTCAGAACATTGTATATCAATAGTTGGAAAAACATAATTTTTTTTCATTCCTTCATATGATCTACAGATCTTCATTGAATCATCAGACTGGTTTATGCTACATCGTATGCTAAAACATAGCTGAGCTAAACGCATATCACAGTTGACTCTTCCCATTCACAAATTTTGGACAACTAAAAGTATTATATCCTTTGTATATCCCTGCAAACAATGCATAGAATTTATACAGACCAAGTAATATGCAGAAAAAAAGAAAAGGATTGGTTAAATTTTTGAAATGCCAACTATTGGCAGTGCTAAAATCACTTAGCACTGTCATTCAATCTTCATAAACAGTACTGTAGTACTTTTGTGTGCTCTTGTAAATGAACAATAAATTATATGCACACAAGATTATCCCTTTGTTGCATACTGTCCACTACAGTGGACAAAAATTCATTCCCAAATGCTAATGAATTTAATTCCCAAATGCCACATTGGCACCGGAATTTTGGTTTAAAAAATTCGGTTTATTAAATTCCTGCAAAATAGCTTTTTCTTGTTTACAAATAAAGCTGTTTTCAAATTCCGGTGACAGTCATCAATTTCAACAATTAAGCAATGAATTTTCTCTGCGTCGCAAAGTGTTAAGCTATGCAACAAAGGGTTAAACAGTAAACGCTTATATGCACCTCAGTGATACGTATAATTTTCAATATGTTTAAAATAGTGAGGATATCTTTAAAATACACCGCAAGTTAGCAGGTTTGATCCCCCATTTCTTCCCTTTATAGTTAACCATTGACCTCCAAATTGAATCAGGGAAGCGCCTTATAAAAATAAACTAATGCAATCAGTATACCAAACTGTAGCGAATCGAATGATTCTGCGGGAAAAATCTATTTATCTAAATTAAGAAGGGTAGTCTCCCTTTTAATTTAAACATTGAACTTCTATATCTAATGAGGAAAGTGTGTTATCAGAATAAACCGATATATTAAATTTGAAGCAAATCGGATAGTTATGCATGAAAAAAACATTCATTTGAATTAAAGGAAATTATTCCCCGTTCCTTTCTTCACATAAACGTCCCATAAACGACTAAAACAAATCAGGGAGGCATCTCATCAGAATGAACCTCTATAGTAAATTTGACTCAAATCCTATATTTCTATAAATCCCGTTACTTACAATTATAAACATACATACATACGTAAGTACATACAGAACCTACGAACACACCTGCTCTCAATCTTTGATAGCCTGGTGAACTAAAAGTTTTAAAAATGTAGCCTTTCGCTTCAAAATCTCAAACAAGATTAATAGCATTTGTAAAGATATTTTCGCCTAGTACCCAGTGTTTTACTAGGCATTTCACAGCTGAAAAAAGCTCAAATGGTCACTTTTCCCCCACTCACTTATCCTCCCCCCCACTTAATGATCACTTTACCCTTCCTTCTCCTATTCCTTTTTTTCTGTCTACTTTCCTAGGAAATCAAATGTGGTGTCAAAATTGAGTGTGAGTGTTGCCATTTCAAAATTAAAATCTTGGTCATTTTTTATTATGTAAACAATCCATTTTTCTAAAATTATGTTTGTGTTCGAAAAGTAGGCACAATTCTGAGTCGAACAATACCTCTCGCATTTCTATGCGACAACTTTACGATTAAAATGTATGAAGATTTCTTTCTCTCTATTTAGATAATTGTTTATAATGCTGAAAAGAGGGCCATATTTCATGTATAATGGATGATTAGTCTTTCTTACTTTATGAAGGTACATCCGTTACTTATTTTTTACAGAGCAGTTGTGATCATAATCTGATTACCACACGCAACTCGATTCAGCTGTCCAATTTGAGAATACAACTATTTTCGAATAGCGATCATAACCATATTTAAACGCAGAATATCTGACATAAATAATGTGAAAATTACTCTTCGGAAACGGTGGTAAATGCTTTTTGTTCAGTTCCTAAAATGCTTAGTCGCGGGCGCATTTTGGTGATATAGCTTTTCGCGAACTCTTGCGATTATTCTAGATGAACGAGGTCATCAGCAGGCTGATATGATAACCGCTTGAATCATACTTCAAGTTCTTCAAATAAACAGATAATCCTGATTTATTTTAAACTACAATTACTTTAAACAAAGATTATCATAGCGATATCATTGAAATAACCAATACTTTGAACTAAGCATGATTCCGACAAAAAAATGTGCTGTTTGACAAAAAATGCTGTGCTCTTTTTTTACATAGAGTTAAAAATATATTGTTAGGTAGCTTTCATTACAAAAAGTAAAAAGCTACCTATTACAGCCGTCCGGAGGAAAGCACTTTCAGAAAATTTTGGTATATTTTCACCGACACCCAGACCCCAAAACCACCCTCCATTCAAATATTGACACACACACACACACACACACACACATATATATATATATATATCTGATTTTGTCATGCTGTAACTAACGTATTTATGAACCGATTTGAATGAAACTTGGTATGTACATAGTACATACAAATGTCTCGACCGAGTTCGTTGGCCAGCATCATCTGCCATTTTGTTTCAAAATGGCGGCCGTTTAAAAAATTAAAAAAAATTTTAATATTAAATGCGAAAAAAATTAAAAGTTTAAAAATATTTTTCTTTTATGTGTTAGAACTTAAAACAAAGATTCCAGAACACTTTTTATTTTGTCTATATCTTAAAAAATGATTGAGTTATAGCATTTTAAATTTTTCTTATGGCTGACATTTAAAACGATCTAATTTTTGTCACGTGATAACACGCGTATTTATGAATCGATTTGGATGTAACTTGGTGTGTACACAGTACATAATAAAGCCTGGACAGAGTTTGTTAGCCAGTTCTATCCACCATCTTGTTTCAAAATGGCGGCCATATAAAAAATTTTAAAATTTAAAATTTAAAATTAGGTACAAGAAAGTGAGAAATTAAAAAAAAGATTTTTCTTTTATGCATTTGATCTTGATACAAAGATTCCAGAGCATTTTTTGTTTTGTTTGTATCTTAAAAAATGGCTGTGTTATAGTACTTTTATTTTATAGTATTGCTGACATTTTGAAATGACCTGATATTCGTCACGTGATAACACGCGTATTTATAAACCGATTTTGATGAAACTTGGTGTGTACATAGTACATACCAATGTCTGGACCGAGTTCGTTGGCCAGTTCCATCCGCAATTTTGTTTCAAAATGGCGGAATATTAATTTTTTTTAATTAAATTTTAAAATTAGGTGCAAAAAAGTAAGAAATTAAAAAGATTTTTCTTTTGCGTGTTTCACCATGATACAAAGATTCCAGAGCATTTTTTGTTTCATCTATATCTTGAAAAATGGCTGGCACTTTCAATTTCCAATGTGGTTGACATTTTGAAACACACTGAAATTCGTCACGCGATAATACGCATATTTATAAACTGATTTGGATATAACTCCGTGTGTACATAGTACATAACAATGTCTTGATCGTGTTCACCTGCCAACTTCATCCGCCCTCATGTTTCAAAATGGCGGACATTTAAGTTTGTCAAAAATCTTTTAAATGTATAATGATGTACATACAAAAAATTAGAAATTGAAAAAAGGTTCTTTCTAAAGTATTTATCTTAATAATGAATTCCGGAGTATTTTTTGCTTTGTGTTTACCTTAAAAAACGCCTGAGATATATAGCAGTTTGAATTTTTAATGTGGGTGACATTTTTTTTTTAATTAATTTGCCCGCGACAGCACTCGTATACACTACCTGGCCATTGATGAACGTCCACTTGCGATTTTAGACATTTTGTTAAATATCTAGAATAATACGTGAGGAATTATCCCGAAACTCTTAATGTATAAACATAATAGTACAAGTCATACATTTCCGTGAATCTTTTTTTCCCGAAACTCCACAGGGGACCGTCAAAAAATTAAAAAAGAATGAGTATATTTTGAATAACCCTGTCAAAACTAACGTAGCAAAATTGCTCAAACTCCAGATTATGATTAAGTGCCTTATTGTAATAAATTGTGTTAATTTTTATGCAAATAGCATGCATACTCACAGAGAAATTATGGTTTTTATAAAAATGGTCCCAAAATTTTCCAAGTTTTTTGCTTATAATTTTCAGAGTTGTTAATATAAAATAACATTCTTTTCTGAAAATATGATAAATAATATTGCACATAATATCCTGTAATCAGAATTAAAAAAATAATAAAAATTGTTTGAAAAAATAAGTAGGTTTACTAAATAATTTTTTACTGCGCATGCGTCAATGATATCAAAATTCCATTTGCATATTATGTTAGCTAAATGTGTAGAGCAACTTTTGTGAAAGTCGCAAAATCATAACTTGAAAATTCTGAAAATAATCGTCAATTGAATGAGTTGAAAAATCGTTATTCCCAAAATAAAGCAAAAACAAGAGGGGTTGTATCCATATATTCATTGATAAGTGTCAATAAAGAATACACAATATGGGACGTGCTATTACATTTGGATGAAATCCCTCATTTTTAGGTGCGTTCGTAATTATGTAAATACGTAGCACCTATTGTTGTCGCTCAGTCCGTCCGTCTGTCTGTCTGTTTGTCTGTCCGTCCGCATATAACAACGCAAAAACTACCCAACCGAATCATTTGAAATTTAAAATACATAATTATTACATAATTTTGTCGAGTCATTTCAAATTTTATGAAAATCGGATGGATAGATCAATTACAGGGACAATCAAAAGGATCCCCCGACATTAAGGTCAATGGGGAAAAAAGTTTAAAATGCACTTTAATCGTTTGAAAATTAAAACGTATATTTATTACATAATTTTCTCGAGTCATTTCAAATTTTATGAAAATCGGATGGATAGATCAATTACAGGGACAATCAAAAAGATTCCGTTACATTACGGTCAATGGGGAAAAAAGTTTCAAATGCATTTTAATCGTTTGAAATTTAAAACGTTTATTTATTATGTAATTTTGTCGAGTCATTCAAATGTTATGAAAATCGGATGGATAGATCAATTACAGGGACAATCGAAAGTATTCCGTTACATTACGATCGATGGGGGAAAAAGTTCCAAATGCATTTTAATGGTGTTACACTCATTTTAACATGACAGAATTAACATGAATCTATGAAATATGTACTAAAAATACATTTTGTACAATCTGTGATGCAAAGAATATTTATTATTAAATTACAGGGCCACACAAATGTATTCCACTAAATAATGTTATACGGGGAAACATTGTTTGGGGGGTGTTTTAATTATATTAAACTATTTCACATTTTATGAATAAGATATACGTTAATGAAGTTTAATAAAAATTACTCCCTGCATATTTACAGGAACACAAAGATTTCGACCACTATTCTGTATCCAAAGTACGCTCTACTATATCAGCAAGATCTGAATATTTTAAAACTTCGTTATCGTACGAACGCACCTCATTTCCTACGCTTCACGTGCAATTTCCAACTTGTTTTACTCCATTTTGTGAACAACAGATTTTGTGTTTATTCTATAGACGATTACGAGAATGTCAGATGCACGAATCCTTAATAATATAAACTCTGGAATTGTTAAAAAATAATAAATTTCTTTTCATTAAATCCATTTTAATACGAACATTTCAACATGCATCAACGGGGATCGAAGTAACAATTTCCTATTTTTCTAGAGAGATGATGTATTTATGCAAGCTATGATGTCTACACGCAAAGCATTCAAATTAAGATTCTTTTTAACACTTTGTCTCCCATGGCTATCATATGTAATAACCAGCAATATTTCCGTTGGGGCTCTGGCTATCAGATATGATAGCCATATTGTTTCAACACTTCAGGCCTTGGCTATCCAAAATGGTACGAGTTACATGAAAATGATATTGGAGTTTGATTGTTGGGCTCCTTACGATTTGTTAGATATACGTGGTTTGTGCAAATTGATATACCGTATTTACTCGTGTATAAGGCTCACTTTTTTTTCAAAAAATTAGGGCAAAATTCCTAGGTGCGCCTTATATACGGAATATTTTTTACTGTTGGATGCAGTCAAACTATATACATATGAAACAAGAACTTATTCAAAAAAGATATTAAAACTCGGAAAATCTTACTTAATTGAACTATTATTGCATATTTATTTCACTCCTTGCAGTTTTTTATACAACAGAGCTAGTGACATTATCTAAACGCTAATTAGCAATTCTCTTTACCGTCACTCATTCCTATTTCCCGCCATTCTCTTACAACCTGAAGTCTAAAAATGCATTTTCGTCTTGTTTTCTGGTCTGGTGTTACGTTTGTTTCGACTTTTTTTTTTTACTGAAATTCCTTTGGTCATTCTTCATTAGCGTATCAAATTTATGGTGCGCGTTATACCCGAGATTTTAAGAAATCGCCATTTTTACTTGTAAAGTAGGGGTGCGCCTTATACACGCGTGCGCCTTATACACGAGTAAATACGGTATGTGCCGATTGTATGAGCTAAGATTTGTGGAAAATGAAATATTTTCCAATTATTAACGTATATTTACAATTTGTGAAAAAAATACAAATACAGCATACATAAATAATAAATAAAATATAGAAATAAAAACACAGAAAATGAAATAATAGAAAAAACTAGTCGTTGGGGTCCACCGTAATACTTACCCATCATGGATATGTATATGAAAATAAAACATGTGAAACTATTTATACAATGCATTGCAATTCATAAACAAAATTTAAATATTGTTAATATACATAGTAATGCTATATTAAAGAACTGCTGATGTACCAATTTCGACAAATTATATAAACTACTCAAGTAGTACCGAACTGCGTAAAAGAAACATCCTTATAACTCCAAAAATAATAATTCTATTAACTAACAATTAACTGCGTCGGATTAAGCGTCTCATTTCCAATTAAAATATACTTCTGAATTAAAATTTGAATGAAATACAGGGTCATGAAAAATCGAAGAATGTGGAAAACAAGATTACAAATATCTCGGCAACTAATAATCCGATCGACTTCGTTCTATATGCAAAATGTGTGTCATTTTATTGCCTTTTACGTCCATTCCTTAGAACAAGAAAATTTGAAAATTTTTATATACCTTTCATCAGAACGAATTTTTCGAGAGTCCGAAAAAAATAGTTCCGGATAATCGAGGTTTCTGATATTAAATAGGGTTCGTCCCATTCTTACATACTAACTACATACAAAATTTCAAGTCTCTATCTCAATTTGTTCGGGAGATAGAGCGTTTACAGACAGACAGACAGACAGACAGACAGACAGACAGACAGACAGACAGACAGACAGACGGACGGCAAATTTTTTTTTCTAAAAACATGTTTTTCGGAATCTCCACTATCTAAAACGTGTAAATCCGTCAAAAAAAATTTTTCGATTTTCAAAACGATTGCAAGACTTACCCTATACTACGTATGATGGGTAAGTAATAATAGAAAGGAAATTCTAAACCAATAATCTCCCAAGCTCACCCTTTCATATATTTATTTTTTTTTCTAATTTAAGAGATCACACTGTAATAACAAAAATCTTAATAAGTGATTTTAGTGATAAATGACAAATTTAGCAGGCTATTAATTAAGATAGCCATGATTACTCATGGAAGAATTTACACTAACTTTCGTGAGGTGATTTGGCTTTGATAGCCAGGATGAAAATCTCTCTATGTGTTGCAAAATGAGTCAGATTGTAAAATATTGATTTTATAGTATATAGTTTTATGTTGCAAAAATTCAAATTACACACACAAAAAAATATTTGGCTCCCTGGTGAACATTAGCAGTTTTCGCTTGGCAGTCAACGTGTTTAAGGGTGTATTTCGATTCAAACTGCCTATTTTCCGATTTATTTTTGAACTCATTATTTCTCTCAAATACACCAAACTTTCAAAATCTCTTATTTGGAAAGTGCACAAGGTGCCGTAAAGGTCATTTCTTTGATAAGTGCACAAAACATTGCAAAAAAATCAATCAAAAACGGCATTTCGAACCGATTTTTCCCAAGCGGGAGATTTGAGAACTGAAAAAGGAGTCATACTGAGAAGATAATTGTTTATAACTCAAATTCTAATGAATTGAGTGTAAAAAAAAAAAAAAAAACATCACTCGGCACCTCATACGTCCCTTCAAGAATCCTCTCAGCAAATTTCATGTTTCTACGTTTAAAATTGTGTCTGAAATTGTATCGGAAAATTTCGAGCTGTTGAAGATGGAAAAACATTTTTTCGAATACACCCTTAAATGTAAATCGCAAAAGTGAACGAATGACATTGATAAAGTTAATTTAATTTAAACAATAGTCTTTTTCAAAATTTTATGATTTGACATGTGACACGAAATTTTCAGCTGTAAGTACAGAAAATTTGAAATCTCTGACTTATATAGTTTTTGCATACGGGCTCTATGAAAACATACACAAGACTACCTCTGACGGAAAGACAGCAGATTGAGACGAATAGGTTTCGTCAGATGAAAGAAACCCTAGAAAAAGAGAGAGAAATTAATAAACAATCAATTTTTTTAATATTTCTAAGACACAAAAAATTAGTGTCTGCAGTTACAAATTTAGTAACATCCGTTATATTGCCTGCGACTAAAATTATAGATGATTCATTTGGATATTTGTTATTGCAGTTATTAAATAGAAACTCTATTTTTATTAATTTATACAAATAGTTGAAATCGAGACTCCCCTATTGGCAATGCACATCTTTTGTTTCAACTTTCGAGGAAAATAGTGAGGCTACAAATTGTAAACATGTCGATTTTATATTTTCAGACGAATTGTTTGATAAATTAAATAAACTGTGTTGGCTGAACTAAAAGACTTGCGTTTGTATTTTGTTAGTGGACGTGGATATAGGCAAATCAGAGCCGTAGCTAGAAGTGAACAATAGGGAGGGGGAGGGGGAGGGGGAGGGGGTTAAAATTCTCTCTCTCTCTCTCTCTGTGACGCAGAAAGATAAATTAGTGGATAGTCACATTGTAGGCAGGTATGTAGTGGAAGGTATACGGGGGTATACGCCGTATACCTTCTGGATTTTTTTAAGGAGTACCGTATATTCTCTGTTTCTCGAAAAAGCTAAAGGATATACGCTCTAGGGTATACCCCTTGCTTTATATTCTCTGCTTACAGCATATATCCTCTGCTTTTCTTATGACTACACCACTGATTGTTGGTACTAAGTTTATTATTAAACTGTTGTAATAACTTCACATTATGATAAGAAAAATATATGATGATGAAAATTTGAGTATATAAATGGTGAAAATTAAACATCATGTTAGCTTCACATGGGCAAATAGGATGAACGAGTGCTGAAACACTTATTTTAGTTACAATTTAGTATTTCTGCGAAAGGCTTTCAAAACTAAATTAGATTTTTGAATAGAATTTTATTAATTTTTCGGAACAGAAATTCATTGAGTGACTTTGGAATCGTTTCTAGCGAGGGGGGGGGGGGGGGAACTGAGCCGCCCATAATACCCATTTAGCTACGTCCCTGAGACAAATGCGGTCATGTCGTCTATATACTATGAGGAATCTTTATAGCCAGGAGGAAAACCATAAAAAGAAAAAAAAATCATCTTAGAGGCTCGAGGGAAGTTAAGGGTTAGTTATATATAGAACGAACGTATCTCATTTGCTACGTTTGACGAACAATATTCGACTTGTTTTTCTTAAGAGGAGAGAAGAGTGAAATTTTTTGAAAAAAATTATTTTTGTAAAATGAAATTTGTAAAATGCAGTCCATTTTTTTTTTCTTCAATTAAGCTCTCATGTTTGTGTGTATTTACTTTTATTATAACCCTTTTTTTCCCCTTGTTACCATTTTTCTTCTTCTTTCCCCTTCTTCACTGTGTCCGTTGTACGTTTTGATTATACTCTTCCGTGATTGGTTGTTGCCTTCTACTTTCCTATTGGCTGTTTCTTCAGCTTGTTCCCTTTCCCGCCTTTTCATTTTAGTCCTGCCGCTACTTTCACAGTCGCACTTCTTCTTTGCGCCTGACGATGAAAGCCTAGTTCTTTCGAAAGGCCTAGCGCATTTTAGTATTTTTTAATGGTGTTTCCAAGAAGTTTTTAACAGTTTGATTAATTAATATCAGTTTCAACTTACTTTCTTGAAATTCAATAAAACTTTAGATTCAGTTAGTCCCTGATAAAAATGGGTGCTGATTATCTTTTGTGTGAATCGCTCAAATGGTCGCGCTCCTATGCTGCCTTTTTCGGGATTTCCGCATTAGTTGCATATCAAGAACTAATGGGCGGCTTTTAGTAAAACTCTAGATTCAGTTACTCCTTGATGTAATATGGTTCTGATTACCTTTTGGAGTAAAGACACTCCAGAGATGGTGCAGCTATGCGGTATTATTTATCATTATCGCAGTAGCACTGTCTCAAGATCTAATGCACAAATTTTCATCAAACTTCAGATTCAGTTAGTCCATGATATATGTAAGAGTCAAGGAGCTTTGCGGACAAACTCTACTGCCCTGAACTGACTCTGTTATGAACATGCTCGGCTGAGGACCAACTCTATTGCCAAGGACTGACCCCATGGCTTTGCGTGAACTGTCACGGACAAAATATTGTGCTAAATTCAAGTTTCTTCGGATTTCGAAAAAGGTGGCAACGAACGAATGATTTTCTGAAACTTTCGACGATTTAAAAAAAAAAAAGAAAAAAAAAAAAAAAAAAAAAAAAAAAACAGAAATTTGTAGTATGAGATATAGATATGTAATAGTGATTTTTTTTGTTAAGATAGTTAATATACTCGTTTTTCTTTGTGGTTTTGTGTCGCGATAAATAAAGATGGAAAATTATAGCATATTCTTCAGTTCAAGACTCAATATGTATTCATCTTCTACAGATTATTGTGTTTTTAAATGAATTAATCTACAGACCTGTGCAGCGAGAATTTTACTATGTACTTTAAGTGCTGTTTAGTTTTTAAAACGCTCAAATCGCTCAGCAAGTCGCGCTTCTATCCCTATCTTTTTACGAATCTCGCAATGGTTATATCTCAAAAACTAATGCACGGATTTTCATCGAACTTTAGAATCAGTTAAAACTTTTTTTTTTTTCAACTGAATCTGAAGTTTGATGAAAATCCGCATAAGTTGCTATTGATTAGAAAGTTGTTATTTTGGTGTAAATCAGCAAACTGGTGGCGCTGCTATGCTTTTTATTTTTCTATAAATATTTACATGTATGTGATATCAGAAAGTTTTGGAATTGTCATATTCAACTAGTTTAAAAATTGGATCCGTCTTAAAAGAACCAAATAATTTTTAAAATCCTGTTAATAAATGGACACAAATCCAGAAAAAAAAGTTGTATAATCACTAAAAACACTGTTATTTTAATATTCTCCGAATGTTTGCGCCTTTCTAATTTTAATATTTTGAAAGGCACACTGACACGCGTGTTCCTGCATGCATTATTAATTGCATTCCAACAAATATCATACAGTTGATATTTTGTCAAACGGAAAAATATTTTCAAACGTGTTTTTTTATTTTTTGCAAAGTAGACTTCAAATTATTTAATGTAAAAACTAGGAGGAATCTACAGCTTTTAGCTTCTTGTAAACGTGGGCGAATATTAAACAATCTAGTATGCTGTGATCAGCACAAAATTATCATTTACAGGGTGTTCAGCAAATAAGACCCCGAATTCAAAATTAAGTTTCTCAAAAATAAAGGTCGATGGAATTAAGCGGTGAATGGTTTGTTTATTAGGTAAGTTATAAAAATCTTATACTGAAGTTTTGAACGGTGAATATTTTGAAAAGATTGTTTTCGGATTTCAAAGAATACTTGACTTGACCATTTTCTTTTTTTAGATTGCTTGCATAGAGAACGAGTTTTTGGGGGCACAGTGACATATTTTAACGATTTTTCGAACAAAAATTTTGGAATTCCGAAGTTTCAAACATTTAACTCTAAAAATAGTTAAAATTTTTATAGTAAATTTTTCACTGTAATCCGAAAAACTCGTTCTCTGCAAACTATGTAAAACAAGAAAAATGTCAAGTCATATATTCTTTGCAATCAGAACACAATCTTTTCAAAATATTCACCGTTGGAAACTTCCGTATAAGATTTTTACAGCTTATCTAATAACCAAACCATTTGCCATATAATTCTATCGATCTTTGTTTTTGAGAAATTTAATTTTGAAATCGGGATCTTATTTGATAGACACCCTGTACATCATTCTAATATATTATTTTATCATAATCGATATTTACATCAGCGATTATAGATAATGATTTTACCGGTTAATATCACAAAATGTGAAATTTTGATTATCTGAGATGATAAAATTATCCAATGAAAACAATTCAAAGTTTCAAAAGGTAAATTTATTTATTTTTTTATAGGATAATAAAGGATTTTTCATATAAAATTGTTAAATTTTGAAGATCTTGAATAAAATATTAATTTTTAGGTAATTATATGTCATTTCTTGACATATATGTATGTCAGGATAATGACATTTTAATTCTAAAATATTATTTTTACGTAAGGGTGTTCTTAACTGCTCCGCTAAACAAGTGCAAAACGTTTTGACACATTTACAAATTCATTTTTTAACAGAAAGGAACTAAATTGGAATGCCTGACTATGGAAGTGATTTCGAATTGAATTTATTTTTCCATTTTATGATAATTAAATTACCTATCCAGTTCTAAGCTATTTCGATCACATGATCACCCGTTTTTCTCCTGCTTTTCGACCGGTTTTTCTACTTTCGTCGGGAAATGTTCGCAAAAACGTCAACTTTGAAGGCTTGTTATAAAAAATCTATTGCTTAAAAAAAAAAAAAAAAAAAAAAAAAAAAAAAAAAAAAAACAGAAAATTGAGTGCAATTAGGCAGTTTCTGAATAACAACACCTGCTAGTTTTATGCATTTCCGAACAAAAATAAAATTAAAGCATGTGTCACAAAGTTGCCCTTTTTGATTTAAGAACATCCTTAAGTATAACATTTTAATTTTGTTTAACCCTTTCAGAGACGCCGTTTGCAGTCTGCTAACGATTAATTTTACTGTTCCAATTGTGAACTGGCACCAATAAATTTTTAGTGCAATTTCGATAACATAATATACATTAAAAAAAAAAAAAATAGCTCTTGATTATTTTCAAATAATTTTTTTCTTAAATTGCCGTGTGGGTAATTTATTTGAACATTTTTGGAGCAGAAATACCTTGCCCCTGAATGGGTTAAAGGAACATGTTTTCTACATGTAACTCAAATTCAAAGTAATGTTGAGTTTTATTTGTTAATTTACGGAAACCGGAAAAATGACATAATAAAAGTCTACTAAACTAAAGGTAAAAAAAACCTTTCTCTTATGTATGTTTTATAACGTATAAATATAAACTAGCTGGCTTCGCCAGCTAGCGTGCCCCTTCTTTTATACGTAAATCTCGAAACGGACGAACTTCGAACCGTTTCCCTGCTGCATACGGCACCGTATAGCAGGCGTGCTGCGCACGCACTGTCGAATCCTTGCATCTGAGTCCTTTATTTCGTATGAAATGTGGAACCAAACGAAAATCGAACCGGGTCCTCCCTACCTATGATACTGTATAGGAGGCGTGCTGCGCATGCACTGCCGAATCCTTACATCAGGGTCCTTGAATTCGTATAAAAGGTGGAACCGAAAAAAACTCGAACCCGGTTCTTGCTGCTTATAGCATCGCATAGCAGGTGTTCTGCGCACGCACTGCGCCCACCCCTTTCAAACGAATTTCTAATTTCTACGCAAATCTTGCACCAGGTCTCCGTTGCCTACGGCATCATATAGCAAGTGTGGTGTGCGCGCACTGCTGGGTCCCTCCTTCCAAACGAATGTGTAATTTATATGAAACTCTCGAACCGAACATATATCGAACGGGTCCTCGCTGCCTATGGCATCGTTTAGCAAATGTGCTGCGCACGCACTGCAAGGTAGAACACAATATTAATAGCAAAACTGTATCTAAACGTAACTCCGTTAAACAACACGTCCGTAGATATATTAGTCGAGGTGGTGGCGCTTTAAACAAGAATTTAAGATATTTGAAAAAAAAAATCTAATCGAAAATAGTGGTATTTGACGCGGCATACTTTTTTTTATATATGTAAATCATATGTTGTAAATTATCTTAAAGTTTGAAACAGATCAAGCAAGAATTTAAGATTTTTTACAAAAATTACTATTCGACAGCAGTGGTATTTCACGTGGCATCATTTTTATAAATATATATCACGTGTTAAAGTGTATCTGAAAGTTTCAAACATATCAACTTGTTAGATTTCCTAATTGAAAATATTTTTCTAATTTAATAACCTCCTTTTAACAAAGTTCCTATTTAACGAAATTTTCTGATTAATCTCGACTTTGGACACCATTAACATATAAATTAATCTCCATATTGCGGAAAATTTATTCTATATAACGTAATTTCCATTTTTGTGTGTGTACAGCAGCATTCTAAATGGAAGGCTGCTGTTGCAATGGATGTATGTATTTTTTTTTTAATTGTTGAGATATGCCAGAAATTTAGTGGACAACATATACAGTGGCGGTTAAAAGTTTCCGGCCAGCAAAAATTTTTCAGTTAATTTGTAATTATACCCATATGAAGAGGAAATTCAAAGTGATACTTATACATTTTATTGACATGATAGTTAGGAACTTACTTATAGAAGAACGTGTAAATATTAATAAATTTAATTGACAAAATTAAGTATAAAGGAAAACTCATGTTCTCAAAAGTTTCCGGCCATCTTCACAAGTTTGTAAAAAAGTGGTATTGTCATAGAAAATTATAGTGATGAACAACATTTACAATTAGTGTTTTATCGTATTACTATTTTATTAGCTTTAGTAATAAGTACTGCGGCGCAGCAACGTGACATTTATACAATCAACGGTTAAAGATCGTCTATGGTATGTTTTTTCCATATTTCTTGCAATTTTGGCGAAATTTCGGTTGAGTTGGACTTTTGTCAACTTCTTTTCAAAAATTTTCTATTGGATTCATGTTGGACGTTTGGGCTGACCATTTCAGAAACGATTTTTTTTTTTTTTTTTTTTTTTTGTGCTAAAACCATTGCTTATCGAGGCTTGCATACATTATTTATGTCGTTATCATATTAAGAAAAATAGTTCAGATCAATTTTTTTTCTCTAATAAGGCAGAAAATGGTCTTGCAAGATACCCTTATACATTGTATCATTCATCTGGCTGTGGATTTCAAATAATGGACCGACACTTTTTGAAGAAAATACTCCCCACGGCATAACGTTTCCTCCGCCATGCTTCATTGTAGGAATAACATATGTCGAATCATATTTTTTGTTGTTATGTCATCGGACGTTGTGTCAGCCATCACTTCCAAAACTGTTTCGAATTCGATTGATGGAAAAATGGTACTTTTGTCAAGTTTTCACTTGACCAGACTTTGTGTTTTTTGGAAAACACTAGTCGGGTAAGTTGATTTTTTTACCTATGAAAAAATTTTGAACACCGACTCTTCCAAAAAGTTCTGTATCACGTCAGCATCATAACATGGTAGACCAACTTATTTCATCAATATTTTCATTCCGTAAATCGCAGTATATTGCAACAGAATTTTCATGCGGATTATCAATTGTTTTTCTCCTGATAATTCTGTCCACAGGAATATTAATTTTTCGGGGTCTCCCGGACTTGTGAAAGTCCTGAAGGACATGGCCATCTTTATATAAGTTTTAAATATCGTTTACAGTCGATTTAACCGATCGATAACTTTGCCGCAATATCTCGAAAAGATTGGCCTTTTAGCAACAAACTGATCACTCATTTATGGAGAATAATTGTTGAACTTTTCAAAAGGTATTAAAAACTACAAAAAAAAAAATTAATAACTCAATAACAAATTTAGATACAGGTTTCAAACAAGTTGCATTTAAAGAGTAATTTTTTTCTGTATACGACGGTATAAAAATTGAAAATGTGCGATGTTTAGAAATTAAAAAAAATTACAGTACCGAAAATTGTTAAACTGAAATTTCACTTTATATTTGTTTATGACTGGCCGTGACTCTAAATGTCCAGGCATGCTAATATGACCTCTATTATTACGCAAACTGCGTTTCGATTATCACAAAAATGATGTTATTATTGTTTTTTTAAATATAGAAATCATTAATAAGTCTAAAATTACAGTCATTGAAAATATTATTTTTCAAATAGTCGTTGCAACTTGTTGAATTACAATTTTTAATATTTTTCTTTTAGACATTATTTTGATTAACTTATACTCAAATGGTTATATGTATTGCATAAAAAAAGATATAACCGAGTTAAAATTCAATATTTCTACTTTATGTATTGTTTACGTTTTATCTGTATTTTACTATGCATATTTTATGAATTTAATTTGATTTATATTTAACGAATTTGCTTTATAACGAATTGTTTAGGTGTAACGACCGACGCAACTTCGTTAAATGGAAAATTTCACTGTATTGTTTTATAAATTTATCGTGTTTACTTTAAACAATAATAATAATAATAATAAAGTTCTCTTCTTTTAAAATTTTATTTGTTTCAAATTTCACGAAAACCGGCAAAATTTCCTGCTACAAAGTTAATTCCGAAACGCGTTGGATTATTTTACACTTTTACATATTTGTGATATCGTGTTGCGCTGCGACAAATCAAAGTATTTTTTCGGCGAATTGTTCTCAAACGATCATCCTCAAAACAGTGTCAATTCATTCTGGTGGAATTCGTTTTATTATTTCAAACCAGAATGTCAAATAAATAAAAAAAGAATCCCTGCAACATTTGTCTTTTTTTTGTTTCACAGCTCCGTGTTTTCCTACGGTTGTTCCGTGTTTACGAAGATTTCTGAGAAATCTGTTTGCAATAATCTAGTTGCTGGCATACCTAGAGTTTGTATAAAATCGGCTGCCATAAAATATATTTAGCGCCATATTTGGCGAAAATGATTATAGTATTTTCAGCCCATTTTTGCAATACTGGTTCTCGTTAACGACCGATTTATGTGAGTCTTATTAAAAAATGTTACATAATGTTGATAACAGGGCGAAAAGATTCTACAAATTTAAAAAAGAAAAAAAGTCATACACCGAGCATAGATTATGAAACACTTTCCCGATTCTTCAACAAAACTTCGCTTAAAATACATTATATGAATTTTAAAAAGCTCACTGTTTTTCGTAAAAGGTGACTAAAAAATCTTTCTATGCACTAAAAGACATCTAAAGATTTTCTTAAAAACTATTATTTACCTTTTAAGAAAAGTGAGTTTTTTAAAGTTTAATAATACATTTTAAATTTTAATCGAGGGGAAATATTGAGTTTCCTCTAGTGATAGTATCGAAACTTCACTGTTAAATAATTAAAAAAAAAAAAAAAAAAAAAAAGAAAGAAAAAAAAGAAAAAGAAAAAGAAAAGAAAAGAAAAGAAAAAAGAAACCAAAATTGTAATTTAACGACCATTTGAAAAATGATGTTTTTAAAGAGTAAAATTGTAGACTTATATATAAATTCTATATTAAAAAAAGAACAATAATAACATGTTTTATGATGATCAAAACGTAGCTTACGTAATAACAGAGTCATAATTACGTACGCCATGGATTAAACTTTAATATTACTGCGCCAATCATACACAAATTTTAAATAAAATTTCAGGTTTACAAGTTTTGGTAATGCAAATTTTTAAACTTCTAAACATCGCACATTTTTAATTTTTATACCTTCGTAGAGGAGGAAAAATTTACTTTTAAATGCAATTTGTTTGAAAGCTGTATATTCATTTGTTTTTGATACATTAATTTATTTGTAGTTTTTTATGCTTTTTTTGTCATCGTGGCAACAGAAGTATTCCATTTAAAGTAAAGGGGTAATACAGCTCATATTCAAAATATTAGAATAATTACCTTTTTTTTAGAAATTGAAAATGTCGTTTGGTAATTTAATATCTTTTAATGAAAATATGCAAACGATATTTTTATTAAGAACTTATTGTTGATTAAACTTACTTGTTATCTTAAATTTAATATCATTTTTGAAAAGATTAATTGCAAAAAAAATTATTTTGAAAAGTCAAAATATTAGAATATTTAATCAAGTGGTTCAAAATATTAGAATATTTCACATTAATTCTCCTTTAATTATTACCAATTCTTAACTGGTGGCATCATTGATTAAATTCAGACTATTTTATTTAAAATCAGTATTCTTTTTTGCAGTTTGTTTCTTTTTCGTCTTAAAATGGGCCTTGTGAGTGATATTCCTGAATCTACTAAACTTCGTTTGGTTGATTTGTATCGGCACGGTAAAAATCAATGTTTTATAGCGAATTATTTACATTGTTCGCAATCGAGCGTTAGTAAAATACTAACACAATATTCAAAAATTGGAAAATTTCAAAATAATCGCCGAAATGGTGGCCGAAAACCAAAAACATCTGCTAGAGATGACAGGAAACTGAAGCGTATAGTTAAGAAAAACCGTTTTAAAAGTGTGCGATTCTTGCACCGAAAATGGAAAGAAGAAGGAGTTGAAGTTTCTACATCGACAACATTAAGACGTCTCCATAAATTTAAATTTGAATCTCGTGTACCGAAAACAAAACCTCTCATGACTGCAAGACAAAAGCGTATAAGATTGAATTGGTGTAAATCAAGACGTTTATGGAGCAATGAAGATTGGAAAAATATATTATTTAGTGATGAAAGTATGTTTTGTGTTTCATATGGTAATCAAGGTATTCGAGTTTGGAGAATGAAGCAAGAAGCATTTGATAAAGAATGCCTTAAACGTTCCGTAAAATTTGCTGCTAGTGTCATGGTTTGGGGTTGTATGAGTGCAGAAGGACCTGGAAAGTTATGCATCGTCTACGAAAAGGTTAACTCTCTGATATATCAAGAAATTTTAGAATATTACATGATTCCATCATCAGAAGATTTATTTGAAGATGATTTCATCTTTCAACAAGATTTAGCGTCCCCGCATACCTCGGTGTCAACTAAGAATTGGTTCCACCAACGCAACATTAAGGTACTTCCTTGGCCACCAAATTCACCAGATCTTAATCCCATCGAAAACTTATGGTGTATAATGAAGAAAAAACTTCAAGAAAATCCTCCTTCAAGTAAAACTGAGTTAGTGGCACGTATAAAGTCTATTTGAGCTAATATTAATAGAATTGCTTGTAAACACCTTGTATATAGTATGCAAGATCGATTGTACGCTGTTATGAAAGCTAAAGGGGATGCTACAAAATATTAACTACCATTTACTTCATATTCATAAGGTAATATTGTTGCGTAAAATAAAATATTCTAATATTTTGAACCAATCTAAATTTTATTCTAATATTCTGGTGTGTTTAAGGAAGCTGTATACCTAATTTATTGTGCTGTATTTTATATTTTATAAATGTTAAAATCTTATCTAAACATTCCAGATTTAATTTATAAGAAATTTAATTGCATTTACTTACAAGGGCACCACCAAACATGGTGCTCACAGATTTTGATGATTTCAAAGTATGTTGTAGGGGTCACCCCACTAATTATTCAGCTGAAAGGGTTTTTTCAAATGGGCCTTATTTTTTGAGAAATTGGGGGTCAAAGTTTAGCGCTCATTTCAAATAGCCGTTCGTATTGCAAACAGATTGTGGCTGGGTGGCGCTGCGGTTACGTTCGAGACTCCAGACCCGGAGTTGCCGGGTTCAACCCCAAGTTAGAGCCTTTTTTTCCCTTTCTTTATATACTTTTTTACACAATGCATATTTAAAGCAGAATTGGGAATTCTACAAGCTTTGAACTTATAACTATTTTCTTATGGGGATAGTTCATTTTTTCAATTTTTACTTTTCGATTTTTTCGGAATGAAATATAACGTATAAATACATCTATATATATATATATTGCTAAGTAAAAAAAAATTAATACCTTTGTAAATTCATTTAATTCATATTCTTCATTCAATATCAGTTCATCTGCTTCAATAATTTGTCGATCATCTAATATTTTTAATATTGAATTATGAAATTCTTCAGCCATAGCAATAAAAGCACAGGAAATATCATGCGGTAGAGAATTTGTAAGCAGATTAACATTTTGTAACAACGTCTCGCAATATTTTAATGCATTCGTAATTTCGCCTTCTTACCAATATTGCAAATCTTTTATTTGTCTGCAAAAGAAGCTAAATGACATTAGTAAAAAGAATTTCTATTTTTGCGTGATTTACCGAGCAAATAAAAGCAGACGAATAAAATAAACACATATGTTTTTTTTTTTTTTTTTTTTTTTTTTTTATGTATCGTAAATTTTATCTTATTGAAATCGTTAGCAGACGATTTTTCCGATCTAGTTTACTTTTTTTTTATGAATAGTGTTTTAGTTCGTTAAAATAAAAATGTATATATAATTTTTTAATGTAATCTGTCATTTCTTTTTGTGCAAACGATAAATAATGTTTAGGTTGAACATTAGAGATGAATATATTTAAAGATCAGTAAAAATTTGGATAATATTTTAGCACTGCTGCATTAATATTTTATTACACTTTCGAAGATATGCATTATTTGAATTAACTAATCCTATAAGTGTTTGAGAAATTGCACCTGAAAATTATTTTATATAATTTATACAAAAAAGGATAAATTTTCATTTAAAAAATTCCACAAAAAAAGGCGATAGAAAAAAGAAAAATTATTATTTCAGAATTGTGCTTCATAAAAAAAGAAATTACATAATAATTAATAAAAAGGAGTTCTAGGCATAAATTAGTTTTGCAGTTTTGTCAATAAAAATATTAGTTTAAAAATTGCACAAAAAATACATTTTTATGAAATAAATTCGAAAATATAAATTTAAATTATTAAGAAAATATTAAAAAGTTCAAAGCTTGTAGAATTCCCAATTCTGCTTTAAATATGCAACGTATAAAAAAGTATATAAAGAAAGGGAAAAAAAAAAGCTCTAACTTGGGGTTGAACCCGCCAACTCCGGGTTTGGAGTCTCGAACGTTACCGCAGCGCCATCCAGCCAAAATCTGTTTGCAATACGAACGGCTATTTGAAATGAGCGCTAAACTTTGACCCTCAATTTCTCAAAAACTAAGGCTCATTTGAAAAAACCCTTTCAGCTGAATAATTAGTGGTGTGACCCCTACAACATACTTTGAAATCATCAAAATCTGTGAGCACCATGTTTGGTGGTGCCCTTGTTAGTATAAAAAATAAATAAATGACAAATAATTTTTTCTTATTACTTTTTCTCAATTATTCTAATATTTTGAATATGAGCTGTAGTATATTATATCTTTTTGTTTACAGTAAAGAAAAAAAAATGGCCTACGTAATATCAGAGTCATATATTAAGTATTCCATAGGTTAAACATGATCAAACAGAAAACGAGCGAAATACGGATATCGTTATTATTATTATTACAATGCTATTATTATTTCATTGGTAAATGCGTAGTAAAAAAAATACATTAAAATTCCAAAATACCGGCAATGGAGTTAGAAATTTACACGAAATAATTGCTTGATGACAAGAAAAAGTGCATAAGTGTAAAGTTTGAACGGAAATCTGTTCCGTGCTGTGCAGATTTTGAAGGAAATATCAGATCGTGATAACGGGACAAGGGAATTTTTCTCAAAAGGATGACGGTGCGTCTTTAAACCGACATTCGCAAAATTATTTTCCAGGAAGAAAATTTGGTCTTCAAAGTAGAATCATGAAAGGATCTGGCTGTACACATTCTTGTATTTCGAATCAAACTGCTTATTTTCCCATTTATTTTTAAATTCATTTTTGTTCTCATATGCATCAAACTGGCAAATTGTCTTATTTCGAAAGTACACAAGGTGCCATGATTATCGGTTCTTTCATAAATGTAGAAAATATTGCAAAAAAAGCAGTCAAAAACGGCATTTTGAACCAATTTTTCCGAAGCGAGAGATCTGAGAACGAAAAAAAGGGTCATATTGAGAAGATAATTGTTTATAAATCAAATTTTAATGAATTGGGCGAGAAATGACATTACACGTCACCATATATGTCTCTTCAAAATTACCCTAGACAAGTTCTATGTTTCTACTTTTAAAAATGTGTCTGAAATTGTATCGAAAAATTTCGAGCTGTTGAAAGTGAAAAAGCGTTTTTTCGAATACACCCTTAAAGTCACCCGAAACCCAACTAGTAGCTTTACAAGAACTAATTTTATAGATGTATCCCCCTTTTTTTTTCAGTGTAAATATAAAATTTTGATAAGCTTACAGATTTAAATTAATTTTATAAATTTACATAAAAAATATTATGGTGTACAGATAAAAATTTAGTAAGCATACAGATATTTGTAGGTTTTACATCTGTAGAATTATATCCTTCTCTTTTTTTATAGTACATTTTAAAAATATTCAGGACTTTCTTTAGAAAAATCGGGTCAATTTAATTTCGATCCGAAACATATTTAAAATAGCAAAAATTAAAATAAATCCATAATTTCTTTTTAAATCCTTTAATCATATGAGCCATTTCCTTGCGACAAATATAAATGGAAATATCGCTTAAATTGCCATAGAAAAGCATTATTGCGCAAGATAAAATAATCTATGTTTTCCGAACGAATGAACCAGGTATAGCGAAAAACTATGCAGCTAAATCCGGATGCCTCACCAAGTTACCCACTTAATTTCAAGTTAATAGGATGATTTTTGCAGCAGTTATCGCGGACAGATAGACATACGGAAAAAAAAAAAAAAAAAAAAAAAAAAAAAAAAAAAAAAAAAAAAAAAAAACTAACGTTTTTTTAGCCAGGTGCTGTTTACCGAATAGGCTCGTGTATATGATCATATTTTGCGCCGTAAAACCTCTCAACTAGCTATTTTAAACATATTAATTGACAACACTATACCGAATACAACACAATTTTTATGCTTTTTGAATAAGGTGGTCTGGTGTAATAACGCCAGGCGGGGTAATAACGGCAAGCGCTAATATTATGCATAATTATGAAATAATCTGGTAAATGACACCCATGTGCTCTGCGCAGAAGGGTTTTGAGTCATATAAATCGCAAAAAACAGCTTCAAGTTAATTTGAAGTGAAAAAACTTCTTTAAACACCATAAAATAAGTTAACTGCGCAAGGCCTTTCGAAAGAACTTAGTCTTTCTTCGTCAGACGCAAAAAATGCGTGCGTCTACAAGTAATAGAAGACGCCCTACAAGGCCTTGCGCAGTTAACTCATTTTATGGTGTTTAAAGAAGTTTTTTCACTTCAATTGTGTATAACACCAGCTTCAATTTTATACATTCAAGTTAATTTGTTTCATTTTTAGGTCTTATTGTTTTTACAAGCAACTAAAATTAACGCTTGATCTAAAATTTGCGAGTTACGTTTTGTGATGTGAAGACTATTTTTTTTATTCGGAAATACTTTGTTAATTACATAAATTTGTAGCACATTTCATGGACTTTCAAAATGTTGTTAAAGATTTTGGATATCTTCTCGAGATAATTTGTAATTTAAAATGTATAGCGCAATAACTATAACGGGGTAATAACGCCAATCCTTGGCATTAATACCCCGGTTGATTCCCTACAGTGTCCGAGCTACATCCTACATACTGATTCAAATAAACACAGTTAAAACTGTGCAATGTTTCGAATAATTCTATTTAAGCGGTCCTTTTTAAGCAAAAAGAAGCTCACGGTCTGATATTCTTTTGCCTCATCCTCCCCCCACACCACACCTTTATTTTTCTTGCACTTTCACAAAAAAATGTACATTTGCAATAGCTTAGAATGCAATTTGTCAATTTCTAAGTTTTTAGAGTTTGTATTTTTAGAATTGGGCAATCTACAGGCAATTATTCCATCTTATTTCATAGTTTTGTTTGCATGGCGTTATTACCCATATAGGTGGGTAATAACGCCAAATAGCATTGGTCAAGAAATCACGCCATTACATTTTATGAATACATATCTGTTAAATTATTTTTTTTATATAGACAGTCAATGAGTTGCTGTATCAAATCATATATTTGTTTGAAAAATACAATCTAAAACTGAGGCGTGAAAATTGGTAGAACCTTAACGTGGCGTTATTGCCCCGGGTACTTTATTTTAAATTAATTTTAAAAAATCGTTTTGCTTAAAATCCTTTTCAATAATTTTAATTAATACTATATAATGAAAAATTCTTTTTTTTTTTCAGCACAGAATTTTGTTAAATATTTTTTTCAATAATTAAAGCTTGGTTAAATTTTTATTCTGTTAAATTATTGTATAACTGCTGTTGAAATTTTTCTTAAAATGTGTCATAATTCAATTTATTTCGCCATGTTCTCAAATAAATGAAAATATTCTTACCTTTTTATGAAGACAAAGGTTCGTGGAACAGAAGTAATCAAATTTTGAGTCTAAAACATCTTATATTTGTAAAATAATATTAAGGGTGTAATTGATAAAATATTTTTCCACCCTAAACATCTCGAAATTTTGAGACATTTTCAGACTCATTTTTAAAAGATAAAACATGAAACTCGATGAGATGATTTTTGAAAAGATTGTAATAGACAGTGTGATTTCATTTTTTCACCTAATTAGTCAAAACTTGATTTATAAACAATTATTTTCTCAGTATGATTTTTTTTTTTTTTTTTTTTTTTTTTTTGGTTCAAAGGTCTACTGCTTCGGAAAATTCGGCTCAAAACACCAAATTTGACAGCATTTTTTGCAATAGTTTCTGTATTTGTTTATAAAAATCGACATGCACGGCACATTATGTAATTCCTAAAAAAGAGAAGTTGCCAGTTTGATGCATTTGAGAGCAAAAATAAATTTGAAATTACAATCGGCTCTCGTTAATTCGAACTCGTCGGAACCACAAGAAACGTTCGAATTATCCGAAGTTCGAATTATGAAAAGTATGAAATGAGAACATCTTAATATGGTACTATTACAAACGAATTAATGTTATAGTGTTTTTTAAATTTATTATGTCTGTTATCATCAGAATATAACTTAATATTAAATTAGAATGTATAAATGCATAAACTAGCGTATTTACTCGTGTATAGGGCGCACGTGTATATAAGGCGCATCCCTACTTTACAAGTAAAAATGGCGATTTCTTAAAATCTCGTATATAACGCGCACCATAACTTTGATACGCTGATGAAGAATGACCAAATGATTTTCAGTAAAAAAAAGTCGAAACAAACATTACACCAGACCAGAAAACAAGACGAAAATGCATTTTTAGACTTCGGGTTGTAAGAGAATGACGGGAAATAGGAATGAGTGACAGTAAAGAGAATTGCTAATTAGTGTTTAGATAATGTCATTAGCTCTGTTGTATAAAAAACTGCAATGAATGAAATAAATATGCAGTAAAACTTCAATTAAGTAACATTTTCCGAGTTTTAATATCTTCTTTGAATAATTTCTTGTTTCATATGTATATCGTTCGACTGCATCCAACAGTAAAAAATTATTCCATGTATAAGGCGCACCTAGGAGTTTTGCCCTAATTTTTTGGAAAAAAAGTGCTCCATATACACGAGTAAATACGGTATTTAAAAGATTAGAAACAAGCACAATGGAAGAAAAATTCGAAGCGTCACTGATGGACAGACGACGCACTTAGAAAGTGAATATTAAATGCATGAGTTTATATGTATACTCGTTCGGAACAATTTTTCATAAAAATCAAAGAAAGAAAGTTATTCAAATGATCTGAAATCCGTGATAAAAAATTTAAGAATGAAAAATCTTAATTCTCGTTAGTTCAAATTAAACGATGTCAAGAGAAAAGAGTTCGAATTAATGAAAAAGTTTAACGTTATTCTGCCATCGAAAATTTCGGGACTTCATGTTTAGTTCGAATTAAGCGAAGATTCGAATTATCCGATTTCGAATTAACGAGAGTCGACTGTAAATCAGAAAATAAGCAGTTTGAATTGCAATGCACCCTTAATATTACTACTGCGCTGTCGAAAAATTTTCTGCGAAATTACAGAGAATCTGGGAGTAATCCATTATTTTAAGTCTTATGTAAAATTACAGAGATTTGGAAAACAAAAATTCTGTTAAATAACATAGAAATTTTTCGGTAAATTTACAATAGACTTTGTAAATTAACATCGTAAAAAATACACGTCTCTCTAAATTTATATTTAATGATAATGATTTATAAAAAAGCGTAATTTCAATGTTGAAAATTAATTAAAGAATTAATTAAAATCATACATATACAGTAGTAATAATAATAATAATGATGACTCAACTCATATATCAGAAATAAAACAGACGGCTCCTTTGAAAATAAATAGACACTAGGATTTCTTCATCTTGTTAACTAAATGTAATATCTGAATGTATTTATGTAGAATACTGGCGATAAAATGTAAAATTTCGATCTAAATTACACCACTTAAGAAAATTCTACCAAGAACACATGTAGATTTAGTAGTCGTGTACAGGGCCCGACTTAGGCAATTGGGGGGGGGGGGGCTGGGGCAAACATTATTAGGGGGGCCCCTTTCTATCTTAAAATTTTTCGTAAATTATACTGAAATGACTTAAACTGAAATTCATAACTATTGTATGCGTACATAAATTTCGTACCAAGTACTATTCACATCTGTATACATAATAGAAGAATAAAGACAACTTTAAGAAATTATAAAATAGAGCTTTTTTTTTTTTTCGATTACAAGAATTTGACGATAAATGTGCGGCCTTAAGGAGGCATTGGATATGGAAACAGAGGGTGTAGGAGAAGGAAGATCCTTAAATTAAAAAAAAAAAAAAAAAGAATTTTGATCACTTTTGATAATTTTTTATCATTTGACACCTTTAACGAAAAACTTATATCTGTCCTTGGGGGGGGGGGGGGGCTTAAACCGGCGGCCCAGGGCAAATGCCCCGCATGCCCCTGCCTTAGTCAGGCCCTGGTCGTGAAGTACCGGGTAGTAAAGCAACAAATAAACATCCTTTGGCATATTTCCCACTTGAATTAAACAGAAGCGTCGAATGTTTTTAATCACATTTATTCATATTTCACATCACAGGAAAACAACTCCATTCACGGCGTTAGATGCAACCATTATAAGTAAAAGATGTTATTATCAAAGAACTTCGTCAGATAAATTCTTCCCACCAGCTAACAGGAGTTTTATTAGCACAAGAAAAACGCAGAACAATCACTCTGAAGGCAATGTAACAAGGTTTTATCAGATTCTGCGCAACAATACAGGATTTTATAGCTAAGTTCTAAGTTTATATAGAAAAAGTAATTTTAACCTATGCAAAATTTTATCCCACGGAAAAAAAAAGAGTTTTTGCAGTCGATCGAAAGGTTATATGATGCAATCCGTCTTCTAGCGTCACTTAGAAGGGAATTATGAGTAATCGAATGATAAACGTAAATACAAAGATTATACCACAGATAAAAGAATAAATTTAAGTAATGGGATTATAGAAAAGGAATTGCTTTGACATATTAATGTTTTTTGGAATAAAATAAAAAAAAGTTGATTGAAGGTATGGAATTAAAATAAATATGTTAAGATATTATAAAAAGAAAGAGGAAAAGTTAAATATTAAAAGAATTTGAAAATAATTAATTAATATATAAAATAATAATTAATAAATAATAATAATAGATAAAAATTAATAAATAAAATAATAAATAATTACTTAATAATAATTATATAATAATCATAAATAAATAATTAATAATAATAATAAATAAAAATGAATTAATTAATTAATAATTAATAATAACGCAAATATTTTTATTATTACACACACACACATATATATGTATTAAATTTATAAAATTAATCATGCTGCAAATTAAATCCCCAACCCCCCCAAAATATTAAAAAAAAATTATGCCAAAAGATAAACAGTAAATTTTGTTTATTTGATATCACATATTTAAATTAAGGAACCAAATATTTAATATAAAGAATCCTTTTAGGGAACATCAACATAAAACCGAAATTTCAAAAATCTATACTAATAAAAGAACAAAACGCTCTGTCTGTGTGTGTGATGGCTAGCTAAATCTACAGCATGTATGAGGCTCAAAATTTTTTTGAGAGTAGCCTCAAATCTCTCCTGATGTACCTGAGCTTCAGAATTTCGAAATTCTATTTATTAACTGAGTAATTAATTAAATTCCAAAGCTCACTCTCATAAAAAATCGCGTTTTTGCCTTTTTTTTTTTTTTTTTTTTTTTACCCTTCATTTGCTTATGGCTGGTTGGTTGCATAAAATTTTCGCAGAAATAATTAAAAAAGCTGGGACAGACCTTTAAAATTCATAGACTGGCAAACTGTCAGTTTAAATGAGGAATTTTTTTTTTTTTTAAATCACAGTTGTTGTACGCCATGGAGGAAAAAGATAGGTGGAGGTGAAGTAAACCACAAAAAAGGTTTGCAATATGAAACCATTTATCGCTCAAATTTTAATGTCCCAAACAAAAGCACGTGGAAGGGATTTTGTATTAATAAGACGAATTGAAAGAAATGAATTACAGCTGAAGAATATTTTAGAAGAAATAGTAATTTTTTAAAAAGGTCTTTTTTCTATTATATTATTTATTTAAAAAATGTTTGCTTTTAAAATAATTGAAATTGGAAAATTAGAAATAATTAAATGTCAAAATAAAATTAAATAAAACATTGAAAACATTTGATTTGAACTAAAAATTGTATTACTAAAAGTTTTATTTTTTTCTGAACTTTTTAATACTTTATAACGTAGATGAAAAATGATTATGATTTAACAACATATTAATAATTCTATGCCAATATATAAAATATATTGATGAAAACCTTCTTTTAAAATGATGCATGAAAACTTAAATAACAAATATTAATCTAAAATCTAGATTTCAGAGTGCTGACGATTTTAAGATATTAACGACAGAATGTTAACTTTTCAAGCAAAATCTTAAATGATGCTTCTATATTGATATTTCAAAGTCATATGATAAAAATATTCAAATAATTCTTGCTTATGATTGATATATTTGTATCTTTTATGCATTCCGATCGAGTATTACAGCCAATAATGGCACAAAACGTTATTTTTTAAACGAAATTTTAGTCATCTATTCAATAACAGTTTAAAAGGTAAAAAATAAAAGCAAAGAAATACGAGTTTAAACCAGTTTGAATTGATCGGCGTGTCAAAGCACATGGTTTTGTTTGTGCTTATTTGGATTTAATGTAGCAGATTTTAGGGTTACATTTTTGGCGTCACCCCAAGACATTATACTTCCACTCAATTAATTTCTTTTTACTCTATGGTTGTATGCAGATTTTTGGCATTTCAAACTTTAGAATGTATGAGTCATTAGCTGTGTTGCAGTAAAAAAATCACACAACAGTTTTCTAGGAGTTTATTTTTTTTATCATTGATAAAATTTAAATGTATTCTATTGAATTTAAAATTGTATTATGGCTTTAATTTGTTTTTAAAACAAAAATAAAATAGCTGTTTGGCGTACAATTGTTCGAATCCGCAAATGATTTATACACCATAATAAATTATATAATAGCAAAGTAAATTATTTATCAGAAATAGCCATAAAAAGAATAGTAGCAAAACTGATTATAACTTTAATGTTTAGACTAATTAACACATAACCCAATCCCAACCAGAAAAAAACAGATCACACTGCGATCCGTGATAGACAAAATTTCCGTGAGTATAAACCCGACGAAAAAAAAAAAAAAAAAAAACTATGGATTTGATAACTTACCCGAACCAAATCTCAATCCCATAGAAATGTTCAAATGAAGCATAATCCGATCCAAACAAGGGAAAATAATTTTTGTGGGCATGAAACCTGACCCGAACCTAAATATTTTCTTTAAAAAAAAAACTCGAAATATCACCCGAAGAAAATCTGAAACCGATAAAAATATTCCAGAGAACTATAACCCGATCCCAGCAAGATAAAATACTTTCCGTAGTCATAGACCCGATTCAAACCAAAAAAATTTCATTTGAAAAATCCTGAAATTTGACCCAAACCACATCTAAATCCGAACAAAAATTCGAAAGAACCATAACCGGATTCGAGTAAGACAAAATAATTTCCGTGGACATGAACTCGATACGAACCTAAAACTTTCATTCGAAAAAATACCTAACATTTGAATCGAACCAAATCTGGATCTGACAAAACTATTTCAAAGAACCGCAACCGGATCCGAACAAGACAAAATATTTCCATGCACATGAACCCAGTCCGAACCTCAAAAATTTTCTTTGAAAAGATCGCGAAATTTGAACTGAACCAAACCTGAACTTGGCAAAAATATTCCAGTGAAGCATGTCCTTATTCGAACAAGACAGAATAATATTCGTGAACACGCAAGAAGACTTGAACCCAAAAGTTCTATTTGAAGAAAAACCCGAAATCTAAATTGAGCCAAATCTGAACCCGATAAAAATATTCCAAAGCATCCGAGCAAGACGAGCATCCCTCGATTCGAGCAAGACGAAATAATTTCCGTGGACATAAACCAGACTCGAACCTAAAAAATCCGATTTGAAAAAACCTGAAATTTGACCCAAACCACATCTGAATCTTACCAAAATATTCGAAAGAATCATAAACGGATTCGAGTATGATAAAATAATTTCCGTGGAGATGAATTAGATCCGAACCTAAAAATTCTATTTGAAAAAATACCTGAAATTTGAATCGAACCAAATCTGAAACTGACAAAAATATTCCAACGAACCGTAACCGGATCCGAATAAGACAAAAAGTTTCCATGCACATGAACCGAATCTGATCCTAAACTAGTTGGATGTGCCAATCCCAAAACTTTCTTCTATCTCATACGTACATTTTAATATTAAAAAAAAATAGTTACTCATTTTAATGCTTTAATAATTTTAATTCAATACCATACCAACTTTGATTTTCATCTTAAATTTCTGCTTCAATCAATTAATCGGAGTAAAAACCAATTTCCGTCTCAGCACGAGCCGATGGACAATAGAATGATAGGCAGATTTTTTTTTTCAAATTCAGGGAGGACCTACTTGCCTTACCAAAAAATAATCATATACAAAAAATTTAGTTCAGTTCTAGAACTAACTTCATGCACTTTTATGCGGTGCAATATTGAAAATGGCATAAAATTCGCTATTGCAGCGCCCCCTTCCGGCGAATTTTTTTCAGATTCAGGGCGATCGAACTAGCCATAGCCATACACTTACACAAAAAATTTCGTTCAATTCGATGCATAATTTCATGTACTTTTGGTCGGTGCAATATTGAAAATGGCAGAAAAATCGCGATTGCAGCGCCCCCTTCCAATGGATTTTTTTCAAATTCAGAGAGGACCAACTAGCCATAGTCATACATGTACACAAATAATTTGGTTCAATTCGATGCATAACTTCATATACTTTTGGTCGGTACAATATTTAAAATGGTACAAAAATCGCGATTGCAGCGCCCCCTTCCGGCCGATTATTTTCAAATTCAAGGGGGACCAACTAGCCATAGTCATACACTTACACAAAAAATTTGGTTCAATTCTATGCATAACTTCATATACTTTTGGTCGGTACAATATTGAAAACGGCACAAAAATCGCGATTGCAGCGCCCCCTTCCGGCGGAGTATTTCAAAACTGAAGGAGGACCTGCTTGCCACAGCCAAAAACATTCACAAAAAATTTGGTTCAATTCTATGCATAACTTCAAACACTTTTTGATAGTAGAATGGCGACATACAGACAGACATTTTGTAAAAACATGTTTTTTGGAATGTCTAACCCCTAAAACGTGTAAATCCGTCGAAAACCGGAAGTCGAAAAAAATTTCGATTACAATACTTTCTTCTATTGAAGATAGAAGAAAGTAAAAATTTCTTTGAAAAAATCTCGAAATCTGAAATGAACCAAATCTGAACTTGACAAAAATATTCCAGTGAAGCATGTTCTTATTCGAACAAGGCCGAATAATTTCCGTGAACACGCGAGAAAACCCGAATCCAAAAATTACATTTGAAGAAAAAGCCGAAATCTGAATTAACCAAGTCTGAATTTGACAAAAGTATTCCAGTGAAGCGTGTCTTTATTCGAATCAGACAGAGAAATTTCCGTGGACACGCAGGAAGATCTGAACCCAAAAATTCCATTTGAAGATAACGTCGAAATATGAATTGAACCAAATCTGTTCCCGACAAAAATATTTCACAGAACCATAACTGGATCCTAGCAAGGCAAAATAATTTCCATGGACCTGAATCCGACCCGAATATTTAAATCGAATTTCAAAAAATACCTGAAATCTTAATCGAACCAAATCTGAACCCGATGAAAATATTCTAATGAATCATAACCAAGATCCGAACAAGACAAAATAATTTCCATGGACATGAACCCAATATATGGTTAGGTAACATTTGGGTTGCGATTATGTTGCAATTACATTACGGTAAGTCTTTGATTTTATTTAATTTCACGTTAGGTTACAGTTAGATCACGGTTAATTTAAAGTTAGGTTAAAGTTAAATTGTATTTATGTTATGATTAGAATAAGATTAGGTTACAATAAAGTGACGACTAGGTTACATTTATGTTATATTTAAGTTACGGTAGGGTACTGTTAAGTCGCAGTTAGGTTACAGACAGGTTATGGTTACGGTAAAAAAGTTTACGGTTAGGAATTTGTCCACAGAGTGAACATTACGCATGCTTTAATTAAAAATAAACACTTACTTTTGTTAAATGGCTCTGAAATTATAATACTATACACCAATCTTTTATTATCGAGTATCAATTTCATTCACGGTATAATCGGATTTAAGAGTGATATGATTAATTTGAAATTCAAAATATTTCTCTTGGGATTTCTATGTAAAAAAAAATAATTAGTTACGTGACTTAACAGTGATTTTTACGGGTAAGTATCAACACTTTAACACGAAAATAATGCAATCGTTGGATACATGTTCCCTCCCGCGTTTCTCATTGCTCGTTTTAAGTATTTTTAGAGTTTAATATTAATTGTTGTTTTTTAAACCGATTTTTCACACAGTCAGATGCCACGTTACAGGCAATGCATTTCTGCATGCTTCGAGTTAATAATAAAATCATACAAATTTCAAGTTCGTTTAATGTTATTAATACACACCCGGGCAACGCCGGGCGGGTCATCTAGTGAAGAATAAAAGATAGATACCTGAAATGTAAAACATTCCTCATTTACTAATATTTCTTTTTCTAATAAGCTAAATCAAACACCTACCAGAAACGACTATGATTTTTTTTTCTGAATCCTTTGAAATGCTATTCAAAAGCCGCCTTCGAAGTGAAAAACAAATTTTAAAATTACTTTTTTTTCAAACTTATTTGTAAAATACGAATATTACATAATCAATTACAGCAGATGTTATATAATCGATCGCCAAGTTACGTTACTTTAAATCGCCAACGTAATCCTTGCATTCTCGCCAATTTCACCTTAGGAGAGAAATGATTTCTTTTTAGTTTTTCCCTTGAGGAAGGCGGTTTGAACTAATAAGCTTATAGGATGTAAATTCGTCTCTTTTCGTCGAAGTTTTTAAAAGCAAATGTATTTACACTTTTCAGGTGAAAATATTATGCATTTTTTATTTTAAAGGCATACCTATTTACCTTTGAAAATAAAAATATTTGTTTCAGTATAAAGATATGTGCTTTATCAAGCAAGTCGGAAATTCGGTATATGCTTTTAAATGTAGTTAGTTTTAGGTAGCTTTCATTACAAAAAGTAATAAAGAATACTGCCCAGTTAAACTGATGGCATTGAGCTCACAGGCTACAAATACTAATTGTACATTAAAGCCTTATATTTTCAAGGGTTAATTCCGTTCGAAAAAAAAATTAAGAAGGGGAAACAGCTCTCCCCTTTCCTCTTTTTTTTATACTTAATCATTGAATCTCCTATACTATCAAAGACATGCTTTATCATATAAAAAATCTATATCCAAAATTCAGAGCAAATTAGATAATTCTTAATAAAAACCCATTTAGCATTTATATAATTTAAAAGGAGTTATCCCCTTCTTTTATACTTAACCATTAAACTTCCAAAACTATTCAGAGATTTGAACGAAATCTGAAAATTCTGCTTGAAAAACCTATTTATATAAATTAAGAGGGCATTAAGAGGGGGGGGGGCATTAGAACCCCTGTTGCCCCTATTTATACTTATTCAATGAACACTTAATAGCAGTCACGGAATCGCCTCATCAGAATGATCCTAATCTAAATTTTGAACGAAAACTTAATTCTGCATGAAAATCCCATTTATATCAACTAACGGGGGGGGGCATTAGAACCCCTGTTCCCCCTATTTATACTTATTCAATGAACACCTAATAACAGTCACGGAATCGCCTCATCAGAATGATCCTAATCTAAATTTTGAACGAAAACTTAATTCTGCATGAAAATCCCATTTATATCAACTAACGGGGGGGGGGGCATTAGAACCCCTGTTCCCCCTATTTATACTTATTTAATGAACACCTAATAACAGTCACGGAATCGCCTCATCAGAATGATCCTAATCTAAATTTTGAACGAAAACTTAATTCTGCATGAAAATCCCATTTATATCAACTAACGGGGGGGGGGGGATTAGAACCCCTGTTCCCCCTATTTATACTTATTCAATGAACACCTAATAACAGTCACGGAATCGCCTCATCAGAATGATCCTAATCTAAATTTTGAAAACTTAATTCTGCATGAAAATCCCATTTATATCAACTAACGGGGGGCATGAGCCCCCCGTTCCCCCTCTTATACATATCGAATGAACTCCAAAAACTAATCAGGGAAGCGCCTTGTCAAGATATACCTATATACAAAATTTCAAGTGGATCCGATATTTTTATCATGAGTTATCGCGTTACGCACATACGCACATACATACAGAACGGGCGGGCACATAAGCTCTCAGGCTATGATAGCCTGTGAGCTAAAAAGCTACCTATTGCAGCCGTCCGGAGTAAAACACTTCCAGAAAATTTTGGTATATTTTCACCGATCATGACCCCCAGACCCCCAAACCACCCTCCGTTCAAATGTTGACATATATATATATATATATATATATATATATATATATAACCATATATATATATGTGATATTTGTCATGCGATAACTAACGTATTTATGAACCGATTTGAATGAAACTTGGTATGTACATAGAACATACAAATATCTCGACCGAGTTCGTTGGCCAGCATCATGCGCCATCTTGTTTCAAAATGGCGGCCATTTAAAAATTTGTTAAAAATTTAAAATTTTAAATTAAATGCGAAAAAATTAAAAGCTGAAAAATATTTTTATTTTATGTGTTAGATCTTAAAACACCATATCCAGAATACTTTTTACTTTGTCTATATCTTAAAAAAATGATTGAGTTATAGCACTTTGAATTTTTCTTATGGCTGACATTTTGAAACGATCTGATTTTTGTCATGCTATAACTAACGTATTTACGAACCGATTTGAATGAAACTTGGTATGTACATAGTACATACAAATATCTCGACCGAGTTCGTTGGCCAGCATTATCCGCCAACGTGTTTCAAAATGGTGGCCGTTTAAAATTTAAAAAAAATTTAAAATTTAAAATTAAGTGCAAAAGAATTAAAAGTTGAAAAATATTTTTATTTTATGTATTAGATCCTAAAATACCGATTCTAGAACACTTTTTACTTTGTCTATATCTTAAAAAATGATTGAGTTATAGCACTTTGCATTTTTCTTATGGCTGACATTTTGAAACCGATCTGATTTTTGTCACGTGATAACACTCGTATTTATAAATCAATTTGGATGTAACTTGGTGTGTACATAGTACATAATAAAGCGTGGATCAAGTTCGTCAACCAGTTCCATCCGCCATCTTGTTTCAAAATGGCGGCCATTTAAATTTTTTAAAAAAAGTTTAAAATTTGAAATTAGGTACAAAAAAAAAAAAAAAAAAAAAAAATGAGAAATTGAAAAAGATTTTTCTTTTATCAATTTGACCTTAATACAAAGATTCCAAAGCATTTTTTGTTTCGTCTGTATGTTAAAAAATGTCTGAGTTATAGTACTTTAAATTTCTAGTGTTGCTCACATTTTGAAATGATCTGGTTTTCGTCCCGTGATAACACGCGTATTTATACACCGATTTGGATGAAACTTGGTGCGTAGATAGGACATACTGATGCCTGGACCGAGTTCGTTGGCTAGTTCCAACCGCCGCCTTGTTTCAAAATGGCGGAATATTAATTTTTTTTTTAATTAAAATTTTAAAATTAGTAAAAAAGTAAGACTTGATTGAAAGAGAAAAAGAATTAAGATTGAAAGGATGAAAAAGATTTTTCTTTTGTGGTTTGACTTTGATACAAAGATTCCAGAGCATTTTTTGTTTCATCTATATCTTGAAAAATGGCTGAGTTTTAGCACTTTCAATTTCCAGTGTGATTGACATTTTGAAACGATCTAAAATTTGTCACGCGTTAATAAGCATATTTATAAACTGATTTCGATATAACTCCGTGTGTTCATGGTGCATACCAATGTCTTGACCGAGTTCACGGGCGAACTTTATCTGCATGTTTCAAAACGGCGGCCATTTAAATTTGCCAAAAATCTTTTCAATGTATAATGATGTATAAACAAAAAATTAGAAATTGAAAAAAGGTTCTTTCTAAACCATTTATCTTAATAATGAATTCCGGAGTATTTTTTGCTTTGTCTTTACCTTAAAAAACGCCTGGGATATAGCAGTTTGAATTTCTAATGTGGGTGACATTTAAAAAAAAAAAGTCAATTTGCCCGCGATAGCTCTCGTATAGATTAATCGATTTCGATGTGAGTGTGTATGTTCACATGAATTAAGATTTCGATCAAGCTCATTGGTTTTTTTTATCCATCATGCTGCTTTAAAATGGATATCGTAGAATTTGGCGACCCTATAAATCGCTTAAAATAAAATCAGGTTGAATAAAATATGACTAATTTCTAAAGATTCCTATTAATATTCAATATTGACAAAAACTAGTATTCAATCTTATATAATCGTGTTCCACTAATTTGAGCTTCATATGTTTGAATAATATAATATAATATAAAATAAATAAATAACTAAATAAGTATTTGAAAGCCACCTCTTCCTCCTGGCATTGCCGGAAGGACTTTTTTGCATATTATTCTTTACATATAAGTTCTGTATTTCATACACAGAGCTGCACAAAAATATTTGCGTTCCATTCTCCTTATTAGAGGAAATTGGTGAAGGGAAATTTTCACCTGAAATATATGTATCTCTTAAATGAACTAAATTTTGGAATGCATGTTGTTAATGGATACAAATCTCTATATGGGGCTGATCTACAGGGCTGATCAAAAATTCGGATAGTTTTCAAATTGTAGAAGAGAGCAGTTAAAATTCAGTTTTAAATGTATTATACATTTCCATAACTTGAAATGAAAATAATATTTTAATAGTTATAATAATATTTATTATATATTTAAAATAATATTTTTTAAACGGTTCAATTTTGTTACATTACTGCGAATGTGTTGGAAAATGCTTCATAATCTATGCTTGCCGCATGATTTTTTTCTTTCTTGTTATGTTTGTAAAATTAATCATGCTGAAAGAAAAATTAAAAAAAAAATTAAATTTTATACCAAAAGACAAACAGTAAAATTTATTTCTTTGATATCACATATTTAATTTGAAGGAGCCAAATATTTAATATAAAGAATCCATTTAGGGAACGCCAACATAAAACTGAAATTTCACAAATGAAGAATAAAAAATGAATACTTAAAATCTAAAGCATTTCCCATTCACAAATATTTCTCTTTCTTGTAAACAAATTCAAACACATTGCAGAAACGACTAGTATGTTTTTCCTGAATCCTTTGAAATGCTGATCAAAAGCCGTCTTCGAAGTGAAAAATAAATTTTAAAATTACTTCTTTTTCTCAACCTATTTGTAAAATACGAATATTCCATAATCAATTACAGGAGCTGTTATGTAATCGGTCGCCAAGTTACGTTACTTTAAATCGCCAACGTAATCCTTGCATTCTCGCCAATTTCACCTTAGGAGAGTAGAGATGGGCAATATCGTTCCTTTTAAGGAACCGTTCCAGCCGGATTCGTTCACCAAAAGGAACGAGTTCTTTGGACTCGTTTCGGTTTGGAACCGTTCCGAAAAAAGGAACGATTCCGACAAAGGAACGATTTTGAGAAAAAGGAACGAATTCGAGAAAAAAGGACGATTTCAAGAAAAAAAGGAACGAATCCGTAAAAAAGGAACGATTTTGAGAAAAAGGAACGAATTCGAGAAAAAAGGACGATTTCAAGAAAAAAAGGAACGAATTCGAGAAAAAAGGACGATTTCAAGAAAAAAAAGGAACGAATCCGTAAAAAAAGGAACGATTCCGACAAAGGAACGATTTTGAGAAAAAGGAACGAATTCGAGAAAAAAGGACGATTTCAAGACAAGAAGGAACGAATCTGTAGTCAAAGGAATGAATCCGATAAAAATGGAACGAATCTGAGAAAAAAAAGGAACGATTTCGAGATAAAAAGGAAGGAATCCGATAAAATAGGATGGATTTTTTTTAAAAAAAGGTTCCAAGGGAAAAAAAACGCGTCCGAAACTATTTTACAAAAAAGGGAACGAATCCGGAAACAGGCATAACAGATCTCGGAGCGACATGCAATCCCTAATATTTATTATTTATAACTAATTTATTTTCTTACTTATTCATTTTTTTCATATCATTTCTTATGGTTTGCTTTAATTTTTAAATATTTTGGACAGATCATTTTATTTTTAAGAGTTCATTTTATTCATCTGTGTGCGCTATTAATTAGCATAGTTATTTCTATTCCCCAATAATATAAGTATTCCCTGACTTTATGATTTATTGTATTAAGCATAATTGCTCTTGAAAATTTGCATTTGGTTGACCTTTCATTTATCGCTATAGTTTATCCATGAAATTTTACTGTAGCTTTGGTTTTGGTCATCAGGCTGTTGCGGCGGTCTATTAGATTTTCAATGTAATCATTGCTTTCCTCTCCAAAATCTGTCGTCAAATGACCTTCGATTTATTTTATTATTTTTGCGTAGGAAATTTCTTTATTGATCTAATATTTGATATCAGGGTCTATGATTTGTTTCCTCTTCAAAATTCACCCTAACGTAATCTTTAACTTATATATCGGTCCTTGTAACCGGCCGTTTTCCAAGTTGGTCCATTTCAGTACGATTCCTCAAGGAATTGGGAATTTCGGAGTCTGCCCATTTCCAGAAAATTCCTAGAAGTCCATCTATTTAGGAATTAAGGGTGTATTCAAAAAAAAAAAAAAAAATAAATTTCCACCTTCAACAGCTCGAAAATTTCCGATGCAGTTTCAGACACATTTTTAACCCTTTCCGACACACTGTGCCCGGTCTGGGATATCTAATTTTAATTCCAAACTTGCAAACGGCACCAATAACATTTTAATAAAATTTTGCTTTTGCAACAAAGGCTTAAATTAAGGAATTCAAAATATCTAAAAAAATCGTTCGTGAATTCCGGTGTCAGTCAATATTTTCTTATTTTACTAACAGATTTTGCCCGTGCCGGAAAGGATTAAAAGTAGATACGTGAAACTTGCTGAGGTGATTTTTAAAGATATGTATAAGAGGCCGCGTGATTTCTTTGTTTTCGCTCAATTCGTTAGAATTTGATTTATAAACAATTACTTTCTCAGTGTGACCATTTTTTTCGTTCGCAGATCTCTCTCTTTAGGAAATTCAGTTCAAAACGCCAACTTTGACAACAGTTTTTTGCAATATTTTTTGCAATTGTAAAAAAAAATGACAAGTACGGCGCATTGTGTACTTTTTAGAAAGAGAATTGCCAGTTTGAAACGTTTGAGAGCAAAAATGATTTTAAGAATAAATCAGACAATAAGCAGTTTGGATTGGAATACACCCTTAACCCCTTCCGCGACCCCTGCGCTTGTGTTTTTTCGGGTCAGGGAATCCGAATTTGCATCTTCTCAGCAAAAATTTCTCTCGGCAACTCCCCTCCCCCAATTTTTAATAAAATGCATCCCAAAAGAAATTTTTAAAAATTCAATTTTTTACTGTTTTAGCGAAAAAGTATCTATAAATTTAGATGCAGACAAAATTTCCAAGAAATACGATGCATAACATTATGACGTAGGATGAACGGGGAGGGGGAGCATCGTTTGCTTTTTCTCTCCTCCGAACTTTCAATAATTCTTATTTTATGTTTTTGGGTCATTGAATCCGAATTTTTTACTTCTTCCCCCCCTCCCCCCAGAAAAAAGTAAAATAATCGCCAATATAGGTTTTTTATATTTTTTGAGGAAAAATTATCTAGAAATTCAGAAAGTAGACAGAATTTTCAAAAAAGTACGATGCATAACATTATGATTTAGGATGAAGGGAGTGTGTGTGTGGGGGGGGGGGGAAGCCTGCCTCACAGAGCTACGTGCACTAAGTTATGCAATTCCACTTTTACCAAAATTTGTGTGCATGTGTTTGAGGGGGAGGAGTTGCCGGGAGAAATTTTCATTCAGCGATCCATAAAACATAAAATAAGTCTTTTCTAGAGCTACCATGAATTTTGCTAGGTATAGCCCCTATATGGTCTCTATTGCCTTGACTCGGGCGACCAGGGTCGTGCGAAAAGAAAACTGTACCCGCGGCAAAGTCTCAATCTAGCGCTCCCATAGTAAGTTGGGGGGGACCCCTCAACTTTTTCTTGTGACAGGCCAAAACATAACGTTGGTAGTATAATTTTGGCGCCCCATAAGTTTCCGCCATCGAGGTGACCGCCCCCGTCGCACCCCTCCCCTTTTACATGGGGCTGCAGACGATACAGTGCCACAGCGCATGTTGAGAGGCAGACTCCCTCCTCCAAGTTCATGCTACGTCATGATGTCACGTATCAATTTTGCCTGCTTTCTGAATTTCCTTTTTTCCAAAAACTTTTAATTAAATATATATATATATATATATATATATATATATATATATATATATATATATATATTAAAATTAATATTTTTTATTATAATAGCCGAAAATTAAACGTATTTTGGGTATCATTTTACCTTTTCTTTTTTCTTTTCTTTTTTTTTCTTTTTTCTCTTCTTTTTTTTTTTTTTTCTTTTCTTGAGGGAGGATTTTAGTGAGAAGTTAAAAATTTGGATTCAGCTATCCCAAAACATAAAGTAAGTCTTACAGGAAAAATTCGTAGGAGTAACGCGAGAGCGAAGACATATCATGCGATTGGTTAACCTCCTCAGTCCTGATGTCGCATATAGGTGACACAAAAGAATATCCATTAAGTTCATTTAATGCAATCTTATTTAATAAATCTTTTAATTTAATTTAAAATTGTTAAAATTACTTACTTCTAGAGGTTTTTACTAAATGCGTGCATATTAGAGGCATCCATACATACTGATACATCTTTGAATATGTTTTACAGTAATTTTAAATTAGTTTGTGTGGTCCTTCTTAATATTTGTCTCAGATTTGAGAAATTTGAGTGGAATTGCATAACGTAGTGCATGTAGCGCCGCGGCGCATGTTGAGAGGCAGGCTTCCCTCTTCCCGTTCATCTTACATCTTAGTCATGCATCGTATTTGTTGCAAATTTTGTATACTTTCAAAATTTCTGCATACTTTTTTACTAAAACGATAAAATAATTGATTTTTTTCTTAAATAACTTTTTTTTTGGGGGGGGGGGAGGAGGTGAGTATTTTGCCAAATTTTAGGGGAGTTGCCGAGGAAAATTTTGGTGGGAAGTTGAAAATTCGGATTTAGCGAATTAAAAAGCATAAAAAAAGCCTTTTTCCAGAATTATCATGAATTTTGCTAGGTAGAGACCCAATACGGTCTCTATTGCCTGGACTATTGTTCAAACAGGTTTTCCTCTATGTAATAAACCTCAATGTAAGTTGATTAAAACAATCTTCGAGAGTTTCAAGATTGTTTTTTAATCATCTTCTTCATCAGAGGAAAAAAAAGCCAAACTTATAAAATCATACATGAGCGAGCGCTATTAGCTGGTTTTATTTTTCTTTTGTCAAAGAAGATTCTCAAATTCAAATTATGCTTGAGGAAAAATAGCATGAAACCGAAATGTACATAAAAGTGCGTAGCTATTAAAATAATCGAAAATCAGTTATTATCCCATTAAAGTGCAATTTTTATGACATGATGATGTATTTCTTATATTATTCAAAACCGTTTTCAAATCAGTTTTTTTTTCTTTCTTTTAATCTTGTTTTTCTTGAAAATTCTTTATATATATATATATATATATATATATCATTTCGTATGATATATTTACTAATTAGAAAAAGTATTAGTGCATGCATCTAAAACTATATGGTGTTCCATTACCTTCAGATCCTGGTACTCAATCGATAAAGCACGTTTAGGTTCTCTATTCGAATCCTAGCTGGGGCATTTTTTTCACTCAGATATAAAAAATCAACTTCGTAAATTATTTCTTTTAGATCAATTTTGCATGAACACGTCAGATAGTATTGTAATTAAATCACAGATCACAGTAAATAATTTGTAACAGACAATATCTTAAATGAAGTAAAATAATATATTTATATTTTTCTAAACATTAAATTTAAGAGGATATAATGCGCAGTTGTAGTTTTTTAAACGTTTATCCACTCCTACAACTTTAATTTCTTTTCTCTTTATTTCGTTTTTCTTCGTCTCCCCTCCCCCCCCCGCTTTTTTTCATACACGTTCAAAGGGTATTTGGGCAATACACTTTGCTTTAATAAATCAAAATATATCTTATTTTAAAATTAAAAAGCGTATTTTAATTCATTAAAACTGGACAATCTACAAGAACAAGAACCGATTTTTTCGGAATCGATCCATTTCAAACCGAATCCAAGATATCGGTCTTTTCGGACCGAATCTGATGAATCGGTCCTTTTCGCAGTCGGTGCATTTCGGAACGAGTCCGAGGAATCTGTGCTTTTTCGGAGTCGTTTCATTTCGGAACGAGTCCGAGGATTCGCTCCTTTTCGGAGTCGTTTCATTTCGGAACGAGTCCGAGGATTCGCTCCTTTTCGGAGTCGTTTCATTTCGGAACGAGTCCGAGGATTCAGTACTTTTCGGAGTCGTTTCATTTCGAATGAGTCCGAGGTTTCGGTCCTTTTCGCAGTCGTTTCATTTCGGAATGAGTGCGAGGAATCGGTCCTTTTCGGAGTCGTTTCATTTCGGAACGAGTCCGAGGAATCGGTCCTTTTTGGAGTCGTTTCATTTCGGAACGAGTCTGAGGAATCGGTCCTTTTCGAAGTCGTTTCATTTCGGAACGAGTCCGAGGAATCGGTCCTTTTCGGAATGGTTTCATCTCGGAACTAGTCCAAGGAATCGTTCCTTTTCGGAATGAGTCCGATCAATCGTTCCTTTTCGGAATGATTTCATTTCGAAACTAGTCCGAGGAACCGTTCCTTTTCGGAACGAGTCCGAGGAATCGTTTCTTTTCGGAATGGTTTCATTTCGGAACTAGTCCGAGGAATCATTCCCTTTCGGAACGAGTCAGATCAATCGTTCCTTTTCGGAATGGTTTCATTTCGGAACTAGTCCGAGGAACCGTTCCTTTTCGGAATGAGTCCGAGGAACCGTTCCTTTTCGGAACGAGTCCAAGGAACCGTTCCATTTTGGAATCGTTCCGAAAAGGAACGAATCCTTTTTACAGACAGGAACCGTTCGTGCAGTTCCACTGCCGGAACCGTTCCTTTGGAATCGTTCCTCAACAAATGACACATCTCTATAGGAGAGAAATGATTTCTTTTTAGTTTTTCCCTTGAGGAAGGCGGTTTGAACTAATAAGCTTATAGGATGTAAATTCGTCTCTTTTCGTCGAAGTTTTTTAAAGCAAATGTATTTACACTTTTCAGATGAAAATATTATGCATTTTTTATTTTAAAGGCATACCTATTTACCTTTGAAAATAAAAATATTTATTTCAATATAAAGATATGTGCTTTATCAAGCAAGTCGGAAATTCGGTATAGGTTTTTAAATGTAATTAGTTTTTTGCATATTGTTCTTTATATATAAGTTCTGTACTTCATACACAGGGCTGCACAAAAATATTTGCGTTCCATTCTCCTTTTTAGAGGAAATTGGTGAAGGGAAATTTTAAGCTGAAATATATGTAGCTCTTAAATGAACTAAATTTTGGAATGCGTGTTGTTAATGGATACAAATCTCTATATTATACACAGGGCTGCTCAAAAATTCGGATAGTTTTCAAACTGTAGAAGAGAACAGTTAAAATTCAGTTTTAAATGTATTATACATTTCCATAAGTTGAAATGAAAAATAATATTTTAATTTTTTAAACGTTTCAATTTTGTTGCATTATTCTGAATGTGTTGGGAAGTGCTTCATAATCTATGCTTACCGCATGACTTTTTCTTTCTTGTTATCTTTGTAAAATTTATCATGCTGAAAATAAAATTAAAAAAAAAATTTAAATTTTATACCAAAAGACAAACAGTAAAATTTATTTCTTTGATATCAAATATTTAATTTGAAGGAGCCAAATATTTAATATAAAGAATCCATTTAGGGAACGCCAACATAAAACTGAAATTTCACAAATGAAGAATAAAAAATGGATACTTAAAATCTAAAGCATTTCCCATTCACTAATATTTCTTTTTCTAGTAAACAAATTCAAACACATTGCAGAAACGACTAGTATGTTTTTCCTGAAACCTTTGAAATGCTGATCAAAAGCCGCCTTCGAAGTGAAAAATAAATTTTAAAATTACTTCTTTTTCTCAACCTATTTTTAAAATACGAATATTCCATAATCAATTACAGGAGCTGTTATATAATCGGTCGCCAAGTTACGTTATTTTAAATCGCCAACGTAATCCTAGAATTCTCGCCAATTTCACCTCAGAAGAGAAATGATTTCTTTTTAGTTTTTCCCTTGAGGAAGGCGGTTTGAGCTAATAAGCTTATAAGATGTAAATTCCGTCTCTTTTTCGTCGAAGTGTTTTAAAGTAAATATATTTACAGTTTTCAAAAGAAAGAATTATGCATTTTTTGTTTTAAAAGCATACTTATATATCTAGGAAAATAAAAGTATTTGTTTTAGTGTAAAGATGTATGCTTTATCAAACAAGCCGGAAATTGTATGTCAAACGTGGCAAATGAGATCCTTTCGTACTGTAACTTAGTTTTAAAAATATTTAGATTACAAAATTTATTACGATTATCTATACTAAATTCTATAATAAGAAAATATTTTTTTGGTAAATTTGATAAATGTTGCATATTAATCAAATTCATTGGTTTTTACTAATAAATACCAATGAAGTTTGGTCAGTCTGATTAATTAAACTTACAAGGAAGGTCTCCATACGGGCATACTCAGAAAAATCTGAAAAAATTACAGAATGTTCTTCTCATATAGTTATTTATGTTTATAAAAAAAATTTCGGCGGAACCTCCTTATAACGTCCGTAAAAAAATAATAAAAACTTCGTTTATTTGGCGATTTATCTCCGGTTGGCGAAAAAACGAAATTTTGAAAAATACGCTTTTACGCTTCGAATACTTTTTAAAGAAAAAACTTTCTATGTTGAATTTATTTAAATAAGTTTCGTTTAAGTAATTTTAGTTTTGCATTTTTACTTTACTTTAAGTGTAATTTTGTCATATACGTTTATATGTACTTATAACAAAATGAAATTAATATATTTTATCATTTAAAACACAATTTAAATTGATTAAAATTGTTCCAAATTGAAAAATACACTGTTAAAAATCTGCTGCATTTTGTTGCAACGCACTCCCTTGCTTGTATAGAAAACGGTTACTTGGCCGTGAAATGGAGCTTTCTCATTGGTTGGAATAGAGATATTATATACAAGCGGTGGAGTGCGTTGCAACAAAATTGTCGGGATAAACCCGACACATTTTCACGGCTCGCTGTAGTAGTACAGAACAGTAAAAAAATAAAAGACATATTATATAAGAATGCAGGATGTAGACCACACAAGATAGTTTGAGGTGCACGTGCATGCGGGAATTCGTCAAAAGGATAGAATTTCCACGATTTAACGACTTTTGTGAAACGGGGTGTTTGGTAAGGGGTTAGTGAATTCTGGCTAAACAGTCAGTTAGCCAATAAATTTGTCAAGATTGTTTATAAGTTAGACTGGAAAAGATTGAATTTCCTGTAAACAAGAGTAAGAATCTTCGCGCATATGGGAGTTCAAAGAAATAAATATGTCCACTGTGGTATTTGAATGTCTGCAAATTTAGTAGTGAGATTAACATGTTAGCTAAAAAAATGTCGCATTCGGTAACACGATTCTCACATTACATCGTAAAAGGGGTTTTAGCTGTTTACTAGGATTTGTTTTCAGACCACCTGCATATGAAGTTGCGCGTTACTTAAAAATTATAATGATATGCAAGAGAGAGAAATTTTATAGGAGGATAAGATTTTTAGGAGGGATTTTCAGGCAGGGAGAAGTTAGTAAAATGGGATGTCGAGAAAAATAGCGGCATAAAGGTTAGATGAGAACAGACTTTGAAAGGGGTTCGTGCTCTCTCTGGGATAGAGAATAAGTTGGTGGTTGGGATATGAGCACCGGTATGGGGATGTGCCTGACGCCCGACGATGACGTTCCTAGTATATCTAAGAGGTGAGCGGGTTCTTCTTAAGTATTTGAGCAACCTTTTCGTATGCGAATTAATTTATATATCTGTGAAGTTAGGCATCCTTAAAATCCTGTATTATATTATTAATCAAAATCCCAATAAATGTATTGGAATAATAACAATGTATTTATTATGCTTTAATTATAAATAAAGTGTCGTTATTACCTTATGTTTATAGACTTTTATGTCTTCTAAAACATCCGACTCTAGAGCCTGGGAAACGTTCTAATGCAAATAAACAAAACAAAGTAATGTAAAGCTATCAGTAATCGGACAATGGTTACCGTGAGCAATTTAATACCTTTAGGTGTTAAGATATTTATTTACTTCGGCCAATGTAAATTATTTAATATAAATAAGGATGCCTGTAATTGTTAGTAATAATTGAATTGAAATAAGTAATTAAAAGTATTGATATTTATATTTATAATGCCTGTATCTATTAAAATCTATTAAAATGATAAATAACAAGTGTAATATTTATATTATTATTATAATTTAAGGCCCAGTTACAAGTAGGGTCAATAATGAATGAAAAAAAAAATATGTTCAACTTTTAAGGCTTTTTTATGAAACTATTTGATGGAAATTTTATTATTGTGAATTTTTGTGTATAATTTTAGAGATATTTTATCTTGTATTGATGGGGCTGTCGCGATATTTCTTGGTCATAAGAGACATGAAACAACTAATGCAATTGATGCTAAAAACGATTTTGATAATAATGTACTTAAACAAAAGAAACTAATTTTAACATTTTAATACTTTTTTAAAAATATATATATATCAATTATACATGGTTTCTTTCTTTCACTATTTATGTTACTTTATTATCTATATTTTTCTATTATTTTCTTACATTATTGTCCTTTATCTACTTATTTCTAATATTTGTTATTTATTGATAGTTGAAGTCAGATATTACTATGTTTTAATTAATTCTATAAGAATACTGGTTATGATTACATGTTAGCGAATATTCATTAATTAGTTGTTTTACTTTTCGTCAATAAAGTACTTATTTATAAATTTTGAAAATGTCTGACAGCGAAGATAATGGAGCGCAGGCGGACGCGAAAATACGAAAACTCGCTGGGTTCCAGGCCCTTATTCCCCAGTTCGATAACATGACCGCCATAACCCCTAATTTTTTTTATAGAAACTCTAGAAGAGACAACAAATATTGCAAATTGCTATAATGAAGAAAAACTCCTGATTTTACTTTCACGTTTGCGCGGGGAGGCACTCACAAATGTCATAAATTCTCCTGATTTAAATTTAGAGAAAGATTATGAACAATTTAAATCAAAGTTTCTAGCCTACTTTGACACGCAGTTTAGTTTAGCGGCTAGACAGCGCCAATTTTCAAATTGCAAATTGCTGCCCCGTGAACTTGTAAAAGTGTATGCAGCGAGAGTCGCTGTAGCGACACAAAATTTCACGATCTTCGACCGATGGATGCGCGATACGTATCAGATAGGTTCAAAAATTGGACATTTAAAATAGATAAATAAATTATAATTATTGTACTATTAAGAAACATATATATATATGTTTCTGTAATTATTAGAGGGTTTTGATAAAAAAAATTATAATTACTATTGATTAAGAGATATTAAGTTTATTAAAATGCATTCATATTCCTCTGATATTCTTTTATATTTCGGTTTAGTGGTATTTTGCGATTGTATTTCTGTATTCATAACCATATTTTTTTTTACGAAGTTTGAGTTTTCTTCTAGGTTATGTGTAGTATTAGGTGTAAATAAAAGTATATCTTAATTATTTGGTATATACTATGTTCCGTTCGGCTCAGTGATCTATTAAGTTGAAAATTATAATTCTATTTATGGGCATATAGAATTTTGGGTATCTCTGTAAATAATGTAAAAAAAAAAATAATAAATAAATAAATAAAAAAAATATATAAATATAGGTAGAGAAGATTGGAACAATTATAAATTACATTTTGTTTCCATGCATGGAGACTCTCTTATGTCAAGTACGAACTGTTTTTCTGACAAGATAAAAATATGTGAATTTGTGTTCCATTGGTTATGGATACTTTAACAGAAACATTTCTGTATGAAGGGAGGATACGAAAAGGATTGTTGAACTTGCTCGGGAAGATAGTAGAAATACGATCTTGTAATCTCCCCCCCCCCCAAAAAAAAGAGAGAAAAAAGGGGGGAGGATACGAGATATTATCGGTAAGGTGAACAAATTGCGTTCAAAAGAAAAAAAAAAGTTAGGCTACCAGGTAGGATATGTGGATGACTTCTGTTTTGTTTTTATTTTGGGTAAACAAAAGTCCGTTCAAAAGAAAAAAAAAAGGTAGAGAGAAAGATATATAAAAGATTTTAGCTTATAGTATACTTTTATGCATTAGAAAAATATTGATAGTCATAAAATATAAGCGTGTTTTATGTAGTTGAATTATATGAAGTTGGTAGTGTTATTGCTGTTAAATTTTAATATAATATGATACATTTCTATTATACATATAAATTATAATTTACTTTCATTATAAAGGAAGTATGAATTTGGTTATATCTAGTATAATATAGTAGAATATCACTCAACTGTATTTATTGTTATATAGATGTTTGTTAATTCAATTTAAAGTGCCAATACATAGAAAATTGCATGGGTTTTGTTTGATTATTATACTAAAATGGCACACTTATTTTTATGTTACTCATGTTATTTTACTAAATCGAACGTGTCATATAAGAAAATTAATATGACATTTCAAGTTATTATACTATAGAAGTGTGTTTTGATATTTTGATAATTACCTGTTTATGTATATTAATTAGATATCAGGTGTCGGATTATATATATAAATAAATGCAGAAGTTTACTACATTGTTATGTATGGTGACGTAGTATTGAAATTTTATATTTAAGAAGATTAAGAGTGTTAGATATTGTAGTTGTATGACATGATTGAGATATTAGTTTTTTTTTTCTGCAATAACTTGTATTATAATTAGATCGTAATCAAATTCAATTTATTTCTATGAAACAATTTTTGCAGTAAGAACTGTATTTGTATAATTAGTCTATTTGGAATTGATTTAGATTTAAAATTATGACAAAATAATAATAATTAATTAAATTATAATAAGTGCCTTATTAACTTTAGCTAAGTTTTATAATCATAAACCAGGATTGATTTATTTGTTTTTAGATAAATATTTATGATTGTTTTAAATATATTATTTTGATTTATTTCATCATTTCAAAATTTTGTTCTTATTCTATTGAAAAGGCGTTCAGCAATTCTATTATACAAAAACAAAATTTATTTTAAACACATATAAAATAATACATTACATCCACTTAAACATTCAAATTTATAAATGCTAGTAGAATTTTCTATTTGATCATATGTTGTTTCATTTCTGCAAAATGGCCAATTGCGGGAATGTATTGTTAGGATGATTAAATGGGACTTTAATTTCAAGAGTGTGACTTAAAAAAAAAAAAGTAATAATATAAATATATGTAATGCTTAATTTTCTTTCATCATTTGTTCCTTTTACAAACAAATGGGAAAGAAAAGTTGACTTAATATACAACATGACGATTCCTTTGAATCATTATACTATTGCCTTAAGAGTTGATCTTCGTATTTTCAATTTAAATATAAATAATTAACTGAATTAAATTTGCTAAAAAAAAAAAAAATTTAAAAAAAAAAAATAATAATACAATTGAGTTATTATTCGATTTTTTTTTTAAATTTATGCCATCAGCTGAATTTTAATAAATTACTTTATTGTTTAAATTAATTTTAATAATATTTGGTTGCTCGAAATACTTAATTGTTAAACCCACTTTCCTGCACATATCAATCATTATTTTAAAACTATACTACACACAAATCCCTGGAATTCCGCTATAATCTACTGCCAGTGGAAAAGGAGCAGCTGAGGCTGTTCCCCTCCTTGATGAACTTTTGTGGAAATTCTTCACTTGCTGCAGTCAATTTTCTACACTCAATGCATGTTACAGTCATGTACATATACTTCTGTATGACAATATATCATCATGCTACTGATGATTGCTTAAAAATTTTGCCTGCTATTTCATCACTTTTCATCCAACAAGCTGCAACTTGAAAACTTTACAAAGAATGCGCAGTTTTACCTGTTTGTGAAATATTTATCGTTTGGTGTTTCTTATATACATTTCCATGCAAGAAAAACATCACACAAATCATTTTCTTTTTATTGTGATTTGTTTAGGACGGCGTGTTTATAAAATGGGATACGAATATTCCATCCATATTTCAGTAGTGAGGATCGTGGAGGTGATACTGGAATTCTACTACTTCTGTTTACGTTCCATTCCAACACCACCTCCAATTCTGCAAATACTAATTAACCCATCGTATATCACTGTTTCTAACTTTAGTTGGTGGAGGAACTTATTGATATTTAACGTTTTATCAAATTCAACAAACAACATGGTGGACTTTACCTACAACGACTTATATGGTTTCTATAATCGTTAATATACCTGCGGTTTGTGAGCGGACTTCAAACATTGGATTTATTTTTTAATCATCGAATTTCACAAAAGAAGAAATAAAATCAAAAGAATATAATTATCTTAATCTTCAGATGCGTAGATGTGCATCTTTTACGATTGTTACTGTCAAGTTCAATCTTCGATTTCAACGAATGACGTTATTTTACTCTTCAGATGTGTAGATGTGATTCATTTACGACTGTTACTGTCAAATTTCGATCATCGACCTCAACGAATGACTTTAAACAACATACTTTTGTGAATCGCTATAAGTAAAAAGAAATGACATTATTTCCGTAAAAAACTTTCTTTCAGTGCAAGGATGATAAATTATTCTATAAACACTTGACTTCAATAGACATTGATGGTGATGCAAGTGTACAAAATTACTAAAAGACATTTGTTGAAAAGTGCTTTCTTTACATGCATATTAATAATATTTATTAAACTTTTCTTTCAGATGCATTTTTTCAAAACTTTTATTCAAACTATATTTACGTCTGTGCGTCTATGGAACATTTCACCTAACAAATTTGGTGATTCTAATCAGGAAGAAATTTATTTTTATATTGCTAATTCTTCATTGTGTTTAATGTTATTTTGGTATTATTCATTTAATAACTAAAATTATTTTATCGCTATTTATTTATTGCCTAGTTGAAAGTTGGTATCATCATAACTTTCAAATTTATTATTATTATTATTATTGCTTGATTTTTATAAATGTAATGTATTTAATGCGTATTATTTCTCTTTTTACAATTGTAAGGATCTAGAGGATGCCTAATTGTTTTATTGGGACTTAGGTCTTTTTCTTTTTTTTTGTGTTTTTTTTTCTTTATGGGGAAAGTCGTATCGTTGTCGGGATAAACCCGACACATTTTCACGGCTCGCTGTAGTAGTACAGAACAGTAAAAAAATAAAAGACATATTATATAAGAATGCAGGATGTAGACCACACAAGATAGTTTGAGGTGCACGTGCATGCGGGAATTCGTCAAAAGGATAGAATTTCCACGATTTAACGACTTTTGTGAAACGGGGTGTTTGGTAAGGGGTTAGTGAATTCTGGCTAAACAGTCAGTTAGCCAATAAATTTGTCAAGATTGTTTATAAGTTAGACTGGAAAAGATTGAATTTCCTGTAAACAAGAGTAAGAATCTTCGCGCATATGGGAGTTCAAAGAAATAAATATGTCCACTGTGGTATTTGAATGTCTGCAAATTTAGTAGTGAGATTAACATGTTAGCTAAAAAAATGTCGCATTCGGTAACACGATTCTCACATTACATCGTAAAAGGGGTTTTAGCTGTTTACTAGGATTTGTTTTCAGACCACCTGCATATGAAGTTGCGCGTTACTTAAAAATTATAATGATATGCAAGAGAGAGAAATTTTATAGGAGGATAAGATTTTTAGGAGGGATTTTCAGGCAGGGAGAAGTTAGTAAAATGGGATGTCGAGAAAAATAGCGGCATAAAGGTTAGATGAGAACAGACTTTGAAAGGGGTTCGTGCTCTCTCTGGGATAGAGAATAAGTTGGTGGTTGGGATATGAGCACCGGTATGGGGATGTGCCTGACGCCCGACGATGACGTTCCTAGTATATCTAAGAGGTGAGCGGGTTCTTCTTAAGTATTTGAGCAACCTTTTCGTATGCGAATTAATTTATATATCTGTGAAGTTAGGCATCCTTAAAATCCTGTATTATATTATTAATCAAAATCCCAATAAATGTATTGGAATAATAACAATGTATTTATTATGCTTTAATTATAAATAAAGTGTCGTTATTACCTTATGTTTATAGACTTTTATGTCTTCTAAAACATCCGACTCTAGAGCCTGGGAAACGTTCTAATGCAAATAAACAAAACAAAGTAATGTAAAGCTATCAGTAGTCGGACAAAATGCAGCAGATTTTTAGCAGTGTATGACACGGTCAATTCACCGTGCTATGGGGCATTCTCATTGGTCAGAAGAGAGACATTCTATAAAAGTAGTGGAGTGACGTTGCAGTAAATGCTGCAGATTTTTAACAGTGAAGTCAATTAAAATCAATTTTCAGATTCGTTAAAATCGTCTGTTTTTGGCGAGGAAATGCACTGCTCGCCAAATCCCGCGTCGCTTTCAGCTTTTCACGCCAATTATTCCAAACTATTTTATTTTTTTACATATCTAATAATGTAATTCCGCCGCTAATTTTCACTGATCCTTTATTACCTACATGAGTAGTTTAATTCGTATTTTTTTCAAAAAATTCTGAGTATGCCCCCAATGGAGACCTTCCTTGTTAGTAACGCATATATATTTTAACCGTTTTAGTGCTAAGCAATTTTTGCAAGAATGCACGAAAATTGCGGTACATATTTTGATTTCTTTAAAGGAAAAAATAATGTTGTCATATAAAACACTGTTATTTAGACAAATATCAATCAATTTTAATAATTCTTTTTGTATTATAAAGAACTCGCAGCGCAAAAGCGCTGCGCCGCGGTTTTCGAGATAAACTATCGCAGCGCTTTTGCGCCGCGTAGCAGTCAAACGGTTAAAATTGTGTGCTATCATAACTGTTTGATTCTAATAATTCTTAGGAGACAATAATACTCAATCAACAGAAATGTTCTATTAATAAAACATATATGACTAAACAGGTTTAAATATTTTTTTTTTATAATAACTGAATAGATTGGATGAAAATTTTAAACACTGAAATATTCAAAGAATAAATTACACAGCTCTGAAAAACATACTTTTAGCAATGAATATTTAGAAAAAATGCATACAAAATAAAAATCTCAAGTTAAACAAGTTGAAATTTATTATATTTACAAACTGTCAAAATTTTTAAAAAAGTAAATGTATTTACAATTTTTAAATAAAAATATAATGCATTTTTTATTTTATTTATTTAAAGGTAAACTTATCTATCCATGAAAATAAAAGTATTTGTTTCAGTATAAAGATGTATGCTTTATCAAACAAGTCGGAAATTCAGTATACGCTTATAAATTTAATTAGTTTTTACCATATTACTCTTTATATATAAGTATTATATCTGATACACAGGGCTTCACAAAAGTATTCGCATACCACTCTCCTTATTACAGGAAATTGGCGACGGGAAATTTTCATCTGAAATACATGCATCTCTTAAATGAACTAAATTTTTGAATGCATGTTTTTAATATATATAAATCACTATATCATATACAGGGCTGCTAAAAAAAATCTGATAATTTTCCGATTGTAGATGGCAACAGTTGAAATTCAGTTTTGAAATGCATTATACATTTCTATCAGTCAAAATGTGACGAGATATTTTAAATTTTTAAGTGGTGCAGTTTAGATACATTAATCTGGATACGTTATAAATTATAAATCATAATCTATGATTGTTGCATAATCATACTTTCATAATCTGTGCTTGCTGTATCTTTTTATTTCTTGTTAATATTGTAAAATTAATCATGCTGAAAATTAAATTTTTTAAAAAATTTAATTTTTATACCAAAAGACAAACAGTAAATTTTGTTCAGTTGATATCACATATTTAATTTAAGGAACCAAATATTTAATATAATGAATCCTTTTAGGGAACGCCAACACAAAACTTGATTTTCAGGGGGAAAAAAAGAATAAATAAAGAATACTGCCCAGTAAAACTGATGGCATTGAGCTCACAGGCTACAAATACTAATTGTACATTAAAGCCTTATATTTTCAAGGGTTAATTCCGTTCGAAAAAAAAATTAAGAAGGGGAAACAGCTCTCCCCTTTCCTCTTTTTTTATACTTAATCATTGAACCTCCTATACTATCAAAGACATGCTTTATCATATAAAAAATCTATATCCAAAATTCAGAGCAAATTAGATAATTCTTAATAAAAACCCATTTAGCATTTATATAATTTAAAAGGAGTTATCCCCTTCTTTTATACTTAACCATTAAACTTCCAAAACTATTCAGAGATTTGAACGAAATCTGAAAATTCTGCTTGAAAAACCTATTTATATAAATTAAGAGGGGGGGAGGCATTAGAACCCCTGTTGCCCCTATTTATACTTATTCAATGAACACCTAATAGCAGTCACGGAATCGCCTCATCAGAATGATCCTAATCTAAATTTTGAACGAAAACTTAATTCTGCATGAAAATCCCATTTATATCAACTAACGGGGGGGGGGATTAGAACCCCTGTTCCCCCTATTTATACTTATTCAATGAACACCTAATAACAGCCACGGAATCGCCTCATCAGAATGATCCTAATCTAAATTTTGAACGAAAACTTAATTCTGCATGAAAATCCCATTTATATCAACTAACGGGGGGGGGCATTAGAACCCCTGTTCCCCCTATTTATACTTATTTAATGAACACCTAATAACAGTCACGGAATCGCCTCATCAGAATGATCCTAATCTAAATTTTGAACGAAAACTTAATTCTGCATGAAAATCCCATTTATATCAACTAACGGGGGGGGGGCATTAGAACCCCTGTTCCCCCTATTTATACTTATTCAATGAACACCTAATAACAGTCACGGAATCGCCTCATCAGAATGATCCTAATCTAAATTTTGAACGAAAACTTAATTCTGCATGAAAATCCCATTTATATCAACTAACGGGGGGGGGGATTAGAACCCCTGTTCCCCCTATTTATACTTATTCAATGAACACCTAATAACAGTCACGGAATCGCCTCATCAGAATGATCCTAATCTAAATTTTGAAAACTTAATTCTGCATGAAAATCCCATTTATATCAACTAACGGGGGACATGAGCCCCCCGTTCCCCCTCTTATACATATCGAATGAACTTCAAAAACTAATCAGGGAAGCGCCTTGTCAGGATATACCTACATACAAAATTTTAAGAGGATCGGATATTTTTATCATGAGTTATCGCGTTACGCACATACGCACATACATACAGAACGGGCGGGCACATAAGCTCTCAGGCTATGATAGCCTGTGAGCTAAAAATGGATACTTTAAATCTCAAGCATTTCCCATTCACTAATATTTCTTTTTCTAGTAAACAAGTTCAAACATATTGCAGAAACAACTATGTTTTTTTCTGAATCCTTTGAAATGCTAATCAAAAACCGCCTTCGAAATGAAAAATAAATTTTTAAATTACATTTTTTTTTTCAGTCTGTTTGTAAAGTACGGATACTCCATAATCAATTACAGGAGCTGTTATGTAATCGATCGCCAAGTTACGTTATTTTAAATCACCAACGTAATCCTTGAATTCTCGCCAATTTCACCTTAGGTTAGAAATGATTTCTTTTTAGTTTTTCCCTTGAGGAAGGCGGTTTGAACTAATAAGCTTATTGAATGTAAATTCCGTCTCTTTTCGTCGAAATTTTTCAAAGAGTAAATGTATTTACAGTTTTCAAATGAAAATATTATGCATTTTTTGTTTTAAAGGCATTTTTATTTATCTATGTAAATAAAAGTATTTGTTTTAGTGTTAAGATATATGCTTTATGCGGCAGTCCATAAATGATGTCAAGTTTGAAGGGGGTGGGTGGGGGGGGGGAGGCTCGAGAAAACTGTGGATTTAATGAAGAGTAGAGAGTGTAAGAAGAAATGCGACATCACACATTTTGGTTAAAAAACAAACCCTTAAAAATCAGCAGATAAAATTTTTAAGTTATTTTGAAATTAAAGTATTTTGTGTTCATAAAAATAAGATTTAAAAAGCCAAATATATTAAATTCCATTTCTAATTCCAAAATACTAATGTTTTCAGTTGCTTTTTCATATTATTAATATTTGTTTTTTTAACTACCGTATATTTATTATGTTTTTTGTCGTAAACTTTAATTTTATTTCATATAAAATAAGCATACGAATGATATTTATTGTTATGCTCACAAATATCATTAAGACACATTGTTAAAGTTAAACAAGTTGTAAATTGCACGTGAAGCGTAGCAAATGAGGTGCGTTCGTACGATAACGAAGTTTTAAAAATATTACTCTCATATATCAATCTCATAAAATTGTAAATAGTGAGTTACAATTAAAAAGCTCATCAAACAATGTTCTCCCTATACCATTATGTAATGGAATACTTTTGTGTGGCCTTGTAAATCAATAACAAATGTTCTTTGCAACACAAATTATGTAAAATGTATATTATAATATGTACTTTATAGTTGCATATAAATTTTATTAAGTTCGAATGAGTGTAACACCATTAAAATGCATTTGAAACATTTTTCCCCATTGACCGTAATGTAACGGAATAATTTTGATTGTATCTGTAATTGATCTATGCATCCGATTTTCATAAAATTTGAAATAACTCGACAAAATTATGTAATAATTATGTATTTTAAATTTCAAACGTATAAAATACATTTGAAACTTTTTTCCCCATTGACCGTAATGTAATGGAATACTTTTGAATGCCCCTGTAATTGATCTATGCATCCGATTTTCATAAAATTTGAAATGACTCGACAAAGTTATGTAATAATTATGTATTTTAAGTTTCAAACGATTCGGTTGGGTAGTTTTTGCGTTGTTATATGCGTTCAGACAGACGATGGACTGAACGACCACTATAGGTGGTATTTACATAATTTCGAACGCACCTAAAAATAAAATTTGCGTAAAATACAACGTAATACTTTTTTTTCTGAACTGCAAGTAGATGATTATATACTGTAGCATGGACATGATATAAGGTGGAGGAAGGGGGTATGGTGAAGTGTGACACTTTGTATAACGAAAGCGGGGAGGGAGGTTAAAAATAGTGAAAAAATGTGTGACGTTATTTATGGACAGCCCCTGTACAACAAGTCCGGAATTATGTGTCAAACATGGCAAATGACATACATTCGTACACTGTAAAAAAAAGGTCGATCTACTAAAAAAATTTTAGTAATCCTTGTAATTACTAAAAAATTTTTAGTAATCATACTCGGTTACAAGGAATCTGTAAGAATTACTAGAAAAAAGCTAGCAACGAATAGAGTTAATAGTTTTACATTTTTAATAGCTATTACTAAAACTCACTTGGCGTGGCCCTGGTAGCTTAGTGGTCATAGCACCGAACTCCAGGCTGAAAGTACCTGGGTTCGATGCTGCCCGCCGCCAAATATGCACCGAATGTAAATAAAGGGATTATGAAAAACCTGTCGTAGCAGTTACTATGGGTAATGATCTCTGAACTTTCCCTCCCCTTTAGAAACATGTCAAAATGGAGTAGGTAGCAATGTTTGGTGCTGCCATCTATTACGGCTTTACCGAAAATCTTCCGTTTCAGAAGTCTCTCTTTTTACCCTCTGGATGCAGCTCGAAGGAAACTTCTGCCCTTCGGGCACACGTAATAGTTACTAAAAATAATTTGGAGCTATTACTAAAATTTGATTGGTGGCTCATACTAAAAAGTTTTAAGTTAGTTATACAAAAAATTCTTTTGTTCAGTTTACAAAAGAAACGTTTGTTTCACTTGCAAAAAAAAAAAAAAAAAAAAACAGGTTGTAATGGTTATTAAAAAATTCTGTGGAATACAAATTTACTAAGAAATTTTTAGTAACCTTTTGAATTTTTTTTTTTTTTTTACAGTGTATTATAACTAATCTTATAAATATTCAGATCTTGGTGACATAGCTGTAGCATTCCTATGCGAAAATGCATGAATGCAAATTTTATGACGATTATATAGTTTAAATTCAGTAATATGGAAATAATAGGTCTCCATATTAAATAGGACGTAAGTACCATTGCAACCTACACTGTAAAAAAAGAAATTCAAGAGGTTACTAAAAATTTTTTAGTAATTTTGTGTTCCACAGATTTTTTTTAGTAACCATTACAAACTTTTTTTTTGCAAGTGAAACAAACATTTCTTTTGTAAACTGAACAAAAGAATTTTTTGTATAACTAACTTAAAACTTTTTAGTATGAGCCACCAAGCAAATTTTAGTAATAGCTCCAAAATTATTTTTCATAACCAGTATGTGTGCCCGAGGGGCAGGAGCTTCCTTCGAGCTACATCCAGTGGGTAAAAAGACAAACTTCTGAAGCGGAAGATTTTTGGCTAAGCCGCAATAGATGGCAGCACCAAACATTGCTACCTGCTCCAGCATGATTTTCATAATCCCTTTATTTAACGAGTACTAATACTGCATACATTCCGTGCGTATTTGGTGGCGTCCAGCATCGAGCCGGGACCTTTCAGCCTGGAATTCGGTGCTATGACCACTAGGCTATCACGACCACACCAAGTGAGTTTTAGTAATAGCTATTAAAAATATAAAACTATTAACTCTATTCGTTGCTAGCTTTTTTCTAGTAATTCTTACAGATTTTCTTGTAACCGAGTAAGATTACTAAGAATTTTTTAGTAATTGCATGGATCACTAAAATTTTTTTAGTAGATCGACCCTTTTTTTTACAGTGTAGATGATTACCTATCATGAGACATTGCTGAATTAATTACGTATGCCAAGATTTAATCGAATATTCACAATCGAAACGTAGAATCATTACCTGTCAAGGGATATCATTGAATTAATTGCGAATGATTGGATTTAGTAGAATTAATATATTTTTATATTCGGGTTCGATTTTCATAAAATTTTAAATGACTCGACAAAATTCTGATTTGATTATATATATTAAATTTCAAACCATTTCTTTGGATAGTTTCTGCGCTGCTACTTGCGGAAAGACGGACGGCCCGGATGACGACATAACTATAGATTAGAGTAAAAAAAAAAAAAAAAAAAAAAAAAAAAAATCATTTCTTCGATTTTTAATGATGGGTAGTGCGGAAAAGTTGCCGCTGGTGGCACTAAGTTTATACATAAATTCAAGATTTTTTGAACAATTCCTTCATTTGCCGCAAATGGCTTGAAGTTTTGCTCAAATGATGACTTTTAAACTTTTTTTTTGCAAAAATTTTAAAAATATTAAATTAAATTTATTTTTGCTGAACTTACTTGAAATTTACGTACGAAATTTATACATAAGCTCTGATTATGTATTAATTAAGAGTATTTTGAATTAAATGTGATTATTATAGTCTTTTCGCGCATAAATGAGCGAAAATTGTAAGTATTGTTTGGTTCGTTCTTCGATTTTTTTTTTTTTTTTTTTTTTTTTTTTTTTTTTTTTTGTCTTTATTATATTCCTCGCCCCTCTTCCCGTTTATCGATGTGTTCAGAGTCACATATTTGGATGAAGGACGCAGAATGTCTTGACAGAAATTCTGGAAAGAGAGGAGAACGTGGCGCAGAAACCAACGAAAATGCAATCAGCCATCACGAGGAAGAGGAAATAGGAGATGGTGTTGGGAGCTTTACTCAGAAAATGGACTGTAAATATTACCACAGGCTTTATTGATATTATTGTCAAAGGTCAATTGAAATTTGTTGAGCTTGGGTTCAGCGCAGGGGCACTTGTTGCAGATAAGTCCTACGAACAACACAAGAAGCTCAACTGAACATTTTAAATATCAAAACAGCTAGGCGGCGCTGATTATAGAGTTAAATATTTATCACATACATGGCTCTAATCTAATCAAAACTTCAGGAGCGCTCACAGATGGGATGCTAATTATTTTTCTGCTCTAAATCACAGAATGTTACTATTGTCAGAAGGTTGTAGATAAATAGTAAATCATTATATAATTTTCTAAGCCAGGATAAAGCTACAACATTTTAAATGCATTCTTCATACGGACAAGCTTCTACTTTAACATCGATATAAACTGTCTAAACTAGATAGTAGAACCACTTGACCTAAGATTTTTACCAACTCAATCGGGGTTAGACTAATAGCGTACTATAATCTTTTGCCTTTTGCATTTATGAGTCCATGAAACAGGAATAGGTTTATAGAAAGCAACACGCACATTTTCATACGCCATTATTGATATGTGATTCGTCTTTCACTCACCGATGATACTTGTCTCATTTTTTTTCTATGAAGATCGTTTTATCTTTTCTACCACTAAAGAATATGGTTGTAATTTTTCAGTTTTCATTCTCCACAACATTCTTCCTTCTGAATCTTTTTCTTCCGAAGTTTCTTTTTCTATCTTTTGACCTTGTCTTTATCAATGAAGCAATCCTCATTCCTTGTTGTCACAATTCTTGCATCCTAGAGCAAATAGGAAGTTCTTAACGCAATTTACCTACAAGTATATGATATATCATTTCTATGTATAGCGAATGCTGTGTAAAAATGTATGCGTTTATGAATGTCTGCTTTTAATGGCCCTGGTTCAAATTCAGATTCAGATGAACTGCCTGCTTCAGAGTTCTCACTATTTAAATATTCTGACAATATCTATATTTTAGAGCAGAAAATAATTAATATCCCATCTCGCAGCTACTCCCATCTCTTAATCTCTCCCCCCCCCCCCTCCACCCTTATCTTCATAATGACCAATTGTGTTTTTATTGGTTTCTGCTCCATATTTTCCTCTCCTTCCAGAATTGTTGTCAAGACATATTATTGTCCGTCATCAAATATGTGACTCTCAACGCATAGAAAATCAGAATTAAGGGCGAGAAACATACTAAAGACAAAAGAGAGAAACCAACAAACGAACCAAACAATACTTACATTTTTTGCTCACTTATATGTGAAAAAGCTATAAAATCCTTTAATTCAAAATACGCATAACTATTAAATAACACATAATCAGAGCTTATTTAAACATTTCGTATACTAAACATGATGTTTCAATTTAAAGAATGTTTCATGACGTCTAAAATAAATTTAATTTAACATTTAAAAAAATTTTATTGAAAAAGTTCAAAAACCAACTTTTGAGCAAAATTTTAAGCCATTTGCGACAAATAAAAAAAATTTCCAAAAAATCATTTTTTTTTTTTAAATGTGAACTTAGTACCGCCGTCCACCAGAAGCAAATTTCTTGCACAACACATCATCGAAAATCGAGAAAAAGTTTTTTTCGGCCCACCCTAATGTTAACCCAACAATTTCAGTTTCTCTCCTAAGTTGGAAGTGTGAAAAAGGGAGATAAAAGATTATTTTGATGCCAGATTTTTGAAGTGTCGGATTTTTGTAATCACACTGTACTGTACGTGCTTAAACAACCAAAATAAAAATTCTTTTTACGCCTTAATCCCTTTTCTTTCTTTATTTTAAATTATTTTCTTTCTATACTTATTCTTTTGCTTTTCTATTTATTATTATTATTTATTATTCTTGTTGCTTATTTATTTATTATTATTATTAATTATTCTTTTACTTTTCTATTTTGTATTAATTTTTTTTCTTATACTTTATGAAATCAAGTTTGATTATGAAATAAAAAATACTTTCGTAATATAAAGTACTTATTAAAATAGAGTTAATATACATACATATGCTTGACAACTAAAACAAATTTTCTTTTTCTTTCTATCTTTCTTTCCCTTTTTTTTTTTTTTTTTTTTTTTTTTTGATTTCTCATCATTTTATTCTTTTGTGTAATTAAAAAAAATCATATGATTGAGGAAGTGAAACGTAAAAATTTTACAATAATTAACAGCAACAAAAGCGAAAAACACTTATAACTGTGTTAGTTAAATGAATGAAAGATTTTTTTTTTTCATCATCTATCCATTTATTCTTTTTTTTTCTTCCTTTCCTGTCTTTGTTTTTCCATATTCTTTTTTCTTTTTTCCCCCATTCTTTTCAGTCTTTTTAATATTTTTCCTTTCCATTATTAATTTTCATATTAACTTTTTTAAGCAAAATTATTAATTTCTTTAAAAGCAAAAGTATTATTAATTTTTTCGTATTTTTCCTTAAGGGTATTCTTAAATCAAAAAGGGCAACTTTTTGACATACGTTTTAATTTATTTATGTTCGGAAATGCATGAAACTAGCAGGTATTGTTATTCAGAAACTGTTTCTGGTTTTTTTTACAAACGCAATAGGTATTTCATAACAAGCCTTCAAAATTGACGTTTTTAAACATATTTCCCGACGAAAGCAGAAGAACCGGTCGAAAAACAGGAGAAAAGCGGGTGATCACGTGATCGGAATAGCTTAGAACTGGATAGGTAATTTAATTATCCTAAAATGGAGAACTAAGTTCGATTCGAATTTGCTTTCATAGTCAGACCTTACAATTTCATATGTTTCTGTTAAAAAATGAATTTGTAAATGTGTCAAAACGTTTCGCATTTGTTGAGCAGAGCAGTTGAAAACAACCTTAAAAAAGAAATCATGATTTCAACTCATATTTTAATCAAGAAATATTTCCTCATCACTAATGTAACATTTTAAATTATTTTCTGTTATTAAAAAATAGGTAACCCTTTCCAATATATTTGAAAACACGTTCTAAATATAGTTTCGTTCCGTTAGATTTTTCGTTCCGATTTTCAAAAATCCGGCTTGGTTTTGGTCCCGGCGATGCCGCATTTTCGAGGTTGTATTAAAATCGTTAAAAATCATGTGATTAAGAAACTGAAACGTAAAAGTTTAATAATAATTAAATGGGAAAAATGTTTATAACTGCCTTAGTTAAATTCATGAAGTATTTTTTTTTCTCTTTATCTATTCATTTTATTTATTCTATTTTTTTTTCATTATTCCTTCTGCTTTCCTTCCTGTCTTTGTTTTCATATATTCCTTTCTCTTATTTATTTTTCATTTTTTCTCTCTACTAAATGCTATTTCCCGTCCTTATTTATTTTTCCTCTCAAAACCCTTTTTATTTATTTATTTATTTATTTAAATCTGTATTCCAAACACACACAGACACGGGTGACTATCTCAAAATGTCAGATTTTGATCAAATGAGGTATTGAAAGTATGCATTGAAAACAATTTAAAATTTTAGGAGGTAAATTTATTTTCATTAGAGAACAAAAGATTTTCCATGCAAAATTCAGTTTGCAAATACTTTCTTACTTGGATAAATTGTTGAGCGCATGTCGAATTAGATAGAAATTGAATAAGCTGCAATTCAAATTACTCAGCTTTTAATCAATCGATAGAATGATTCAATTTCCAATCAAAAACAAGCTCAGCTTTTTATTCGTGCTTTTTTTTTTCTGTCAGCATACCTTCAGGAACCTTAATGTATACTATGCCGAAAATATTCTGTAAATTGCCACTCATGGCATGCATGCTATGTGTTCGCCATTCCTGATTCTAGGTACTTATACGATTAAAAGATTTCTTCTGATTAAGCAATCCTAGAGCGAAAAATAAAACTTAAATTTTTTTAATGAATTATTCTTTGAAAAATTAATTGCGAATAATGAACTCAGAATTCAGACGCTTGATTTTATCTAAAATATAAAGAATAAATACCCCTCCTCCCTCCCCCCCCCCTCGCCGCTCCCTTAAATCATCGACCTTATTGTTCATATAGATTTAGTTGTTTAATCTCTGCACGATAAGTAACACAAACAAGATTAATGGAGGATGTTTTTTCAGCGCCATTTTTTATATCTATATATTTATAATATGTCACCTCAAACACAAACTGCGAACTTTTGGGAAGAACGATATTTAACTGCGTTCTTGAACGACCGTTATCTTTTATCTGCATCAAGAGCTAGGCGATAACTTATCGTCTGCCGTTTCAGAAAAGCAATAATTCTTTCGGAAAATTCAGCAACTCATCTCAGCTCAGTGTAATTGCCTTGTTTTAAAATTTTACGTCGTTGTCTTTTTTTGCTGACGATTGTTTGAGAAATCACAAGTTCCTCCATAGCCAAATATGGCGCATCAAGAGCACCTGGTATCTTAATTTTTGCCTTCGCAACATTTGTTTTTACGGGAAAAATCCGGGATGAAAAACACGAGGTTGAATAGCAGAATACGCAGATTTTGCTAGAAGTATTATTTAGAGAGGTACTTTGTAATGCACAGTAATAACTACAATTCAGTCATAAATCTAGCCAATTAATTCGACGCATATCATTTCTTTCATTGTATACTAAATAATTAACTTTATGTTTAATTTTCTTCAAGTAAAAGTTTCTTTTCCTTAATGATAATAATGATTTTGAGAGAGATTAAAGTGAACTGTTGATTGCCATTTTAGAAAAGTAGTATTTTTTCAGGAAATTCAACTGTTCATCTCAATTTGAAATCATAAGTTCCTCTATCGCCAAACATGGTAAATAAAGGACACTTGAATCTTAATATTAATATTGTCATTCCATGGTAACTTACGTTAGATTTAGAATTATTTTCAGTAATTTTAGTAGTATAACACACACACACACACACACAAAAAAAAAAAAAGAAAAAAAAAATAATAATTCAAAGTGTAAATTTGACTTGTTTTGCTAATTAAACTTATTCAAAGCCCAACTTAGATGAAAATTACCTAATTTTAGTGTTATATCTTAAAATTTGGTGGTTATAGTCATTATGGCAACTGACATTACTAAAAAAGGAATATAAGTTATCATATAAAGTGTTGTTTTCATTATCATTTTTTTAATAATTTTCATCCAAATTGACTCTTAGATAGGTTTTATTGAAAAAATCATGTTAATTTTACATTTGAATATTTTTTAGTGTTATATTACTAAAATTACTGCTATAAATTGTTCTAAAAGTAACGCAAGTTATCATGGAATGACCCTTAACATTAATTCTGAATATTTATACTCTATTGAGTTCAGTTCGTATTCAGATCTCCCTCGTCTTTTCCTCACTCTCTCTTTGTCTCACACGCATAGTATATATCAGTTTTTTATATTTGTGATTTAAATTTTATAAAACAATGCCCCCCCCCCCCCAAAAAAAAAATATCGAAAAATTGATTTAGGTATCCGTTTTACCTCTAAGTATATATATATATTACCTTTCTACTTAAAGAGATTTCAGTTATCATAGTTTTTATTAAATGGAGCAGTACCGATTTCGTAAGCACATCAGATTATGTCCCTTAAAGGATGTCATAGATATTTTTTGATCTTACCATCTCTGGATTATATAGACGTATAAGAGATTGACATAAAAGCAAAAAGAATAAAATATCCGAGTCGTGTCTTAAGGACGTATATGCAAATTCTCTCATAATAGCAAAGATAGCTTACAGTTTAAATGCAAATATTGACACTCGAACACTTGATTCTTTTATGAGGTATATACTCCATTATCGTTCCTAAAAGTTCCCATTTTCCATTTCGTTTGTTTTATTTACAAGAAAAACACGTTTTGTGAAACTTGCATCTTAGCATCGAGTGCTGGTGCATTTTATAGATCTATAGGCCAAAATTTGAGAGCCGATAAAATTTGTCAGTAAAAATTGTATTTATTGATTTTACAGCAGCATAACTTTCTGAAAATGAAAATTTTGAGGAAATTATAGGACTAAAAGTTTTTTGCAAAAAAGAAAAAAAAAAGTATTTTAAAATACAAAATAAATAATTAATATTAAAAAATATGTATTTTTAAAAAAGTTTCAAAATTTCTTCTAGTACCTACAAATTTAATTTTGAAAAAATACAACATTATAATTGCATTTTTGTCTTTATTCGTTGCTGTAAAATTTTTCCAGGTAATTCTGGCTGAATGTCACAATAATCTGCTTAAATGAAAGATGTATTGAAAGAAAAGATTCAATACTGTAGCAATTTGTACCTTATCATTGCCACTATGTTTGACCATGCTGACTATGTATCCCAGCATACACAGCAGAATTATGGAATGGATTGTGGTCCTAGTTTTTTTATACAAAACTTTTTTTATTGTCCCTTTTAAGTTTGAATGTGGAATTTTGAATCGCTGTGTACAATCTAAATTTGTTCTACTATGTTACTATTGTACAATTATTGTAATACACTGCTCAAAACAATTAAAGTATATTGCAGTTTTCGGTGGATTTTGTATCTGGGAAACTTTTTAGCTGATTGATAGATGGTCGACAGACATAGTAGGTTATATGAGAATAAATTACACATGTTTGGCAGAAAAAAATGCATTTTATTGCGCATTTGTGTACAAAAGGAAAGAAACACAATTTGTGCATATAAGAAAAAAAGAATAAGAAAAGGTGTTTTCTTCAAAGAAAATCATTTTCAGTAGGGGGTATGGTTTCCACGGGCGGCCAACAACGTTGAACACCTTTGAGGCATGGACTCAATGAGGCTATTAATGACGAGTTGGGGTATTCTGTCCCACTCTTCCAGAAGAGCTCTTTCCAGTTTTTGGAGAGTTTGTGAGGGTTGTTGGCGGCCAGAAACCTAGAGCATCCCAAACGTGCTCGATTGGATTCATGTCTGGAGAACACGCTGGCCATTCCATTCGAACGATTCCTTCCTCGAAAAGGAAATCCTCCACCAGGTTTACATGATGTGGCCTGCAGTTATCGTCCATTAAAATGAAGTTATCTCCGATTGCTGCAGCGTAAGGGACTACAATAGGTCTGAGGATCTCATCCCTATATCGGCGACCAGTCAGAGCTTCATCTCGAATGATGTAGAGGTCAGTGCGCCCGTCAATGGAGATGCCACCATACACCAACACTCCTCCACCGCCAAATCTGACACTTTCGTGCACGAACGCAGGATTATTCCTGCTGCCACGGTCCCTCCAGATGAAAATACGCCTATTATCCGGATGCACAGAAAAACGGGACTCGTCAGAAAACAGAATATTGCTCCATTCATTTCTCCTTCAGTTGACATGCTCGGTTGCCCACTCCCTGCGGTCGCGGCGATGCCTTGATGTTAATCTAACACATACCATCGGTCGGCGAGCATACAGACCTACAGCATAGAGCCGGTTTCGGACAGTCTGAGTTGAAATCGTGGTGCCTGTAGCCGAGCAAAGGTGTTGTTGGAGAAGAGTAGCGTTCATGTTTCGGTGTCTCCGAGCTGTTAACGCTAAATACCGATCTTCATTGGGCGTTGTTGCCCGTCTACGACCTTGCCCTGGCCTGCACATCCACTCTCCAAAAAAACGGTTCCAGATCCTGGAAATGACACTTTGTGCCTTGCGCTACTTCGGCTTGAGTTTGGCCCCCTTCTAACCTACCAACAATTCTCCAAGCTTCTGAATCTGTCAAATGACTTCGCTGAGACATCGTACTCATCGAAACAAAGCAATCACTGAATGCCGATCATCCTTGTCTTCATTCTCTTTTATCCAGTTGAAAGTCAAATTTCATTTGCTGCCGCTGAAGCGACGTTTTTGACGTCGAACTCAAAATTTGCATACTCCACAGTTTGAAAACCAGAAAAATTTGCATTTGTGATTCTCTTCTTCTATTTTCGGCAAAAAAAATTTCGTTTATATCTTTATTTTATATAAAACTTCAAATATCCTTTAATTGTTTTGAGCAGTGTATTATTGCACTATTATAGTACTACAGCGCGTGTCGAAAGTTTAAGCACAACAAAAAATTTCAAAATAAAATTTTATTAATAAGTGAAAGTTACTTTCCTTTTCACATAACCTACAAATTTTAGTTTTAAAAAGATAGTTAAGAGATTCATGCTATAGCATGAATCTCTTAACTTAAATAAACTTAACTAAACTCTCTTAACTTAAATTTATCTTAAATAATAAAATTTATCAAAACAACAAAAATGAATGTGTCAAAAGTTTAAACGCAGTAATTTTTTAGTCTTTAGCAAAATAAATAAATAAATAAATAAATAAATAAAATAAAAAAATAAAAAAAAAATAATAATACTTGATTATTGCTTCTTTTTGCTGAATTACTTTAAATATACTTACTTCCATCGATAAAATGAGGTTCTGTATTGTTTCTGGTTCAATTTTAAGCCAAGCGTTCTCAATGGCATCTTTCACTGAAGAATACTACTTTCCATTTGAATAATCTGCATGACTGAGTATGTCACACACATTTTCTATAGGGTTTAAATCAGGACTAATTGCCGGCCATTTCAAAACAGAGACCTTTTCTACTTAAACCACGATGAAGTTGAGTTTGAAATATGGATTGAACCATTATCATGTTGAAATAACCATTTTTCTCCCCAAAAACCTCGGCAACAGGAAGCAAATGATTGGCAAGTGTCCCTTGGTAGTTTTCAGAGTTTTCACGACCACTGATGAATGTTAGAGATGTCTGACCATTGAAAGAAATAGCCCCCCATACCATTACTGAACGACCATTATGTTGTCGGCTAAATACACTCCTAGGTTCTTTGCGGAGATCATGCCAATAATACTTTTAAACTCATCAAGACCATCAAAGTTCCATTTTTTTTTTTTTTTTTTTTTTTTTTTTTCATCAGTGAATGTGACATTTAGCCACTTTTCACCAAATGGCATATGCTCTTTGGCTCATTGTAATCTAGCTTCTTTATGGTGTTATTTGAGACACGGTAATCAAGCCATTTTACTGTATTTGATGTATTTGAATTTCAAAACTCTTCTATGAACAATTTTTTTCGATATTTTTTTCGATATTTGTCCTCCAACTGCATGTTTTATTTGCTAAAGGGAGTAATTACCAGTTGAAGGCAAATTTCTGATGCGGCTATCTTTGCGCAAACTAGACACTCGCGGCCTTCCTGAACGAAATTTTCGTTTGAAATCATTACCACGAGCCAAAATTTGATAAATACCTCGTTTTGATCTTTTTAATGCACGTGCAATTTCAGAAACAGACTTAAATTTTGCTCTCATACTCCAGATTTTTATCCCCCCCTCCTCTGAAAATTCTTTCGACTTACGCATTTGGTACTAACTCAAAAACAACAACTGACTGCTTCTTATAGATTCAGAAGTTGTTTACGTGCGCAACCGTTTACATCAGATTGTAAAATGTTTTAGGTCCTAAAGCCCCCCCCCCTCCACTACCTACCTACCTTTGATTTTAAAATGTGCATAAAAACGATTTTGTGCTTAAACTTGTTACACGGTTTTATTCTTAAACTCCATGTTTTGAAATAAAATTTAAAAGTTTTTCAAAACTAATAAAAAAACTGTTACATTAATAATCTACTAAATGTAACATTATTTTAATGAATATGGTGTTGAAATAGATATTATTAACATATACAAGACAGATATTAAAATAAAATGGATATTTAAAGTTTTATTTTAAAATTGCTATTGTGCTTAAACTTTTGACACGCACTGTACTATTGGATTGGATTGTACTATTTGTTTTAATGGTATTACATGGCTAATCCGTTGGCCAAAAAACTATCGTTAAAGTATAATATTAAATGCCATTAATGGAAGACCGAGGATGTCATATTCAATGACATTAAATTACGGTACACAGTGGCGCCAAATTATATAGGCCCACGGGTCTCGAGCCCACCCAATAATTTTGAATCATAGCGTATACATTATCATTATTCTAGTTATTTATTTCACTATTATTTTATTATTCATTTTTATCCTTAGAATAAAATTTATTTTGCGAAGGGCCATGTGCTTTAATTCTCCGACCGACACCTTTAAATCCTAAATGACTGAAATGCTTTGCTTCATGTTAAATTTTGCTAATTTAATTCGTAATCGTGGTCATGCTATCATGATATTACAATAAATATCAGTGTTATTATAAGGAAAAACGCATGGGAATAAACTTTTAAAAAAAATCGCAAATTAATTAAAACGTGATTGCTTTATTTAAAATTATCATCTTCCAAAATATGTTAAACCTCTAAAGAAAAACAAATTGGTCGTACAATTTTACAAAAATATTTTGGAGCCCACCCAATATTTGTTAAAAGTTGGCGCCACTGACTGTAAACGTGTTTAAAACGTCATTAAGTGATTTTTATTTTGACTTTTTATTTGCATTTTTATTAACATTCTACGAATTATTATTATTATTATAATTTGTTTTGTTATTTAAATTGAAAATTATGTCAATATGTATAATTTGGCTATTAGTTTGGCTGTTTGTATAATTTGGCGAAATTGGTCGACTGGATAATCATGTAGTCCGTTCTAATTTATTAGCAACTTTGGAACTTTGTAACTAAATTTCTCGCAAGATGTTTTTCTAAAGGCCGGGAATTCCAGAGAATATTAAATATGAACCCGTGAGAAAATATTTTCGTCAAACATGCTAGAATTCGTAAAGACGAAACTAAAGATAACAGGCTGGTGATAGAAAGGCGCGGCGCGGCGGTGACAAGTAAAAGCCTGTATTGTGGTTTATCCAGTGATAAACAAGGGAAATGATTCCGTTTACCATTTTATTTCCTAAAGATTACGATTATAAGGAGGATGTGAAAATAACTTCAGAAAGAAGCTTTCAAACTTGCGTAAATATTGCGTCATTTACGTAATATCTGTTTGTCACCAAACTGATTAATTTAAACTCAGATTGTAGGAGGCTCGAAAAATGAAGATTGATCAAATATCAAATAGATAGCAGCAATATATATATATAGATATATATTAAAATACAGAATAATTAAATTAATTGATTAAAAACAATGTTTAATTTCGTCAATTTTCCTAAAGTCAGCAAAGTCCAACGTTGAGTGCTGCACGAATTGGAATATAATAATAATAATTGTAAATTTACCACTAATCTTAACCCGAATTCGACAAAATTTTTTATTGAACCTGAAACTTTATCCGAACGAAAAAATGCACCATTCAGGACTTTCGCTAAGAGAAGGGAGGAATGTGGGACTTAATCCTCAAAACGTCCGTGAATGCTGTTGCGCTTCGCAATTTTCTTTAAAACTTTAATAAAAAACTGTAATATATTTTATATTTCTGATAGATACTCAGGATGCTCATTGTACTCAGGACCGCATCTGGAAGTGAATAATAAGGGGGGGGGGGGAGGGAATGACGCAGAAAACTAATTTAGTGCATATTCACACTGTAGGTGCTATGTTTCTTATTAAGCAGTTGTAACAACTTTATTTTGTGCTAAGAAAAGAATATGATGATGAAAACTTTGAGCGTATAACTAGCGCAATATTAAGCATCATGTTAGCTTCATGTGTGCAAATAGGATGAGAGACCATTGGAACACTTATTTGAGGTATAATTTAGCATGTCTGCAAAACTGTGAAAAAGCCTCAAAACTAAATTAGATCTTTAAACATAATTTCATTTGTATTTTCGAGACATAAATTCATCTAATGACCTTAGAATCTTTTTTCCACTGGAGGCTCAAAATGTTTTAGAATTGGGGGGGGGGGGGGGGTAGGTGACCTCCCCCTAGCACCACCTTAGTTACGGCCCTGATTTTACTATTTATTCTAATTTATAAACATCTTTAGAACTTTGGAAGCAAATTTCTAGCAAGATGTTTTTCTAAAGGCCGAGAATTCCAGAGAATATTAAATATGAACCCGTGAGAAAATATTTTCCGCAAACATGTTAGAATTCGTAAAGACGAAACTAGAGATAACTGGCTGGTGATAGAAAGGCGCGGCGGTGACAAGTAAAAGCCTGTATTGTGGTTTATCCAGTGATAAAAAGGGAAATGATTCCGTTTACTATTTTATTTCCTAAAGATTACGATTATAAAGAGGATGTGAAAATAACTTCAGAAAGAAGCTTTCAAACTTGCGTAAATATTGCGTCATTTACGTAATATCTGTTTGTCACCAAACTGATTAATTTAAACTCGGATTTTAGGAGGATCGGAAAATGAAGATTGATCGAATATGAAATAAACAGAAGAAATTTTTTTTTAAATATTTTTAAAGGGGTCCGGGACACAAAAATCTTCAAATTTTCGAAAAAAAAAAAAAATTCCTAATTTCTCATATTTAAATCGCTACAGCTCGAGAACCACTAAAGATAATTTTTTTTCTATTCTTTTCTGCTTAAAATGACGTTTAAAGTATGTTTCTATATTAATATATCTTATATTTATCTGACTATTTAAATGGAAAAAAATTAAAAGTATTTCGAGTTACAACAATCTGAAATTATCCCACTTTCTAAATTAACTTTGAGTTATTTTTTTTAATTAAGAGAAGTTTAATAATGTAAATTTATTTACAAATAATATGTTTGTCCCTCACAAAAAATTTCAATATTTTAACTTAAAATATATTCCAGACGCCCCCTTAATTAAACTAATTGATTAAAAGCAATGATTAATTTCGACAATTTTCCTAAAGTCAGCAAAGTCTAACATAGAGTGTTGCGTGAAATGGAAGATAAAAATTATAATAATAACATTAATAACAAAAATTATATTAGTATATTTACCACTAATCTTATCTCGTATTTGACAAAATATTTTATTCGCCTAAAATTTGATCCGAACGCAAAATACTTCATCAATCAGGCTTTCTCTAGGAGAGGGGGGTACTTTCCGCCCCCTCAAAACATGCGAATGCATTTATACTTGGAAGATTTGTTTAAAACTTTAATAAAAACCATAATACATTTTCTATTTTTTATAGACTTGGAAAAGGATTTTGGGAATATCGGTTTAATTATATTCTAATTGGGAATATTATAATTTTTTTATATATATAAATAGGAACTGTATTACATTTTCTAATTATGGAAACTTAGGAAAATTATCAAACTAGTTGGCAAATGCTGAAATTTCAATAGTTGATTTAAGGTCATCTCCCCTTTCATTATAAAGTCTTAGTGATGGCCCTGTCAATACTGTGTAACCGATCAGAAACCCGAAATCAAAGAAAATTGATGTATAATTTAATATAAACAAATATTTTAATACAGCGAAAAAATAGTCACTTCTTCAACATCAGAACAGAAAATAAACCAAAACGGAATATATATATATATATATATATATATTCTGACAACTCCTCTGTATGATATAATTTGGCATTAACAAACATTTAGAGTAATTGATGTTGATTTGTAGTATTATCTAATGGTTCTATATAGGTCAGTTTTATATGTATAGGAATAACTGTTAACTTAAAATAATTTTTATAATTATTATTATTATTTTTATTATAAAATTCTACTTAATCATCTGTTTATATGTTGTTTACTAATATAATAAAAATAGATTACAATAGATTGTATGATTATTATTATTACCTCCTCTAATTTTTTTTTTTTTAATCATTTGAAAATTACTAAAGATATTTCTTATTTTTATTTTATTTTATACATTTTTTCTCTCTAATTTCCGACTTCTAATTTTATGCAGTGGGACTTGGTCTATTTTTTATGTAAAGGGATAACTGTTTAAATAAAAAATAATATTTATTTCTCTTCTAATATCCACTTAATCCACTGTAGTTTGGTTACTTACAAATAGATATTCGGTTGTTCCAAAAAAAACCCTAGTTTAAACAAATAAAAAATACTGTTTTTTTTTTTTTTTTTTTTTTTTTTTTTTTTTTTATATATATATATAAAAAAACGAAACGTTTTTTCCAACCCTGTATTATATATAAATATCGTAACTTTTAAGATTTTGTTTTTATAGTTAAATATGTTTTTGCATTATTTAATTGTATTTAGCAACGATAGATGGCGATACTAATGCTTAAGTAGTCAGAAATTATCTATCTCACAGGATAATTTTATCGATATCAACCGATTCAATTAATTCTATAATTATAATTTAACATATGTAATTAGTATTAAATAGTTTAACTATTATCATTATGTTTAAAAAAATTATTTGTCTACTTATATTTTGTAATAAATTATTTTTGATATTAGTTATTTAAATATCTATTATTAATAAAAACTATTTTACAATTTTAACTTGCACTTTAACTGTCTAATGTGACTGAATGCAAAATTGTATTGGTATCACATGGTCGAAATTGATATTTGTAAGCTAACCTATTATATAATTTAATTTGTCTAATTATTTCCATTTGACATGATTTTTCTATTTAATTTAATCAATTTTACTTCAAATATATTATTATTTTCTATTTCTTGTTCTCTATGGAAATTATGGTTGCGATTGATAATTGTAAGTTATCTTTATAAATATTTAATTACAGTTTAATTGTTTTTCTAATATTTTTTCTTTGAAATGGTTTTTCTATTGCAATTACTGTGTTGATGATTCTATTGTGTTCTTGTTATTTTTCTTGATATTTTTCTTTGAAATGAGTTCTCATTTGCGATTAATCGGGCAATGTGGAAATCATTTTTAGGTCTATCCTGATTTCCACTCAGAAATTAATCGCAATTAATGTGGCTATTTAGTATTGCCCTTGATAACGAGCTAAATACCACATTTTCAATTTTATTTCTAATTCTGACAGCTCCTCTGTGTGATATGGTTTGGCGTTAATAAATTTTTACAATAATTGATGTTGATTTGTAGTATTATCTAATGGTTCTATATATATATATATATATATATATATATATATATATATATATATATATATATATATATATATATATATATATAGAACCATTAGATAATATATATATATATGTATATATTCTTCCTCTAATTGAGATAGAAACAGGATTTAAACGTCATTTTAAGCGTAAAAAACAGATAAATTTTTAATGCAATATTTTTTTCCAGAAAATTTGAAGATTTTTGTGTCCGAAACCCGCTTAAAAGTATTTAAAATTTGACTAAATTATTGTTAACCCGTTGAGTCGCAGTGGGATATATTTTATCCCACCTAATTTAAACGAGATTGGCGGCATTTTTGGATTATCTTTGGCGGCAAAATGTTAAAAAATTGCTTTTTCTTATTTTAAAGTAAAATTTTCGCTATTTCCGGTAAGAATCAAGTATTACAGAGATATTGTTGCTTTCACCTAAAGGGGTTAAATAGCGGAAAACTACCGTTAAATAAAGAATATTTGCATACATAATTAAATATGAATGAATTCAGATTATTAAAATCTAACGCTAGGAGCTCGTTAAATTGGGGTCATACTACATTAATGTGATGTTAGAAACACATTTTTTGGTAAAATCGAAAATAGAAATAAAGTCCATTTGCTAGCGATAGAATATTATAGACAGAGTAACATGCCTGAGTTTCGCTATTGATTCTCGTGATTACGATTAAGGAGCTTGAAAAGAAGATCATTTAAGAATAAAGCGTCTAGTTACGTCATTATTGCACCATTGTCGTCATTGTACCGTTTACGTAATGTCTGTTTATCAGCAGGATGACTAATTTAAGACACATATTTTGATGTTTGGAAAATGAAAACTGAATCGAACTTCAATTCAATAAAGGAAAAGAAATATTAGTTAATTATTAATTGAAGTAAATTTTTCAGCAAGATGTACCCGAAGTCCGCATCAAATTTCTAAAATATTAAAATTTAATACATATTAAGGGAAAGAAAATTTTACCTTATTAATTAAATAAGATTTTTCCGTATAATGTTGGTGAAGTCCGGCATCTGTTTCCTTAAAATATTAAACTAGTCATTTCGATTACACAAAGATGACATGCCGACACACAAACGGACAAACAGCATTTTGTACAAACATGTTTCTCGGGATCTTTGATCCCTAAAACATGTAAATACGTCGAAAAAAAATCGATAACAATACTTTCTTCTTTACACATTATCCCAAAAGTTTAGACAATCAATGAAATTTGCATTAAAATAAAATGTAATAAGGTACTATTGAAATTCGTAATATAGGTAATAAATAAAAGCAGTTTTGCTGATATACACATATAAATTATGATCAACGGCTTCAAATCATAAAATATTTATTAAAATATGTAAAAATATGCTGTCCCAAAAGTATAGACACAATACAGCATTTCATGTTTTCTTTTACATTTTACTTCACGAAAATAAAATATTTTTGATTTTAGGGGCTCTTGTAAATGCAGAATAATTTTTCTTTTTTATTGAAATATCGTCTGCTATATTTTAAAAATAATAATTTATTGAAATTTTATAGAATCAAATGAGTTCAATATATTGTTTTATTTGTGATTCGAAAAAGACATTTCCTGCGCATTCTTATAAAAATGCCACGTTCTAAAAAAGTTTCCAAAGATGAAATTATTAAGATTTTACATTTAAAAGTGCAAGTACAAAATCCCCTACAAATATCGACAAAAATAAAAAGATCCTTAAGCAATAGTTATAGAGTTTGAGATCAGGTGGAACATGGAATGCTAAAAAACTTGTCTGAAGAGCTTAAAAAAATGTTACGTGAAGACAGAATATTATTAAAAATGTCTTCAGTTGATAATTTATCTCTGCGTGGAATTTCAAAAAGCACTGTATACAAAAGGATTAAAGCTTCAAGAAGTAATTTTTTACAAGAGAATGAAAGCAAAACCTTGCTTAAAGTAGAGGCATAAAGATGCACGTCTAAAATGGGCTAGAAAAAAGTATCATATGGTCTGATTTCCGTCATCTTCAGTGATGAAAGTAAATGGAATTTAGTCGGCCCTGATGGTTATCAATTTTACTGGTTTAAAGAGTCTAAGATCTGTTTCAGAAGGCAACAAGGCGAAGGATCCGTAATGACCTGGATAGGGTTTTCTTTCAACGGCCAAATATTTCTAGAATTTACGGACAGAAAAATGAAATCAGAGGGAATCAGAATATTTTACGTGCCAATTTTCTGCCAATTATGAATTTGCTAGCAGGGCGAGACTGGCATTTTGACTTGACTGGGGCATCCATTCATACCTCCACATAAACGAAAATATGGTTTACGCAAAACAATATCACTTTATTAGACTAGCCAGCACTTACTAGGGAACTGCAAGAAGTGTAAGTCACCGATTTTGACGAAAGTGGTATCGTTGGAAAGATATAATCTTGAGTAGAAAAAAAAAAAAACTCAATGGAATTACCCGTCGCAAATGATTCGTTTTCCAGGTATCCGACAATTTATGTCATGTAACTAGCGCATACTTACAGTTGGACCGCAAAAAATTTTAGTCTCGATTTTAACGAAAGTGGTATCGTTAAAAAGGTATCATTATGAGGGAGAAAAAACTCAATAGAACTACCCGTCGGAAATGAGCAGTTTTCGAGATATCCGATAATTTATATCACGTAGCTTGTGCATACTGTTCTAGAACACACTTAATGGGGGACCGCAAAAAAAAATGTTTTCTCAATTTTGATGAAAATGATGTCATTGCAAAGATATCATTGTGAGAAGTAAAAAACTCAATGGAACTATCCGTCTGAAATGATCCGTTTTCGAGCTATCTGACAATTTATGTCACTTAATGCAGTTTCCCAGCAGTGTGCATTAGCAATGTGACACAAACACAAATTGCCGGATATCTCGAAAACGTCTCATTTCCGACGGGTGATTTCATTGAGTTTTTTAATCCTCACGATGATATCTTTTGAACGATACCACTTTCGTTGAAACCGAGACTAAAAATTTTTGCGGTACCCCCATTAAGTGTACACTAGCTCCGTGACATAAATTGTCGGATATCTCGAAAACGACTCATTTGCGACGGGTAGTTCCATTGAGTTTTTTACTACTCACGATGAGATCTTTCTAACGATACTACTTTCGTCAAAATCGGTGACTTACACTTCTTGCAGTTCCCTAGTTAGTCCAGATTTGAATCCCGTGGAGAACATATGGGGGATCTTATCTCATAAAATATGTGAAATGGAAAGCAATATACATGTGTAAATGATTTAAAAACTGCAATAGACAAAGCCTGGTATGAAATATCTCATTCTGTAATGCAATGGTTAGTTAATTCTATGGAACGAACGTGTATTTGATGTTATAAATTGTCGTGGCAATACAATTTAATATTAAATGTAATTTTTTAGTTATTTTTATAAGTATAAAACTCAAAAGAATTACATTTGTCTATACTTTTGGGACAGCACGCATAATTATACAATTTAATGTATATAATTTCAAGCCATTGATCATAATTTGTATATGCATATCAGAAAAACCGCTATTGTTTACTATCTATCTTACGAATTTTAATTGTACCTTATTACTTTTTATGTTAATGCAAATTTTATTGATTGTCTAAAATTTTGGAATAGGGTGTACAAAGAAGAAAATAAAAAACATTGCATTATTTTAGAATTTGTAAATATGAATCGAAGATAAATAACATTAAAGGTAGATATAATATACAATTGCTTGAAGAAAATCAGCGCACCTGTATTAACCAAAAATCTACTCTACTGTGGTTTACCGCTGATGAGCAAACGTAAAGATTCCACACACTATTTTGTTTTCTAACGATTACGATTTTGAGGGGGATCTGAAAAGAATTTCGGTTAAACATAGAACATCCACTTACATCATCATTGCTTTCAGTTGTGCAATATCGGTTTGTCAACAAGTTTTATCCCAGAATTCAGTTCTAACCAGATCTCGGAATGAGAAATTAATGTCTAACTGCTGTAAATCGGTCTTTCAGATCTCTGCTTTTCGAAATTTTCAGTTGAATTAAAAACTACTAATTTAGCTACAGAGCGTAGTGAAATTTTGTTTTGTTTCAAGACCCCATTATCGATTTCTGCATTGGTGAACTTTAATTCTAAAAATCCTGTGCAGAAGTATTATTTGAAATATTTTACTAATAAATGGGTGGGATATATTATATCCCACCTATTTTTAATTAAGATTCGCACCAGAATCTTTTAATTAAATTTCACTTTTATAGCTTTGGTAGGAAAAAAAAAAAAAAAAAAAAAAAAAAAAAACAAGTTGAATGTAGATTTTGCCATTGCAGAATTCTGTTTCGCCTCCGATTAGAAAAAAAAATCGATAGAGGTTTTTTAGAAGGGCGACCCCGTTTAGGTTGCAATGAACTAACTTCATTTTTCTTGTGTTTATCAGTATAATAGCAAACAGAACGGCGTGAAATACCCAATTGAATAGCAATTTCTCTCTGAGACATTGGAATTGCGGAATAATAAAGAGATACAATTTGACGTGCTACTTCATCATTGACTAGATTCATCAAAAACGGATTTTTTCTTTAGTTTAAACGCTTTTTTATAGACTCTGAGTAAAAGAAAATGCAATTTAACAATAAAACGAGTGGAATCCCGTCGAATTCGACGAATGAAATGTTTAACAGACGCGATCGACTTGGTTTTAAAAAAAGCAAAATTAATTACATTATTGAATCAATATATAATAAATATATTTACAAACTAAATGTCAAATTTGCCAGTTACAATTTCGCATGCAAATATTCGCACATCTTCAGTTAAAATTGTAATCTGAGTGCCGGCGAAATTCAGAAATTTTATGTTATATGCACTCACAGAAAAATAGTTTTATTAAAAAAAAAAAAAAAAAAAAAAAACTAATTTTATTTTTACTGTGACATTATTTTTACTAACTAAAGTCATCTGAAAGTAAAATCTCAATCTCAGTGTCCATAATGAAAAGAAATATTGAAATGTAATATCGGGTACTACTAGGTTATCCCATCGACCAAAAAATTATCGCCAAACTATAAAATTAAATGCCAATAATGGATGATCGTGAATGTCACATTCAATGACATTAAATACGATTCATGTGTTTAAAATGTCTTTAAGGGATTTTTATTTAAACTTTTTATTAATATTTTTATTAATATTCTACTAATTATTTGTTCTTCCGTTATTTAAAATAAAAATTATGTCAATATGTCTAATTTGGCTATTAGTTTGGTGATTTGTATAATTTGGCGAAATTGGTCGACGGGATAACAGAGTAGTACCTAATATAGTTATAAGTAAAAATGCGATGTTTAAAATAGTGACGTCATTTTCTCTTCAAATGTTTTTTAAAAGTTACTGTTATTAGTAACATGAAAAAGGCATCCGTAATAATATTGTAATTCCCATTTATCTGGTTGCTGAATGACATCATTTTCCTCATTTGAAATTTTTCTTCTTTTGCTTTTGACATTAATTTTTATCATAAATTATTTTCTGTAATTTTATTTACATTATTAATATTATTTTTCAGTAAATATATCTTTTACCTCAATTAGGGCATAATTATACGCAATCATTTTGGAAAATAAATTTTTACTATCGACAGAAAAGCTAAACTGTGTTGCCACCATTTTGAAGAAATATCGTAAAAAAGCATTTTAAATTAAAAATAAAATATAAAAATGGAAATAAATTAAAAAATAACTAAAATGGGCACAACTACAAATAAATAGCTTTCATTTAAAAAAATAATTATCAAAATCGGTTGAGTAGAAAATTTAGAGCTGACGACACGACATTTTTTAGCTTGTCTGAAAGAAATAGCATCGGAGGCTAAAAAAAAAAATGTAAAGTTATTAAAATTGTTCTAAGAAACTGGAATTCCTAGAATTTATTTTTATCTGGGATGAATATAAAACTCTTTATGTAACTGCAACACAGATTACAGATAAAATTTTCGTCAGACTACTATAATTTTAGTATTTTTTCGTAAGACTACAGATTTTGTAGCTTTACAAAAACGTGTTTTATAGATTTGCATATTTTCTGAACAGGGTACAGATAAAATTTTAGTAAACATACAAATTTTTGTAACTTTATACTACTCATAAATTTACAGATTTTTTTTAATTATCATTACAGAGTGTAGTAAGAAATTTTTTTAATGAATAAAGTCTGTAGATAAGTCCAATTTTTTTTTTTTTTTTTTTTTTTTTGGCAATATGGGTTGCCAGTGAAAATATTTATAAATAAAAAAAAAATAATTGTAATTTAAGAAATTACCCCAACCATTTGAAAAATGTTTCACTCGATACATTCATCTATCATTTTAAGCTAAATACCAGTTGTTTTATTGTGTATTATCCGTGCCACTGCTATAAATGACTTTATACATGCTGCAATTTGAAGGTACGGTTCGTTTAAGTTATATCACTCTATTGTCGCCAAGCATAAAAGTTGGCGACGAAAGAAACATTTCAAACTATTTAACATTGTTGGTGCAAAAGTAATCATTATTAAAATACAGCTTTGGCATATACTGTTATACTTGTAAGACTTTGGCATATATTGTTTGATTTTACAGAGCAGAATTTTGGTGATGGAGGTTTTAAACCAAAATCGATCGCAGCACATGCATCTGTGAATGGGTCCATCAGACATCGAATCAAAAAAGTTTTTTCCCAGTTTTTCCCAAGCCGATTGCTTTTTAGTTTTCTTTTTAGGTGGTGGAAAATCAAGAGTAATAGCTATAACATTTTCCGGCTTGTTAGAATCACTATTGGCACTCAAATTTTCCTGGTTAGAACCGACCGATAGTAAAACGCCATGGCTAGTGGATTGGTCGCCCTGGCGACATGATGTTTTACAATTAATCGGTTCGGCATTAAATTGCTTCCTTTTTCGTGATCGCCTTTCAACACGTAATTGGTTTTCAGCGGCTCAATAATCTTTTGATTTTATCATTTTCTGCATTGAAAGACGTTTTTGCGCCAAACCAAATACAGTATTACTCAGTTATCCCGTCGACCAATTTCGCCAAATGATACGAATCGCCAAACTAATAAGCAACTTATACATGTTGACTGTGTTTAATATCATTGAATGCGATATTCACGTTCATTCATTTCTTTGGCTTCGGCTTTTTCCGTATCTGTTAATTTCCGTCTACCCATTTTTAAATTTGTTAGTTTTCTCCTTTATTACAATGATTTTAACCATTTTAATTTACTATTCAAATAAAAATTCTTCTAAAAGTAAAGAATTTAATTTAAATTCAAATAAAAATTCTTCTAAAAATAAAGAATTTAATTTAAATTCAAAAGTGGTAACATCATTCAAAAGTGGTAACATCATTCAAAAGTGGTAACATCATCGGGTCCATTCTCCCGAAAACAACAACCATTTTTCAAATGGTTAAAAATACTTTTTGCAACAATTTAGGGCTGATGACTCGACCTTTTTTAGCTTGTCTGAAAGAAATAGCATCGGAGGCTAAAAAAAAAAAAAAAAAAAAAAAAAAAAAAAAAAAAAAAAATTGTAATTTAAGAAATTACCCCAACCATTTGAAAAATGTTTCACTCGATACATTCATCTATCATTTTAAGCTAAATACCAGTTGTTTTATTGTGTATTATCCGTGCCACTGCTATAAATGACTTTATACATGCTGCAATTTGAAGGTACGGTTCGTTTAAGTTATATCACTCTATTGTCGCCAAGCATAAAAGTTGGCGACGAAAGAAACATTTCAAACTATTTAACATTGTTGGTGCAAAAGTAATCATTATTAAAATACAGCTTTGGCATATACTGTTATACTTGTAAGACTTTGGCATATATTGTTTGATTTTACAGAGCAGAATTTTGGTGATGGAGGTTTTAAACCAAAATCGATCGCAGCACATGCATCTGTGAATGGGTCCATCAGACATCGAATCAAAAAAGTTTTTTCCCAGTTTTTCCCAAGCCGATTGCTTTTTAGTTTTCTTTTTAGGTGGTGGAAAATCAAGAGTAATAGCTATAACATTTTCCGGCTTGTTAGAATCACTATTGGCACTCAAATTTTCCTGGTTAGAACCGACCGATAGTAAAACGCCATGGCTAGTGGATTGGTCGCCCTGGCGACATGATGTTTTACAATTAATCGGTTCGGCATTAAATTGCTTCCTTTTTCGTGATCGCCTTTCAACACGTAATTGGTTTTCAGCGGCTCAATAATCTTTTGATTTTATCATTTTCTGCATTGAAAGACGTTTTTGCGCCAAACCAAATACAGTATTACTCAGTTATCCCGTCGACCAATTTCGCCAAATGATACGAATCGCCAAACTAATAAGCAACTTATACATGTTGACTGTGTTTAATATCATTGAATGCGATATTCACGTTCATTCATTTCTTTGGCTTCGGCTTTTTCCGTATCTGTTAATTTCCGTCTACCCATTTTTAAATTTGTTAGTTTTCTCCTTTATTACAATGATTTTAACCATTTTAATTTACTATTCAAATAAAAATTCTTCTAAAAGTAAAGAATTTAATTTAAATTCAAATAAAAACTCTTCTAAAAGTAAAGAAATTAATTTAAATTCAAAAGTGACCACATCATTCAAAAGTGGTAACATCATTCAAAAGTGGTAACATCATCGGGTCCATTCTCCCGAAAACAACAACCATTTTTCAAATGGTTAAAAAATGTTTTTCTTTATTTTAAAATAAATGTTCTCCAAATTTCCGACGGGAATTCAACATTACAGAAACATAATTGTCAGTCCCTCAATGCTAGTCTAACAATTCACATTAACTGTTAGACTAACAATTAATGTGAATTTTGGGAACTACCAAAAAAGCTATACATATAAAATACAGGGTAACTTCAAACTTACATGGAGTTTAAAATTCAATATAAAATCAAGTAACTGTCGTACTATAGTGAGGTTTGGATTAAAATGCTTCACATGATGGAAAGTTTTCTTAAACGAATGAAAAAAATTGTTCCAAACTTCGACCATAGAGGTCGCCACTTGTCCGTATGTTTAATTTCAACATGCTTTTTTTTTTTTTTTTTTTTTTTGAGTTTACGTCATAATATATACCAGTAGCTACGCAGAGTCTTGTAACCAAATATTAATTTAGCATCTTAATTTTTTTTTTAAATAAATGATGTTTCTAGTAAAGGTAAACAATGAAAAATGCAGTTTTCCAGAAAACAGAAATTAAAATTTAAAATTAACACAAAAACTTTATGTTTAAAGTTTACATTTTGGGCTATAATTTTGCTTCTAATGATTGCTGAACCAAAAATAATATATTTATGGAATCCTAAATGCTTCAATTTTAATTTGAAATAATAAAAACAAAATCGAAATTTCTCGCAAAAACGGCGATTTGAAAGTTAGGCACATAGCTTAAGAGGTTAAATTTTAATATGAAGGAAGGGCCAAAGCTCCCCCCCTCCCTGTTAGCAGCTTCGGTGCCCATGAAATACTTTAATATTAAATCCTCATTTTAATATAAACAAAGGCAAAAAAGAAGAACGCTCGGTGCATTAAACTTTGCGTATTTCTCTAATCTTCGTAAATGCCGGCGATGGGAAGATTTTTATTATTATCTGCTATTATCTCTTGAAGAGACTAAATTTTCACTTTTATTCTCTTCAATAATTGGGAGAACACCAGTGCGTGTTTAATATTTCAGGAATTTCGTATCAGCCGGCAATATTCTTATCGGTTACATAGCTGTTTACGACTCTTTTTAATCCCTAGAAGTATTAGAGATAAAATTTATAGAATGGATAAGAAGGAAAAAATATGCGTTACGCATTTATTATGATACTCTTTGTAGAATACGATATGTATTTCCTTATATTACGAAATATTTTACCGTGTGTTTCATTTGCTGCGCCATTAAAATAATTTGAAATTTTTACTTGTTTTTTTGCGTATACAATTTTAGAAATGGATTTTATTTTTATTAATTTATTTCAATTATATGCACCCAGAAAAAGGAATTGATTAAAACTACAAAACATGTTTTGTTGAGTACATTTTGGTTGTTTTAAGCGAATTATCTAGTTAAAGTAAAAAAATCGGTTTGATTGCTTAGACAAAAAAATATTAACATTCTTGTGAAATTGTAACAAAATTTCCTCAATTTTATTTGAGTCTTATTTAAGTCTTGTATTTTCAATTTGTAATTTCAACAAAATTTTGTTGTTTTTGCAAAATTTAATTTGGTGTGCAGTAGCCGTAACTCTCTCACGTAATTTTGTTTAATTGTCTTATATAGCTATAAAGGTTTAACATAAATTTTGGATAATAAAAACTTTTCAAACTGAGATGGATCAATGACGTTATTATTACGTTATTATGTACCGGGTGATCCAGAAGTTTCGAGAGTTTTGAAATGTTAATAATCAGGAAACTATGTACAATACAAAGGTCTAGTTTTCAGATATACAGTGGCGGTCAGAAGTTTCCGGCCAGTTAGTTTCTTTGATTTATTTACCAGAATGTTTCAGCGAAAAAGAAGCACAATTGTTTCAAATGTTAGAAATATGTGAATGTCCTCTAACCATATGATCATTTTGATTGGATTCTGAAGACGCTTCGTGCTAAGGGATAGCATTCGAAGTTCATGTGTGCAAAAGTTTCCGGCCACTCATCATTCCTTAGATTTTTTTTTTTTTTTTTTTTTTTTTTTTTTTTTTTTTTTTTAATATTGGTAAAGTGTTTTTTAGTCGTGTTTGTGAACGAATCAAAGTGAATATAGTATAGTTTAAATGCAAAAATGAAAAATTTAACAATTATTGTTCATAAATGAGTGATCAAGTTGACGCTAAAGGACCAATTTTCTCAAGATATTGCGGCAAAGTTATCGATCGGTAAAGCAGACTGTAAACGATATTTAAAAATTATATGAAAATGATGATGGTCGTCAGGGCTTTCTGACATTCGGAAGACTCCAGAAAATGACTATTTTTGTGAAGGGAATTATCAGGAAAAAACAGTTGATGACTCGCACAAAAATGCCGTTGCAATATACCGCGATTTACGGAATGAAAATATTGCTAAAACAAGTCAGTCTACCGTGTATCAAGATGCTGACGTGATGCATAACGTTATGAAAGAGTCTGTGTTAAAATTTTCTCAAAAGTAAAAAAAAAAAAAAAAATATCAACGTATTCGGCTGGCGTTTCCCAAGGAACACAAAGTCTGGTCAAGTGGAAACTTAAAAAGAGTTATATTTTTCTATCAATCGAATTTCAAATTTTTTTGGGAGTGATGACAGACACTACATCCAATGATCTAACTACAAAAGATATGATTCGACATATATTTTCTTACAATGAAGCATGGCGGACGATTTTTTATAATTTGGGGAGTAATTTATTCAAAAAGTGTTGGTCCGTTATGTGAAATTCTCGGCAAGATGAATGATGCAATGCATAAGGATATCTTGCAAGAGTATTTGCTGCCTTATTAGAGGAAAAATTGTGGTCGCAAATATTTGTTTTAACAAGATAATGACTTAATAAATGTATGCAAGCTCGACAAGCAATGACATTTGATCAAAAAATTTCAGCTTTTGAAATGGCCAGTCCAAACGCCCGGGATTAATACAACAGAAAATCGTTGGAAATAAGTTGACAAATGTGTGCGGAACTATAAATATACAAACTCAACTAAAATCCCCCCCCCCAAAAAAAAATTGCAAGAAGTGTGAAAAAAACGTACTATAGACGATCTTCAACCGTTGATTGTATCAATGTCACGTTTCTGCGCCGCAATACTTATTACTAAGGTATGGTGATAAAATACTAATTGTAAATATTGTTGATCACTGTTATTTTCTATTACAAAATCATTATTTTCTAAACTTGCGAAGGTGGCCGGAAACTTTTGAGCACATGCGTTTTCCTTAGTACTTTATTTTATCAATTAAATTTATTGATATTTACATGTTATTCCATAAATAAGTTCCTAACTATTATGTCAATAAAATGTATAAGTATCATTTTGAGATTCCTTTTCATATGCGTATACTTACAAATTAATAAAAAAAAATTTGTTGGCCGGAAACTTTTGACCGCCACTGTATGCTCAGAAACATCTGGGATTTTTGTTTGGAATGAATTTTCTTAAGTATATATAGTTACAATTTTTAACAACAGGTAGCGCTGCTGTACAAGACTGAATTTACCTATACTATGTGTTACATAGATACATGTATTCATTCCGAAACACCTTTTCTAGGATATTGATGAGATTTCTTTTTAAGGGGGGTTTGTGTTCAAACACTTTTTTTTTTTTTTAAGTAATTGAAATTGCATTGAAAGGAAATTTTGATACAAAACTGCTTTTGATGAGTAACTGCTATGTTTAGACATGCTTTCTTTATATGTCGAGTTGTAGAACTGCAAAAGGTTCGATGGCCATTACAAATGTGAAATGGTATGGTAAGTAAAGTTTGAGAAAAGGGCTCATTGGAAGATCGTAATAGTAGGAGGCGATTCAAATTGTCTGTTGCAATCGTAAATGAGGTAGAATTCGATGCCAATTCTCAATGGAAATCGTCAGCTCATGGTGAGTGCAGTACAGTTGTAATATCACGATGAACTGAAATTTCTTCTGGAATTTCTTTCTGCTCTGAGGATGGTGTGCACGCTGTTTTGTATCTGCTCACGGCGGTATTTATAAGCTATGGGCGACATAATGAAATTTTGTAACAATCGGACACTAATTCCTTCATTTTAGTGAGATGTATCATACCATAAAAAATAATACTATCAATTTTCGTGCCACCTATTGGTAAAAAGTGTAACTAACATAATACGTTTGTTTCATCGAAAAAAACAAATCCCATAAGTTTCTAAGCATTTCTGTGAAAACCGCATACTTCTATTGTTTATAGTTTGCTAATTATTAGCATTTCAAAATTCCCGGAACTTCTGGATCACCCAGTATTTCGGATAAAAATTGTAGACAACTAGTTGGATGTGCCAATCCCAAAACTTTCCTCTATCTCATACGTATATTTTAATATTTAAAAAAAAGTCACTCATTTTAATGTTTAATAATTTTAATTCAATACCATACCAACTTTGATTTTCATCTTAAATTTCTGCTTCAATCAATTAATCGGAGTAAAAACGAATTTCCGTCGCTGTACGAGCTGATGGACACTAGAATGATAGGCAGATTTTTTTTTTTTTTAATTCAGGGAGGAATTACTTGCCTTACCAAAAAATAATCATATACCAAAAATTTAGTTCAGTTCTAGAACTAACTTCATACACTTTTAAGTGATGCAATATTGAAACTTGCATAGAATTCGCGATTGCAGCGCCCCCTCGTCGGATTTTTTTTCAAATTCAGGGCGATCCAACTAGCCATAGCCATACATTTACACAAAAAATTTCGTTCAATTCGATGCATAACTTCATACACTTTTGGTCGGTACAATATTGAAAATGGCACAAAAATCGCGATTGCAGCGCCCCCTTCCGACGAATGTTTTTCTAATTCAGGGAGGGCCAACTAGCCATAGTTATACACATATACAAAAAATTTGGTCCAATTCGATGCATAACTTTATATACTTTTCTTCGGTACAATATTGAAAATGGCACAAAAATTGCGATTGCAGCGCCCCCTTCGGACGGATTTTCTTCAAATTCAGGAAGGACCAACTAACCATAGTCATACACATACACAAAAAATTTGGTTTAATTCGATGCATAACTTCATATACTTTAGGTCGGTACAATATTGAAAATAGCACAATCGACATTGCAGCGCCCCCTTCTGGCGGAATATTTCAAAACTGAAGGAAGACCTGCTTGCCATAGCCAAAAACATTCACAAAAAATTTGGTTCAATTCTATGCATAACTTCATACACTTTTTGATGGTAGAATGGCGACATACAGACACACAGACACACGGACAGACAGACATTTTGTAAAAACATGTTTTTTGGAATCTCTGACCCATAAAACGTGTAAATCTGTCGAAAACCGGAAGTCGAAAAATTTTCGATTACAATACTTTCTTCTATTGAAGATAGAAGAAAGTAAAAAATTACAATATATATATATATTAACGTTATTTTTTTGTTTATTCAAACAAATTTTCCATTGACCCACATTTAAACGAAAAGATTTATTGGACTAAACAAATTTTCGTTGATTCAACAAAAATTTTTTCTGGATGTGTAAGGAGAAATAAATTTTCTTTCGGTCAACTTTCAGAAAAAATAGCACACATTTACTAGTTAAAAATACATTTTTTTCTATTTTATTATATCATCAATTTTACTTTATTTTATCTTTGATTTTACTTTTTTTTTTTTTTTTTTTTTTTTCAGATTAATTTTTTTTTAAGACGGTCCTGCAAAAATTTTGTTATAATATTGTTTTTATTTTTGAAAACAGATGGCAGCGGTAAATTTTATTTTTATTAATATCGTATGTGTAGTATTTCATTTTTTTGGATATCTTAGGTTGTTATCATTCATTTTGGGATTTTTCGATATGTTATAAGGAGCTAAAGTTTATCATTTTAGACCCAATGCAAACAAAATTTGATGAAATAACGTATCTTTACTAAAAATTAAACCTGTAAGCTACTCTGACGATTCTGTTGGTTATTTAGTTTCTTATTCTGTATTTTTGGTTTTCAATGCTCTTATTTTCACTGTAAAAAAATCATTGTAATCTTACAGCAAAAAAAAAAGGGGGGGGGGGCAATATGTGTACCAGCAAATTTGGCTGTTAATTTGCTGCAATTTAGTTTTTTTTTTTTTTTTTTTTTTTTTTTTTTTTTTTTACAATAAACGGCACCTTTTTAAATTTACAGCATTTTTCCCAAAAATTTTACAGTCATTTTATTTTTTTATATTTTACGGAAAATTCGTATTATTTTCCGTAAGGAATCCATAAGGTATATATAATTTCTTGTTTTTGCGTTTCTAATCTTCTGCGTTCATCTTTTGAATTATCTTTCTCATATATTTTTGCAATTGTGATTTCATTTTAATCATTTAATTTTTATATTATCTATCCTTTTCTGTTTTAAACATGAGATTTCATTTTAATTATAAATATATTCGAATTGCCATGTAATTTTTATGAAATATCGAGAATTACAATAACATGTTCACTATTCAAAATTGTTGTTAAATTAAAACCACTATCACATTAAAGCTAAGCGTTACTGAAATGTATAGGGAAGGTTGGGGGGGGGGACACCTGCAATAATGCTTAAAATAAGTTTCATTTTTAATTTATGACTCTTTCACAAGATAGAAATCACATCGCATCATACTTATTGCTTTAAACATTTTTAATTGGAAGCACCTGTGATTTTGTCAGTTATAAAGACTGTTTTACAATATCAAAAGTAAGTTATTACTCAGATTTTTAATGTAAATTTCCAATCTTATTATTTGTTGCTAACTTAATTGTTTTTAATGTTTCTATTTTTTTTAAATGTTGTTCTAAGGGAGGAATGGGACACTTATGATTTAGGGAGGGATGGAACATGTCTCATTCTTCCCAAGCGGTATTGCTATCTAAATAATTGTTTGGTTTCTTTTTTATTTGGATTATTTCTGATTTCTTGATGTTGAAAGGATTATGGGGGGGAAAATTCAGTTCGGAATTATTCTCGTATTTCTACTGAAAGAGAATTATCTTTGTACATTTCCTAATTCTGTGAAATAGTTTCTTATATAGATATATATGAGACATTTTGAGATTGTAAGCCAGAAGTATCATCGCGGGTTTCCCGTTTTATAGCACAGGAGTCGTAGTAAGCGAAAAAACAAATAAATAAATAAATATAGAGGCTTCATAAAATTACACATTGACAGCTCCAAAATAGTTTATTTAAATGCAATCATACGGAGAGGGAAATACTCTCCCCTTCCGGAGCAAACATTCCATCAAAAAGAAAAAATAGTTTCCCGAGTGTCTCTTAAACCCGAATCATCGAATAAAAAAATCTACCCACCTCCGGGCTTCCCAGCTTAAGTAAAAAAAAAAAAAAGAATCTAGAACATTCCATAACCTCTAACACGATCCCTTTATGTAAACAGAAAATAGTGTCAAGTTTCGAAATTAAAATAGCAGAATCGAAAGTTGTTAAAATTCGAATGTATTCCACAAACGATAATTTGACACACACACACACAAAATGAATTTATTGATACGCAAAAAATGTAAAACGCGAAGAAGAAAAAAAAATAAAAAGAATATTTTTGAACAAGTATGTTTTTGGAATAAATGTAATAAGACTTTCTTTAAAAAGGTTGATAAAAACAGGAAAAAATGAATTTTATTAGGAATTTTAAGAAATAAAGTTTAATTAAGAATATTTTTAATTTAGAGCCATGTTTTAGATTTACGCATATTGGAAAAAAAAAACTTTTAAGGCGAATTAAGAATTTATATCGTCTCTATAAAGATTAAAAGGTTAGATCTAATAACATGATTTTAATTTAATAAGCTAAAATAAATACGGAAATTTATTAAATGGAAATTAATATAGTATAAGGTTAATTTTGTTGAAAAAAATTAAATTTTATAATACATATATTTAAGATATGTTATATAAGATTTGTATAGAGTTATAAACATTGCACAAAATCCTTATAAATCAAAATTTACTTAATTAATTTTAATGGTCAAAATCCTTCTAAAATTTATCAAATGACTATGCAAATCTTTTCAAAAATTCACGGAGGAAGTACCATCTGATACCATCATGGTACAATACTATAGATGGTACATACATATTCTATATTTTATCTGGTACCATCTGATAGTATCGTAAATTATATATCCATTAGCATAAGCTTTTGAAAAAGTTTGGGTGGGTTTAAAATTTTTTGAGAATAAAAGCGTGGGGAGGCGCGGATGACTTAAGAGGATATTTCGAAGTAAAACGGTTTTTATAAATAAAATATAAAATTGTTGTAATTTAATTATAATTTAATGAATAATTTCATAAAATTTTATTCTTATAAGTTTTTTATTTTATGTACACATTAGTATTTACTATAATTGGCGTAAAAAATTTCTAAATATTGAAAGGGGGAAAAAAAATAAATGTCAAGAAAAATATATACTTTTGATTTTGTCACCAAAGTTCTTTATTGATTCAAATGTTAAAACAAATGGCAAAATTTACAATTTTTTTTTTTTTTTTTTTTTTTTTTTTGGCTATTAAAAAATAAATAAATGAATAACGAAATGAATCAATGGAAATTGTGTGGGCTCATACTGCAATGGCCCGTATAAGTTGGTACCACTGCCTATCCATATACCTATAAGACTACAGAAGAGGAAAGTAACACCGACTACGGAAGACTTTCTAATGGAATGAAATACTTTATCGGTAACATCATAACACTTATCAAATAAAACCCCAAGAATTATTTTATGAAATTGTATCATTAACTTTAAAAATATATACCTAGTAACTTTTGGGCTTCCCTGTATAATTATCCATTATTCTCATGTAATGATTTATTTATTTTTCCCAACACTGGCTTAATAAAAGAGACTTTGCATATAACTAACAGAGGAATTCAAACTGGCTAGACTCTTTAAATGTGTTTTGACAATCAAAATATTAGTATAACGTCGAGACAAATGTTAGGCTGAGACATTTCAAGGTCAAGTTCATAAATTCAATTCCACTGCTGTGCAAATCCAGATGGGGTTGAAATTTCAAAACCGAAACATAGTCTCAGATCGGAAAAAACCGAATCTGAGGCGAATGTAAACAAAATTTGAAACATAATGTAAGTAGCTGGCATTTTAATGATGCGTCTGACTGGCACGTGCAGACGATTTCGAACAAAAACAATACTGAAGTGAAGAACAAAGTATTTCCTTAAGAAATGAAACACAGTGACATATGCGAATATGACATGTATATTTCGTACATCACAAGATCATTGACGCAAGTCGCATAATATTAAACTTTTTAAAAATATTTGCTCTTTACTTGGTGGAAGTTCCTTTAACATCCTTTTTTTAGGAAGTTGAAGAGGAATTATGGCGAAGATTTGCGTAATCGTCTGTCGTTAATTCTCATAAAAATCGTAAAGTTCGCAAAACTAAATTGTGATGTGAGTATATCGAAATATGTTATTGAAAAAAGTGACCAAAATGTAAGTCATTCTCAAAAGCATTTCACATAGCTATCAGATTTTGATTTTTTTTAAAATTTATTTTTATTTATTTATTTATTTATTTATTTTTATTTTTATTTTTATTTATTTTTTTTTTTTTTTGTACCACGAAAAAAAATGTAAAATGTATAGATAAATTTGTACTAAAATTTTGTAATTTTTGAAATAATTGAAAAATTTTACAAATTTGGTCTATATTTCAAACAAAACCGAGACATAGTAGCAGATCGAAAAAAAAAAAAAAATATCTGCTGCGAATGTGAACAAAATTTAAAGCATAATGTAAATACCTGGCATTTTAATGATACGTCTGACTGACATGTGCCTAAGGTGAATCGAATTTTTTTTCACAATTTCAAAATCTACCTATAAGTAAAAGATGTTCTTTTGTATGGAGATTTAGAGAAAAATAATTAAAAAAAAATAATTTTAAGTTTTAATAACGCCGTAATAGGGTTGAAATTTAAAAAAAAAATTGAGAAAAAACTCTAATTTTGTCTAGATTATTTATGACTCAAAATAATTATTTTAATAATAATCAAAACCTATCTATGCGGAAAAATTGTTCTAATATATGGAGATTAAGATAAAAGTAATTAAAAAAAATTCCAATATTTAATACTGTCGCAAGGCGGTTGAATTTTACGCATTTGAGTCTTTTTGCGGTAAAAAGTCACAGTAATTTTTGTTAAGTAAAACAAACATTTTAGTACTTTTGAATGTTTTTTTTTTTTTTTTTTTTCAACGAAAAGACACTTGAATAATTCCAAGAAAGACTTCAGCTTCTTACTTAACAAATTCTTTTTATTAAATCAAAATAATTTTAAAAAATCGTCTGAATTACATTGGACGATAATCGCATTTGGTGTTGAAAATCGGCCTGAGGTTCCGTGATTGTATCTGATTTCGTATAAAACCGTCTCTTCTATTTGTCCAAGAACAGCATAAGATGCTTCCATGACTGTTTTAACTAGCCATTCTGTAACTTGAGTGTGGCACAAGAACTCCTTTAGAGTAGGTAGCATTGCAACCAGAATGATTGCTGGATTTACTATTGCTTCTGTAATCAAGTCGTCACTTAATCATCCAGTTAGTGAAGGTTTCATGACTTTTTCCCATTTCAAATCAACATAATCCATTGCAATAAGCTCAAAAGATGATAAATTGAAAATACGGATATTATTCATTGGAATGGTTGGGTTTGCAGCAAACCGTTTGACCGCTTTTAGAATTCTTCGAAGGTCCAATTGCCTTATATGGGTTCTGTCGTCGGCTACCATCGATATAAGAATATTTTCAGAATGATAAAAAAAACCCATTTCTTCTGATAACATGATCTGTTACATTCTTTAGATCATTCGGCACATAAAGCGAGGCATCGATTGATTGATGCAAATGCTGTACACCATGGATTACCGATGGTTTCGTTTTGATTCTGTGATTTACAATGTGTTTTACAATAAATGTCGTTAATGTAGATAAAGCTTCAGATGGATTTTAACAAGCTACATAGAGCCTGCGAATTCTGCTTGTGGTTGTAAGCTCCTTTGAGTGGCAAACATTTCCAGGGATTCTCTTCAATGGATTTTCATTGCAATATCAGCAGCTGATGGCTTCACAAATTTCTGTTAGGTACAGTTGATCAGTTCTTAAGTCTTTCTTACTAGTCACTTCACATAAGGTACGTTTTGCTGATATGAATGAAACTACAGGTAGCTTCTCACATCCAGGCAATAATTTTCCTATTTCACAAGGGAAGTTTCTGGGTCCAGTCGTGGTTCCATCCACGTGTGTGAAAAGACAAAGTAGTGGATGCTCATTGGCGTGCAACAGGCACACAAAGTACAGTAGTGGATGCTTCACGATCAGTTTCATATTTCGAATAACACCTCCTTTGAAACTAGTGTTAACAGATGTTCCGCCGCAACCGATCGCAACCATCTTTGTTACATCTATTTTATTGATAATGAATGACAAAAAAATTACGATGTGTTTTCCAATGATTTGCGCTCTTTCGGAATTTACAGATAAGTCGCAAATATACTCAGAACCAGGTTCTTTTACCAAGCTTATTTGTTCTTTTATGATTTTTTTCCTGTTATTTTCTAGTGATATAGTTCTGTCTTTACGCTCATCGAAGTATACTCCAAACTGGTTATTGTTATAATCTTTTAAAACTGCTTGGAGACGACAGAGTGATTCTTGCCTTTGTATTCTCACGCCGAATTTTATTTCCAACAACAAAACATCAACATGCCTCATCTTGAAACGCAACTGACACAATGGCAGCGCCTGCTCTGTCAGAAATGCCAAAAATGGTCTAATGTTTTGGCGACCAATGTTAAGGCGTAAGAAAAAATTTTGCATGTATGATATCATTCATTTTTTCATGTGCTCTTTTCTCCAATCGTGTGGTGCCAATGTATGAATTACAGAATAATTATTTAATTTGGTTCGCCCTCGCTCACGAAGACAGTCAGGTGAAAATTGCTTCTTAAAAACGCTCTCAGGTACCATTCCTAACTATTTTTCTGTATGAAATGTTTTAATTTTATACTTCTACTCTAAATAAATAAAATTCTTAAAAAGCATTTATTTTTTATAATTGATCACAGCCTACAACTATATAGCAAATGCATTTTTAAAAAGAGCCTGGTCAATATTCGTTATTAGGATGAGCGAAGCGAATCCTCTACTAGGCCACTCAAATGACACTTTGTCGTACACTTTACAAAAAAATTGTACAGTATTTTGATTTGAAATTAAACACAAATATAAATTATGATCTGTAGATTTGCAGAACATTATTTTTTTTACAGAAATACTTTTCAAAAAAATATTATTTTAATTAATTTATTTTACATGTTTTTCCATTACGAACGCATTCTTTCAAATAAAAAGTAAAACACGTACGTTTTCAGAAAAAAACTTAAATCATGGAGTCAGTAATTATAGCTAGAATCATCATTAAATAAATAAAATATATTTTTATTATTCTGACAAAATATCTCAAAAACTGCTTTCAGATTTTCAAACTATGCTCATTCCTTTTAATTATGTATAGTTTCATGATTTCTTTTATAAAATTTATAAAATACTTTTTTTAGAAAAATTATAGCATATTTTTAATGAATTAAAATTTGTGAAAATTCTCTTATTAACATTCAATTATAAAAGTATTTTTCTGTGTTAGGAATTCAAATACACAATTTATTCTTATTTTGTGAAATCATTTAAGCAGACGATGTTTATGAATTTTAAAAGAATTACATTATATTTTTGTGAAGTGGCAATAAAAGAATTGTAAACAAATAAAATTAATATTTTGTATAATTCTACTTCGAAAATATTTTTATTTATACCAGTCTTACATCATAAATAAACAATCTGAGGAAATTCTTAGTTATTTGGTTAAAGTACATTTTAAAATTAAAATGCGCCGAAACATAAAATCAGTGTTGGGCACGTTCACAAAATAAACGAACTAACTCAAACTCACGTTCAATTTCTGAAAAGTGATTTAAGTTCACGTTCAAATTCAAAAAATTTTAAACGAACTCGTTCAAATCAAACTCATTTGTAAAAATGAACGAAATTCACTAAAAAATTCACTTTTTTTTTTTTTTTTAATGTTTGGATATTATTGTCCGAATTTACAAAATTTTGTGAACTAATCATTTGATTATTCTATATGTAAGATAGAGGTATGCACGGACGGAAATTTCCAGGCCCGATCCATAGAAAAAACAATGTCCGGCCCGATATTAAAATAAAAATTTCGGCCCGAGCCCAGCCCGGCTCGTAGAGAAAATTTAGCGGCCCGATATAATAGCTAAAATCAAGGCTCGACCCGGCCCGATATAATAGCTAAAAACAAGGCCCGACCCGGCCCGATATAATAGCTAAAAACAAGGCCCGAGCTTGCCCGGCCCGGAAAAAAAGTTGAAATTTCGCACCGAACCCGGCCCGACCCCGAGTACATTTCTACAGGACATTGATATTTACTCTTACGGAAGAGTTCTGGCCAAAAAAACTTATCTTAGTCTGTTTATAATCTCCATTTATGCAGAAGTGCCGTAGGCTGCGATGTTTATGCTTTCTTTTAAAATCTTTCCGATTTAGACATATTTCCGCATTACACAATTCACTTTGTACAGAGAGTTTACTGTATATATCTATTTTCGGCAAAATTGTATACAGCCCAGGTCCGGTTCGGCGCGACCCGAGTTTGCAGGAGAAATAAGACTAGGATACTACCCAGAGAAGTGATATCCAGACTTAACCCGTTCTGAGGCTCGTGTAGGCCTCTAAATGGCATTTGAAAGAGGAAAAACGTGTACTAAGGTCTGGAAAAATTTTAAACAAATATGAAAAAATTGAACGTAAATTTGAACGTAAATTTCGTTCAAACTCGTCTATTTTTTGAGTTTCCGTTCAGTTCAAACTCGTTTATAAAATAGTGAGCGAAGTTCAGTTCAAAGTTCACAAATAGTGAGCGAAACTCGTGAGTTTTCGTTCAGTGAGCGCGTTCATACCCAACACTGCATAAAATTACATTTTTGCTTAATAAAGATAACAAAAGTAATTGAAAAAATGTATTATTACTTTCAAATATTTATCTTATAGCATACTACTTCGCGAATCCAAACAAAGCATGGCTTTTGCTAGTCAAATATTTTAAAATATACTAGCTGAACCCTTCGAAACTCGACGGAAAAGAATATATATTAGGTGTGATATGTATCAATCTTATATAGACAGTAAAATACTGAGTGAAATAAACAATTGCCATTTCTTAAAATAGAGATAACATACTTTTCATGATGAAGATACACAAACTTCAGAAAATAACAAAAATAAGGAAAACAACTCATAAATTATTATGTTGGACTTAACATCAGTGATGGAGAGATTTTTACATACCTAAAAATATTTTGTAATAATCATATTGCTTCCTTAGTACCTTTGATTTCCCTCCGATATTTCTCTCCCCAAAATTGTGCATCAATTTGATCAACCAATTTTTTTATTTTACAATAATTATAATTAAATCTGTTAGTGATCGTATTATGTTTCTAGGATCTGATTAGGGAAAAGAATATTTTCTGTAGCCTAAGGAATACTAATAACAATTCTAATAAAATGATAACATTCCTTACAAAATACTTCCAATTAAAATTTCTTACAAAAAAAATATTCTTATCCAAAAAAATTTAGATTAATTTATGCGTTGTGTTTTTTTTGACGTTATCAGATCCTTATGAAACGTTGATCAGCATGCACCTAGAGTAATTTCGACACATACTCCATAAATCATCACCATGCTTTGTCATTTATAAAACAAAAACATTTATTTGTACAACACAGATCACACATAATACACTAAATATATACATGCACATAAATAAATTACAAAGATACAAAATAATCAAATCAAAATCTATTCATTTTTTTATAGCTGTTGGCATTACTGCATAATTACATTTTATGCTTTGTAACACGATATTTTCAATATTGAATTTGATTTCATAAATTCGTGAGAAATCATCACCATAATTAATTAACCGGCGGGACAATTGGCGTGCAAGTGTTTCACCATTATTTTTTAGTTCGATCATATTCTATACTCGTGGGCAAAATAAGGGGAAATAAGTCGGTAAAAAGCATACCTTTTTTAAAGTTGCTGACATCATAGGTAAATGCATATCCGGACCGATGAGTAGAAGTCCGGCACACTTTTATTGCTCATATTGGCGAAGATTATCACTCGAGCACGTTTGGTAGACTGACTGCCTGACTGACTGACTGCCTGACTGACTGACTGACTCGTAATTTTTTTAACAAATTTTTGAAGCAAAAAAGTGTATAATAATTATTCTGTAGTCGAGTTATCCTTCGACCATTCACAGTTTTCTTTTTAACATATTTTTTTCCCCTTCCAGTCTCATTGGCTGTCCTTAAATTGACTATTAACTTGAACGCCCCCTAATTTTAATTTTCTAGGGGCTTCTACAGGCCTAGTCGTCAGAATGTCTATGTTGTTGATAACTATTACCACACACGCAGATGAGATTTCCCCTTTTGCCCTGTCGTAAATACACAATAATGAAAATGTCTCTGTTTTGTCATTTATTTATGGGCGTCCGTCACAGTCTTATTGCCGCTATAAATTTCTTGTCTGAGTTGTAAATCCACTGTCCTCTGTTCCTTTCTTTTTTTATAATTTATTTCCAATAGTTAGTTTTCTTTACAGAATTGTCTGGTTTGAGTGATGTGGGTTTTACACCCATCATCTATCCCCTGGGTCTAAAAAAAATGAGGTCTGTAGACATCATTTTTGTGCACACCACACTGCCGCAACTGTTGTATCCATATTCATTGGAATTCTGATTCATTTCTGGTGAACACTTCCAAGGTCCGATTATCTTCACTTCTGTGTGTTATTTCCCCATGCCCAAATTTTGATACAATAATTAAATTAATTCATTAAAATGCCAAATCATGCAATCAAAGCCAAGTATAAATTTGGAATAATGTTTTCTACACTAAGGAAGAAAAAAAATATATAACATGTAAAAGCTCCGAAAAATCTAAACCTGAATTTGAGATGTATTGGCACATTTTTTTGTTTATTTTAAATGTATAATATTTTAAACACATAAAGTAAAATATGTATTAACCCAAAAACAAAACAAAAAGGATAACACAAATTCATAGCAACACCAATGTCATTAGCATAACATATCTGGATTAGTATCGAAATAGTAAAATATATATACAATGTTGAGAAACCCTTCTTTATGTACATCATATGAAATATCTAAAAAAAAACAAATATACCCTGTTGTGTATATTCTGCACTTCATAAGATTATTAACACAAATCATAGCTGAATGTTACAAATTTGAATTATGTTAAGTGTTGATAAAATGGGTAATGTTATATACACATTCCTCATCATTCTCGTGGAGGAGGTATAGAGGACATCGCTGCAGACACATGTGCTCAAAGCATACCTTATTGCTATCCATACGAGAAGCGAACGTTTTCTTAAATGAGAAAAAGAGGAAAAAAAAAACGAGCTAGCGCGAAAAAGAGCGCATCCTATTAGTAGCGCGCATTTTGATTGACAGGTGCTAATGACGTGCTTATTAGCCTAACACCCTGAAACGGTAATGGATGGCTCTTCCTAGAAAACAAGTCCGATAAGCCACCCCGCTATAGAGGAAAACTTGTTTCTAACGGGAATAGCGAATGTTATGGTCTTTGCAAGCCACACAAGTATGTTATTTTCTCGTATTTTTGTCTTAAAAATTATATTTCTTTTGCATGAAACTTATGTTAAACTATTAGAAACTAACCCGTATTAACTTATAACCTGCTACGCATGCCTTCCGTGTAAATTTTCACCCCTTTATTCTATAAAATTGACATATATTCGCTATAAAACCATGTACTGTGTACTGTTTATTTTGTATTTTCAGGGAAAATGGCTTCTTATAGACTGGCTGAAGACGCTTGCTGTCGAAAATCTCGTATTTCCCTCAGAATATATTGGAGCCTCAGAGAAGTATCCTAATGCAATTGCCTTTCAGGAAATAATACAGCGATTAGGCAATCGTTTAACAATGTTCCTAAAATTATATTATGATTCTGAATATTGCCTGAAAGATTTTAATATCCAATGCTAAAAATTATAATATCACAACTTGAAAAAAAAAATTTTCGAAAATCAATGTGCCTTTTCATTTCACTGGCTGATAATTGCAATTAAACTTGAAAAACTATAGTCAAATTTTGCCACCAGAGAAAAAAAATTTAACGAAAAAAAAATTCTTTTTCATAACTGGTTGTGATATTGTTGATAAAAACTTTCTGCAAGTAAATCTTTACCATACATATCTATCTAAAAAAAAAATAGCGGAAGAAAAATCTGATATGCTTCCTAAATGCTTAATTTGAGGGGGGGGGGGTTATCTAGCAAAACATGAATAAAAGGGAGTGAAATCCCTGAAATATTTTTTGTTGATAAATCTTATGCTACATTAGAAGAGTCTAAAAGAATATTTCTAAGTATAAATGCTTTTAATAAATGCTGGTAAATGCTATAAAGTGTGAAATGAAGTAATATTAATAGAGTGTATCTATATACCATCCATTTATTTACCTTTTCTTGTTGTAGTTTGAGTATTTAAAATTTTAAAAGACACTATAGTATGGAAGGAAAAAAAAATACATTTTGAAAACAAAATTACTTAATCATTTGAAATATGTATTGACTTCTATATCTAATTTTATTACTAAAATGATTCAGCATGTCATACTGATTAAAATAATTTATCTTTTTTTATTTTTTTATTATTTTTTTTTTTACCAAAATTTACTATGTTGTTTAGAGTTAAATTGAATTTTTTTTTTTTTTTTTTTTTTTTTTTAAATATTTAAATATTTGTATTTATATATATATATTAATTTGTACGGATTATTGACAATCGAGTATATACATTTAGTGAATAACCTGGCCAGGTTTGATAAATACTCTCTGCCCGCAGAAAGATTTCCTTATATTCATAAATATATGTGCTCACACTGCCGTATGATATCCATACATGAACCTTTATATTGTTTTATTATTATTGTATTTGAATGCCTTATCTAAATATTATTATGAAGTGTGTGAAAGTTCGAAATCGATACCACTTACAATTAAAAAAAAAATTTATTTATTTATTTATTTTTTTTTATGTGCAAATGTACACTTTTTATAAAATATTGTTATTTTTCCATACGCCTATGTCGGTAAAAAAAATATATATATACCTAATAATATATATAGTGTCGTTTAATCTTCGCATTTAAAAAAAAACTTCCTAATTTATTTGCTTTTATAAGATTCCTGATAAGACTCTAAAATAATTTTGCGTCTGTTACTTATCCAATGTAACTAAGTATTGCCTTGTGATGAAGTCTAATTGTTATAACTTTCTTTTGTATACTATCCCAGAAGATCTTCTTTTGAAACTACGTTGCGTGAGTAATGTCATCATACTTATATCTAACGTGCAGCAAAAGAATTTGTAATACCTTTTATTTTCAGGCAAAGGTAAAAGAAAAAAAAAATTCCTGTAAAATGTCCTCCAAAAAAAAAATATAACCTTTACTTATTTATTTATTTATTTATTTATTTATTTATTTATTTATCTTACTCTGCCGATTAAATATTATTGTGAATTCTTATATCACACGCGTTTTCGTAAGATCCTAGCCTTAACATTTTACCTTTTTTTAGCATACCATCTTAAAATTGCCCTGCGACTAAATCTGATATTCAATTTTATAGCTTCCTGTCCTGCCCTGCCTAGCGAAAGATTTCCGATTCGTGAGCAACTTTTCCCCTTCTTGATCTGGGGTGAGATAACTGTGTTTACTCCCCGCGACCTGTCATCCGCTCCATCCATCTCGTCAAGCGGAAAGTCTTCTGTTGGTGAGAAAACCTTATTTTTTTTTTTTCTTTGAGTTCTTTATTTATTTATTTTTTTTTTTTTTTTTTTAATCCTATGTGCTGAGTTTCCACGTTATTTTGTTGTGTCAATAACTTGCCTTGCCATTGTTATCTGTTATTTTATTCTTGCGTACTTCGCCGAACTTCTTATCAAATTTCTATATAAAAGTCTGTATTTTTTTTTTTTTTTTTTTTTTTTTTTTTTTTTTTTTGTACTCATATACATATTTTTAATCTCAATTTTGCATATGCGTTGTTTGTAAGAGTTATTTCTCTTCAAGTTGTTTCCACTTTATTTAAATATGCAGAATAAATAATTAAAGTTTTTTTTTTTTATTTATTTATTTTTTTTTTATTGATTATGCACTAGGCGAATTTATTTTGAGCAATTGCTTCTGTCCTAGTCATCCAATGTACAATTATCAGTATTGTTTATTTATTTTATTTATTTATTTTTTTATTTTTATTATTTATTTATTTATTTATTTATTTATTTATTTATTTTTTTTTTTTATGCAACATGAAGTTCTGTGAAGTACCTATGTAATATTTAGTGTATGTAATGATTTTTTCGAGTGTGCCTGCACATTTCCCCAATTGTAACTCAGAGGGAAATAGTACACTCATCTTGCTATCCCTTTCCTTTTTTTTTCTCTCTATGTTGCTTGATTTTAAAAGGCAAGTTATTATATGATGTCTTAAAAACGCATTGTTTTCAAAAAGAGAAGAAAAAAAAAATTATCGACATAAAATTTGTTTCTTAAATACATGATACAAATCCCTATATATTACGAATACACTAGATAATTTTAAATAATAATTAGGGCTTATGTTTCTTTCTTTTTTTTTTTTTTCAAATTTTTTGTTATGCTTCCCCCTCTGAATCCTCCTCTGCCGTATTGTCTTTCACGTCTATATGAGGAGTTGCTGCTTTAGGTGCGAATAGTAAATCGATGTTCCTTTTTATAGGCCGAGCATAATTACCTGTTAGGTCTTTTAGTAAATAATTATTGTTGCGTAATTTTTTTATTACTTCAAAAGGACCGTCAAACTTGTTCGCCAGAGCGCCCGGATTTATACGTTTTAAGTATACTACTTGTCCCAAATTCAGAGTAGGTGTATGTAGCAGGTCCTCTTCTTTAGCATACTCATCCTGCATGCGTGACTGATTGGCCAGTGCTTGTAGTTTCACTTCTTTAATGTGTGCCATTCTCTGTGCCACATAAGTTTTAGTTGAGACCTCTTCTGTGGGAATATGCGATGTAAACGGAGTTCTCAATTTTCTCGCAAAGAAAATGAGTGCGGGAGCGAATCCTAAAGCCCTGTGAATTGTGTTATTATAATGAAGTTTAAAAAAATCTAGCCGAATGTCCCATTCCGTTGTGCTTTTTGACATTGCAATTAGGGAGCTCTTCAGAATTCGGTTTACCGTCTCAGCAATTGCATTCGCCTTGGCTCTGTATACACTCGTAAAGTGTAATTCTATATTTAATGCCTTTGTATATTCTCTGAATAAATCACTTCTAAAATATTTTGCATTGTCCAGATATATGCTGTTGCAAATTCCAAAAGTACTGAAGTACTTATTCAGCACATTGAGAATTGTCTGTGTTTCTACATTTCTTAATGCAACCGCTTCTAAAAATCTGGAAGTTGCGTCAGTGATAGTCAGAATAAATTTATTCTTTCGCACAGAAAATGTTAGAGGTCCACATACGTCAATATGTAGTATACTTCCTACTTCCTGGTCTTTAACCACCCTTTGCACTGGTACTTTTATTGTTTTGTGATGTTTAGCTGTTTGACACGCTGTACAGTTCGCACAGAATATTTTGATATCTCTGTACATTCCATGCCAAAATATCCTATCCTTAATGGTGTCATAAGTTTTCTGGAATCCAAAATGGGGGGAATGCGCGTCTTCCATAATGGCTATTTTCAAAGAGTCAGGGGCAATGAGTACACTGTAAAAAAAATTCTGCAAGGTTACTAAGAATTTTCTAGGAAACTGGGATGCCTAGAACTTTTCATGTAACCGCAACAGAAGAAAATCATGTACAATTACAAAAGTTTCTTTAGTTACTGCTACTAAATATTGTTTAGTAAACATACTAACGATTTTTTAGTGAGTTTCCTAAAGAATCGTCAGTGAATTTACTAAATATTATTTAGTAAACATACTAACGATTGTTTAGCGAGTTTCCTAAAGAATCGTCTGTAAACTTACTAAATATTATTTAGTAAACTTACTAATGATTATTCAGGAAGTTTAGTAAGGAATTTTTTGTAAGTTTACCAGTGATTATATTGTATAAGCAGTAACGATTTGTTAGGGAGTTTTCTAAAGATTTTTTTGTAAACTTACTACTGATTATTTAGTAAATTTACTAATGATTTGTATGGGAGGTTCTCATATTAGTTTTTGTAAATGTACTAAACATTATTTAGTAAGCTTACTAGCGATATTTTAGAGTGATCACTATATATATATTGGTAAATTTACTGAGTATTTTTTAGAAAACGTACTTACGAATTTTTAGGGAGTTTTCTAATAATTTTTAGTATTCTTAGAAAACTTTTTGTAGTATATTTATTGAGAATTTTGGTGTACAGTTGCAAGGGACTTTAAGGCACATTTACTATGGGTGTTTTATGCTTGCATCTTAAACCTTTTATGTACTTTATAAAAAAAAGTAGCTTTAATAAGGTGCCGTTTGAAGCATTACCAAAATTGTTTTAGTATTGTATTTAAGCCACGTTTTGTATTCTTGCCAGAAAGCTCTTTGCAATATTACAAGTGTTAATACGGTAAATTTGTTAATGCTTTTTTAGTATTGTATTTAAAATAGTTTATTTGCACTTATCAAAATGTATTTTTAACTGCACATTTTTTTGCAGTTTTATTATTAATGTTTTTACAGCAGTATTCCGAAAAGATTTTACGTAATTGTTTTTTTACACTAATAGTTAAATTAATTGGAGTTATTATAGTATTTTTTCAATATGAAGTTAAATTTTTACAGTTTTAAATATCCAGAGTGGAGTTTTCCTCATGTATCAAAATATTTCAATGTAAAATAAGCAATATGGCCTAACATGTGTTTCAGTATTATAACAGCAATTGACATAAATGTTACGCATGAGAAAACTCACTGAAGTTTCACTGTAGATATTTAAATAGGTGCAAAATCATTTTTTTATTAAATGAACATTATAACAATAGCACTAAATGAGGAGATAACTTGAAGCAGATCTTACGGTCTTTAGTTAAACTAAAAAAATCAAATAGATACAATAATGCAAATGAAGTATCATAACAGATTTAAAATATGCCTAAAAGAAATATTATGATTTTAGATGAAGCACAGTGCTTAATTTATACATATAAAGCACTGAGCCTCACCTAATCCGATACATGATTGGAAAATCTTTATATCATGAAAAGACATTGTCCGTTCATTTTATCCGAATATGCTTCTAAATTAGAATGCTAGAAGTGAAAATATAGTAGTCTTGTATTTAAGGTGTTTTATTCAGTTCTATGGTCATATGAATTTCATTAACAAGTGTCTTCTGTTACATATTTTTGAAACACTACACAATAACTAATTCAATGGTTCAAAACAGATAAGAGATCTGCAAAGAATTTGATGTCTTTATCTGAATGTCACATTTAAGAATTTTTTTAAACCTTATTCTTATTTCAAGTGATATGCTGTATAATTCTTACTAATTACTAGAATCTTTTTCGCTTCAATTTTTTATTGTCTTTTTTCTCGACTTATTCCTCACAAATTTCTTTCACCACCTACCTTTAATACATTATGCATTTTTTAATACTTTATATGCTTGAGAATTTTTTTAAATTAAAATATTAAAGAGGAAAAAATTAATTATTTATAGGACACAAATTTAAAACTCTAAACTAGCTTAAAGATCCGGAAGAATGGGTCGAATATGTATGAATTTAGTAGAGTTCTTCTGTGGTTAATATTGCTCTGGAATTAGAATCTTTAACTCAAATAGTTACATATAGGAGAGATAATATACACATCTTAACATATATGCACAAAAATACATCTTTGACTTATCAACTGTAATTGTGGGCAGGTTTTGCACTTTTTAATGTTTATCAGTATGTTATAATCAGAGTTTACTAAGCAATCTTTCTGAAAGTAGAAAACTAGAATAGAAACAAAAAGAAATACATATTGATTTGAAAAATATTATGAGCTGTCGTCTTTGATATAAATGTAATATGGATATCTGTACTACCAATAAATGCAATATGATTAAATAACAAAATACAATGAAATATGAATAAATTTTATTAAATAACTATTTAATTCATTACAATAAAAAATATATTTTTAATGTGGCTCACATTTTGTAAATATTACATAATTAGTACAAATGCCTATGAATTGCATACTTTTTAAAGATTATTTTTGGAGATAATATCAGAAAATGAATTTAAAGATGTCTTGCAATAAAATAATTGGAAAAATTCAGTGCTGCAGAATGAGGTTCGCAAGATTTTTCTCAATCATAATAGCGCTTCTTTTCCCTCTACTTTCGTCATCAAAAAGGTTTGCATTGTTTTTTAAATTGAACTTCAGTTTCTTCCTGCATCTAAAATGATAAGTTAGATGTTACCATAAAAAAGAAAGAAAAATTTAGTAAAATTTACAATGAATATAATATTATAAAAAAGCCAATATTCATCTTCGTATTGAATAATTGAATATTACAATTATTTAAAAATTAACTAGATGAAGAAAAACCATGCTTTCTAAATTCAAACTGATGATCGGCATTTTAAAAGAGTTAAAGTCGCATACGCAGTCATAGGATTTTCTCATCTGAGTTTTTTCCATTTACTGACATAGCATCAATAAATCGTAAATTGCTCTCATTCTTCATTACTAATTTCATCTAAAATGAGCTCGTGAAACCATATTGAAAAGGTCTTTTTTATAAAGGCTTGGTATTCTTGTAACTTATGAAATAAAAATATAAAAATCTACTGAAAGGTGGAATTGTAACACATAAAAAATATTGATTATGGTTTATAAATGCTAAATATATATCAATAAATCTGCTCAACTGTTTTTAAAATGATGTCCTGAAGGCATCCATAATGTTGACGTTGTGGATTCAAAAATCTTCAGCATTGTATGCTGCCATTGTCCTTTGACGGCATGTCTTTTAAGTAAATAATGCTGAAACACAATCCGCCTTCTTACCCAATAAATAATGCCAATAGGCATGGATTGTAATACAAAAGCTTAACCTTCGAATATATGCAAACTGCCATCATTTGACAGGCCCATTTATTAGGATGTTTGGGTATTTACAATTTTTTTTATTATAGAGGAAATCGGGGTGAGATGCGACACTTTTTATAAAACTTAGAGAATCAACTTTGTTTAACTTTAAAACAAAAATTTCAATTTATAGAGTGCAAGATGAAACACCTTTTAATGTTCTTGAACAATATAGGAACAAAACATGCAAAAGGTATTTTATAATTAAGGAAATTGTAAGTTTCAAAATCTGCCCCATAACTCACCACTAACAGAGATATATCGAATTGCAATAAAATAAAGCTATAAGGCACTGCTAATCAAGTGTCGGATAAATATATAATCTAATAAAGATTGTAGATTTCTATAATGTATGTGGCACAGTATAGAATTCCAGGATCTTCATAACGTAAATGGAAATTTGGGATTGTTAATCATAGATAACATTAAAAAATATCAATTCAAATTATTTACATTTTGAAGTAAATGAATATATTATCAATGTTATAATTAATATATTACCCTCTAAATATGTTTGCATGTTAGGAATTTACATTCATCTCATTTAAAAAAACGAAAGACATATCCCATTTCCCCCTTTTCTGGCATGTCCCATTCCTCCCCACTTTCTTTTTTTGTGTTAAACTTATTATATAAACAAAAGTGCTGCTTTTAGACTTGTTTTAAATAACTAATAATATACAGTATAATGCTCCATAAGTAATGAAACTATTACACCGATGAATAACAAATCATTAATATACAGAAAGCATAAAAAGTAAATTTACTTTTGATTCTTGAAATAATTTTTTATTACAATTGTAAGCTTATAATGACCAACAATATTTTTTCAACTAAAGATTTAGCTACCATTGCTTCATCTAGCGTACGATTGATGAAATGTTTAGAATGATACATAAAGAGAAAAACCTACTGTCCCATTCCTCCCACTATCTCACACCACTCTCCCCTATATATTAACATTTTGTCAAAATTACGTAAAACCATATGAAATACCACTTATATTTACATGTATAAAAATTATCAATTGAATTTTAATTCTCAAATACACTGGCGAAGGCAGATCACTTCACGCCACAAGGAAACTATGTTCATTTACTATATATACTTTTCTTCATCATAAATTTAACTAAACTTCCGTATTTGAACATCATCTTAGAGCACCTTAATAGACCATACTTGCATTATCTACGAAAATTTCGAAAAATTCCGACAATTAGAAATATTTTTTTACAAAATAAAATGTGTGAAAATTTTGACAAAATATGTTAAAACCTGAGAGTTTTATCGCGGTAATAATCTTACCAGCCCTTTTCCACTAAATATCAATATTTTTTTCACCCAGGCTTCGTATATCTTATGTTTTTAACACCAAAAAAATTCAGAGTTTGGTTGATAATGTCAAGTTTTTTAAGAATGTAAAATAGCGGAAGTACCTTGTACCACAACTCCAAATCCCACAATTTTCTTCTATCTCATACATAATACTATTTCAAAATTCGTCGAAGTACCAATATTAAAAGACAATCCATGCCCATCATGAGAATTCTAATGATATGAAATTCCCGTTCTCAAGATATGAATATCGGTAAAATCACGTAAGAAATGCACCCTAAAAGCGCTAGTTGTTTAGTGATCTACACCAAAACCTGCAACGGTGACACTGCAATAGCTGGTGTCAACATATAACTGAATCTGAATTTCGATGAAAATACGTGCATTAGTTCATAAGATTAGAATTTGCGGAAATTATGCAGATTCCCCCCCCCCCTCTATTGTGCAAATTGTGAAAAATTCAGCACATCAGCGCCATATATTGAGCGATTTACGCCAAAATAAAAAAAAATGATATTAGGGACAAACTAAATCTGAAGTTTGATGAAAATCCGTCCATTATGCATTCAGGTAGCGTTGTTGCAGAAATGTAAAAAAAAAGTAGAACAGCAACAAAATCTATTGAACGGTTTACGCAAAAAAAAAAAAAAAAAAAAAGGAATCAATTTATATCAAGGACTATCTTAATATATATTTTTTTATTGAAAGCTGAACATTAGTTCTTCAGACAGAGCACCCACGAAATTTAGGTCGCATACATACAGCCATTTAGTAAAAACAAGTTTTTTGGTATATCTGACCCCTAAAACGTGTAAATCCGTTGAAAACTAGAATTTACATTAAAAACTAATCATCACCAATTTATATCAGAGACAGAATGGGCATAATTTCTATATTAAACATATATATTTTAAATATTAAATCTTGTGACAGAGTACCCAAGAAATGTGTGTCACATGCAAATAGAGTCACAGACTCACATTTCGTAAAAACGGGAAATCTGGCCCCTAAAACATCTAAATGTGACGAAACTTTTTACGAATCCTATACTTCGTAATAACAGAAGAAATAAAATATTCAAAAATTATCTTTGAAAAAATTGTTAAAATTTTCTCTATATCTGTGTATGTCACTGTACAATTCATATTACGTACATTTTAAATAAATTCGTACACTTGATTTTATGCAATATAACTATAATTATAGTTGCATAGCCCCTTACCGATTGTCTATGGTTTTAAAAACAATTTTGAAACATGAAATATTTTTTAATTAATCTGTATCGCGTAGAGCTCGCTTTCGAAAGGGGCTGTGCAAATATAATTTTAACAACTTTTTGTTAATTTTGGATCCCCTCCCTCCTTCCGATTCATACGTTATAATACTTCAACTCCCCCCCCCCCCCCCATTAATGATATCGGTATCAAAGTGTAGAAAATTTGGATTCCTATAGCTTATTTTGCTCGAAAAGACATACAAAACTTGTTTCATTTATTTTCCGCATACTTTTATGATCAAATGATGAGAAGTTGATAAAATATCATTTTTCATATGAAAAAACTTTATATCACATAACAATTAAAAGCAATACCATTTAAATAAATTTCATGATACCTTTTTGTTACATAATGCATTCAACAGTAATAAAGATTTATTATACTTGCACCGAACGGAGATGGGTGGGGAGCATATAGAAATTCATATCAAAAAACGAAGACAACATTCTTTCTCTTTATTTATTAGTAAGTACAAGCTTAATTTCAAATACACTTTATACTGTTTCTCGAACTGTGATTAAATATGCATACACATATGAAGAAAAATAAGAATTTTAAACGTTAGAGTATACTATGTTTTAGAGTTAAATAATTTTATAATAATTTAGCGATTTTAATAACTTTGTATAAAAAAAAAATATATGTAACAGGCTATAAAAATAACGTACTACTTTGTACTAAAGACCACGTTACAAATAAAAAGAGAAACAATTGATGATCAGAAATGATATTAATATCAAAAGACAAACCTCCTCCCTCCTGAAATGATAACATTATATTTGAACAACCCCAAAGATTAATTTGTTCTTAAAACAACATAAAGATTTCATCCTTTTTTACGGCTAATTTTACATAAAAATAAAAACTTCCCCTATGAGTAATTAAAATAATATAAATAAAACAAATTTAACAGACATGCAATTGAACTACTCACTTAAAGCTCTGAAATTATCGGAATATAAAAGAAATTATGGGAGAAACATAATTTTCAGAAACGATTTTATAATTAACGAAACTGCAACTAAGAGAAAAAAAAGAGTGAAAATAATTGGAATTGTCCCATTCCTTCCTTTGCTGGTATGTCCCATTCCTCCCTGTACTTTATGTTAAACTTCTTGTATAGACATAAATGCTGCTATTAGATATAGTTTAAATTATGGATGATTAGCAGTATAATGTTCTATAAATAGAAAAACAATTACTTATTTACATAAACAAGTCATTAACACTTCATCGGGCGCGCAGTATCTGAGAGAAATTCGTCGTTTTCGAAAAGAAAAGGGAGTTTCACGACCTTGACCTTCACAGTATCTGTTCTTCCGGTCATTTCCGTCCCTGGAATGTAGTGGTTTCAAATTTTTGTCGATAGGAATTTTCGGTTTCGCGCTTTGTTAAGGATTTGTACATGCGCCCGATAGCGTTTGTAGTTACTTTCCCACTGATACTAGGTTAGAATACGTGAATACCTCAGTCTCTCCTGTTTAACTTTCGGCTTCGAAATGATAAATACTAAACGGTTTTTGGATTTGAATAACCCTAAAGGCATAGAAATTGCCCATAAAATTTTATTTAGCGATGACAATGAAGATTCTGAACAGTTTGAAGAAAATGACGATGAGTAATATTTTAAAACTCACTTTTAAACAATATATGATGCTGAAATACAGAATGTATCTGTCAGATACAACGCGGCCGATGGTGCAACTTTTGAGGCGCGCCCGACGGAGTGTTAATAGCAGAAAGCATAAAAATATATAGCAAATTTACTTTTTATTCTTAAATTATTCTTTTCCTTTTTATAATTGCAAGCATATGTAAATCAGCTATTTTATTCAACTGAAGATTGGGAATGCTTTTGCTTAATGGAATACGTAACTGATGAAATGTTTAATAATGGAATATAAAAAGAAAAATGTACTGTCCCATACCACCTCACTCTCCCTTATTAAGTAACAATATCTTGGGTTAAGGGATTTAGGGAAGATTTAAGGTGTTTAACTGCTATCAAAATAAAGTAACAAATACAGCAGGAAGAAAAATAGACTTTTAAAGATTTTTAATTCAATGAGTAAGAATAGAGACAAAGATAACCATATTTTCTTTTATTATTGAAGGAAGGGAAGGGGATATTTCAAACGATTGATAATATAACTTATTGAACACTTACAATTAGCGAAAAAAATGAAAATTAATTAGGGTAAAAGACTAAATTTTGTATGCTTGTAAGGCGAGAGGAGGGGGGGTGATTTTTATTTGGATTTTATAGATATGACCTATTATTCATTCTTATAATAAAGGAACGGATCAGAAAATTTTTTTAAAGAATGACTTAAGGTTTTAAATTTTATATGTTGAGGGGGCAAAAAAATTAGCGATTTATTTTTCTTTTTAGAAAGGGGGAGTATTAGATGACTTATTTACATTGATGAAATTTTTAAAGTACTAATAGCCCAGTGATTATATGGTAGAATTCGATATTAAGGGAAAGTAGGAAATAGGTTTAATCTCTTCAGTTTAGATCTACAATGAATATAGTAAGTTTTATTCTCATACTAGCGGAGCGTTAGAAATATATTAGATTTACAGTTTAATGCCACAATAATATCTCAAAAGAACTAACTATCAAAAACACTATTAATATAAGTGTTGTAAAGCTTAAAATTCCGAGTAAAATGAGCACTTACATTTAATATTTTTGCTGAACATTAATGGCACAATTCTATTTCAAAAATTAACCGCAGTGGTCAAGAGGTTTATCTTAAAATAATTAGGGAAAAACTTGAAATTGTTTTGATCTCTCCAGTTTAGGTCTAGAATTAATGTGCTGACTTTTTACCCACATACTAGATGAACGTTAGAAAATATGTACATATAGTGAAAATATACTTTATTAAAAATTATTTTAACTATATTCTAAAACAACTAAGTCTATAGAAACCATTGTGAATACAAATTTCTTAAAGTTTGAAATTCGCGATTAAATTTTTTTTTTTTTTTTTGGGGGGGGGGCTCAATTTTATTTTAAAATTTTATCTTAATCGCTAATCCAAAGCTCTAAACTAGGAGAGATCAAGTTATCCATCCGCTATGTCTCCATTTGTTACATACGTGTACATTTTTTAAATTTTTGAGGCCTTCACGATGTTTTTGTAACTATGTAAGGATTTTATTTTGCATATTTTGAGAATTATAATTTAGTAGCTATTGAGAAAATGGTGCATGAATGATAGATGTTTTACATTTCATTTCTCAACTCACACCCCGAGACTTAAATCATTGGTTTAAATGAAAGATTTTTTACTTAAAGACTAATTTTTTTTTAATATTCCTAAGGTTTTAAACTTTTATGAATTTAAATGAAGATTCTTGTATACTAGTCGAAAACCATTTAATTAGAGCGATCTTTGTCCTTAACACAAAATATAAAGTTTAAAATCGCGCTATTCGTTGACTTTGAACTTCTATAGGGAAAAGTCTTATGCACACTCATTTGTCGCTCTACCGCCCCCCCCCCTCTCCCATCCTTGCACTTTATTTTCAATTTCCTTAATTCTAATAGACACGCACTGTTGTTCACTCTATATACATTATATTAAGAGCTACACCCATTTCATATTGGAAATAATAAACAATATTTGCCATCATTTACGAGTCATTTTTGAAATATTCTAAAAATTATAAAAGGATGTTCTTTTTAAATTAATTTGTTTGTAGCTCATCTAGCAAAAGAAAGAAACACAGTAGATTCATTTCTATTCTATGTCGATGGAAATTAAAACAATTTCTAGATTTCTCGTAATTAAATCAGACTTCGTCCTTTCTTTCATATACAATTTCTGGTCTATAACCCGCAAGCAAGAGGTTAAGCCACAATTCTCAATATATCCATCCTAAATAATGCATCAATATTTAAAAATTACATTTACATATTAACAATCACGTATAAACTGATAACTTCGTTTGTTCGCGCTGAAAGCTTTTGTTTAGTGATTTAGGCAATATTTGAATCTAATAGTTGAATCCAATTGTTGAATTGTGAAAATTCAACAAAAATGTTAAATATCGGTTGTCATTTTATTCAGAATTTTAAATTCTAAAACATTTGCATTAACAATGTTTTTGATAAGTTTATTTTTCGTTAGATATTTTATGGTAATCAATAAAATCGTGTTTTTCAATTATAAGATTTGTACCCATTTTTTTAAGCGCACATAGTAAGAGGGGAACACTTAATACATTCATTCAAGATCCAAACTAAATGAATTTAAATAATTTCCAACTTTCAATTAACTAATTCCGATTTCGGCTTTTTCCCCTCCTCCACCACTGGGCTATAAAGAATTTTAAAGACTTTCTGTGTGTTCTTAAAGTTTCGCAAAGTGTGTGGATGAACGGAGAAATGATATTTTTGGAAAGGGGGAGAAGAAACGCCTTAATTGATAATTTATTATGACAATAAAATAACGCATAGAACACATATTGTATTTTATGTTATTTTAATTTAAGCTGTTTTAAAGAATTTTAAATATTGAGTACTGTTACTGTGTGAAGAAAGTTCGGGAACAAAATTTTAAGGGTGAAATTCATATGAAGTTTTAATGAAATTAATGCGATTTAACGAATGTTTAATGGAATTTATTCGCTAAAATACAAATAGAATAATAATTTTTTTTTAAAGTAAGTTTTAAACACTTTAAATTTTGGTACTGCGGAAAAGGGGGCAAAAAAGAGAAATGAAATTCAGAAAAAGAGCAGGTAAATTTGATTTATTGTATAAACATTAGAAATTTTTTAATTGTAATAAACACAGATTTAACGAATAATTAGGAAGATTAGCTTGCTAATAACTAAAAATCAAACATTATATAATAAAATTTAAATCATATAGACTAAAAATTTACTTACTAACTAGAAATATTTTTATCGATACCAGATTCAAGATGGATGCATTACTCGGCTCTGTGGCTGCGTGAATAGTCCTTACGTCACCATTGAAGCCCTTTCTGATTGGCTGACAGGTGAAGCTAAGATATTTCATGTATTTGTACAATGCGAGTGGTAAAAATAATACCAGGCTACATATAAAATTTTAGTAAGCTTCCAGATTTCTGTAGCTTAACAAAAACTAGTTTCGTAGGTTTCCAGATTTTTTTTTACAGTGTAGTTCCTTTTTTTCTGTACCTGGTCTCAGAATTAATATTTTATCATCATTTAACATATATCTTTTTGTTGTTCGATTGTTTTGTCCCTTTTCTATTTTGTCAATTATTTTTCTTAACTTTTCGTCTGCATATTGTTCTGATTTAATATTGTCATTAGACAAAGCCTCGTTGACTTTAAATAGAGTATTGTGTAATTGTAAGTCCGTTTCTAAATTGCAAATATGTCGAGATACAAAATCAGCGGGGTTGACCTTACCTTCAATATGCTCAAAAATATAATTATATTCCGCCAAATCTGTCATCCATCTTTTGACTATGTCAGATTGCGCTTCTAAATTCATTTGCTGTGTAATGGGTTTCGAATCCGTCAGAATCGTGAATTGCCTACCCCATAAAATATGTTTAAAATGATTGACTGATTCATGAATCGCCAATAATTCAAATTTTATACTGGGGTAGCTTTTTTCTGCCCCTCTTAATTTTCTCCCAAAAAACTCGATAGGCAATAAAATGCCATTAGACTCCTGCGCCAGAATTGAGGATATGGCTAGCTTCGAGGCGTCACATATCAAAAATAATTCCTTGTTATAATCTGGGGGTCTAAGTGTAGGGTTTTGTATTATTGCTTCTTGTATGTTTTTCAACGCCTGTTCATGCTCCTCACCCCATTTGAATTTTACTTTTTCTTTTGTAAGTTCTACTAAGGGATGTACAATATCTGAATAATTTCTAATTAAAGATCTAAAGTAGTTTGCTAGACCCAGAAGTGATCTTACTCCCTTTTTTGTTTTTGGACGTACTAGGTTTTTAATTTTGTCTATGTTTTTTTTTGCTGGGGAATATCCCCATCGGTTGAGTTGGAAGCCCAGAAAATCTATTTCTTCTTTGCATATTTGCATTTTTGAAGGTTCTATGGTCAGATTGTGGTCAATGAGAGCCTGTAGAACTTGCTCTAAAATTTGTAGCATTTCTTGGATTGTATTGGTACCAATTACCACATCATCCATGAAGTATGCCACTTGGGACTTGTTGAAGTGTCCGAGCACTTTATCAATTAGTTCTGCGAAATAAGCGCTGCTGTTCTTTGTCCCAAAAGCGAGCCTTAAAGGGTTAAATTTTCCTTCCTCAGTAATAAATGCTAGTTTTTGCCTATCCTGTGGCCTTAAATTTATCTGAAAAAAAGCACTATGGAGATCTAACACCGTGTAGTACCTTTTTCCGCTGATCGAGTAAAGAATTTCTTTAATATCCGGTATGGGAAAGCTGTATGTGTGTAGAATTTGATTTAATAACCGATAATCTATAGCCATTCTATATTTGGTTTCATTTTTCTTTTCTTTATTACTTTGTTTCTTTTTAACAAAAATTACTGGAAACGCATAATTTGAGTCTGATTTTTCAATAATCTTTGCTCTTAGTAAGTTCCGTATCTCTGTTTTCGCATATTGTCTGACTGTTTGAGGTAGTTTATAAGGTTTGGTTTGTATCGGGTAGTCATGACTTAAATTAAATTTTGGTATAACTAAAGATGTTTGACCTAAAGTATCATATGACTTTGAAAATGCATGCGCTTTTCTCATGAGTATGTTTTTTAATTTTTCTCTTAGGTCTTCGGGTAAATGTGTTAAATCAAAGTCTGTTTCTCTTAACTCTGCTTCTCTTAATTTTCTGATCTCTTCGATATTTAAGCTATTTAATTCGTAAATTGTTCCTTGTTCAATGTCATCGGATTTTGTATCCTGTTTAAAATCTATATCTTTTGTTATTTTGCCTACATTTATCCCTTTATTCAACTTTATTCTTTTGTCAGTGTTATTTGCTATTATGACATGAATTCTACTATTTTGTTGCACTTCATGCAATGAAGTTTGAAATGTGAATTTCGAATCGTCTCTCAAGGGTTCTAATAATATTACCTCTTGTTCTGCTATGGCATCATGACATTGTAAATTAACTATTTTTTTTGAATTTGCATTTATAAAAATTGTTGCTATGGTCCTAGCATACATATTTTTTTGCTTAGTGATGGGCTGTGTCTTTTTCTTGTTATCATTATTCTTTTCTTTTACATAAGACCCTGATGGATTGTTTTCCTGCCTATCCTTGTCTTCTGTTTCTGAAGTTAGATTATTAACTTGTATCCCTTTTTCCTTTTCTGGAATATTCAGTTTAATTTTTATATTTTTGAAAATAAGTGTTTTTTCTTTAAAATTCAAAATCATATTATTATCCCTTAAATAATCGTATCCCAAAAGCATTTGGTATTCTCGACCGAAATCTTTATTTGTGATGTAAAATGTACCTGTTGTAAAACTGCCCTTTAATCTGAAAACCAGTCTAATACACTGTTTAAAATAAATTTTTGAATTCGTTAAAGTTTGTATTTGTATTTGATTTCCTAGATATTTAAATTTTACATTTTTTTCCTTTAATTTATCAAAAATAGTGGGCGAAAGCAATGAGACCGCCGCGCCACTATCACATAACGCTTTAAATTTGATGTTATTTATCTCTAGGTCAATGATGGGTAACTGATTTTCTCCTTCATTTCTAACACTGGCAATAAATCTGTTTATTTTGCGACACCCTTTAAACTGAGACTCACCTGTGTCGCTAAAATATTGTTGTTTATTTTCAGCGAGCCTCTGATTTAGTTTTCCGACCTTTGTTTTTCGTATCGTTTTTTGTTATTGAATGAACCTCTTTTGGAATGGCCTCTGTGTTTATTTTCCCTTTTGCTATTTTGTTCATTGTAATTATCCTCTTGCTCGTCTGTCTGGGATTTATTAAAATTGTTTTGATAGCCACCTCTTCCACGACCTCTTGAAGGCTGTGCGAACCCCTGTGCTCCTGTATTATGGTAATATTCCTGTGGATACATATAATTGTATATGGGGGGAGGGGGGTAGGAAAGTGAGGTGCTATATAGCCATAGTTCCAATTGCCAAAATTATTGTTACCATTATGTCCCTGATACCCCATATTTTGGAATCCTTGTTGCTGTTTATAGTTATTTCTGTAACCTCTTGTGCGTGAGACCTGCGACCCTCTATTAATTTGAAATCTGTTAATATTCGTAGCCGCATTATCATTACTATATTTTTGTCTGAACCAACAATCTTTTGTTTCATGGTTTTCTTTCCCGCATACCTCACAGCATGTTTTTTCTCTCTCCGATCTATTATTTAATTTCAATTTAAGGTTGTTTATTTCGGTGACGAGTGTCTGAATTTGCTCTGCACTGTCTGCACTTAATTTATTTAATTTTCCCAATATTTCATTCTCCTTATTAACGGTAATGCTATTTATTTCGGGAATATTTGCTTGATTGTAAGCCTCTTCCAATCTTAGTGCGGACTTGCATGCTGCCTCAAAATTTTCGGGTGCATTTTTTCTCACTTCTAAACTAATATCTGCGCGGATTGCATCTAGGAATCTAGCCAATTTCATTTGGTCTAAAAATTTTGCGTTGCTGTTATCCTCTAATTTTTGACCACTTTTTTTTATATATAAATTTGCCGTAGCATTAAATTCATTTATAAAATTAGCTAATGTTTGGTCGGGTTTCTGCTTTAGACTGAAAAATAAATTCTGAGCACCCCCGAAATTACATTTAACGGAAAATAATTCCCTTAACTTCTCCTTGAATTTTCCTATGTCTGCTTCTAAAAATAATGATTCATCCTGCATGAGAGTTTCCCTTGCCGATCCTATGATCTTGGCTTTCAAAATTATTAATTTGTGTTCATCGCTATATTTCGTTTTGTCAATTAAATTATCAAATTGTAGTAGGAAATAATTGATATTAGTTTCTTTTTTACCATCAAACGGATAAATTAATCCTACTAAATGCTCTGCATTAGGAGTTGCCATATTTCCTATCCCAGAAATTTTTGATCCCGAATTCTTTGTTTTTTTTCTTTGTTTATCGTTTTTGTTCTCTCCCGAAATTTTTTCGTTTTTATTTAATAATATTTTTAATTGCCTTCTTGTTTTAACGCCACTTAAACGCGTGTTATTTCTGAGAGATTTCCTCGTACCTCCTTTAGTCATAAAATCAATTATCCTCAATTTTTTTAAATAATAAAACTACAATGATTTACTTAAAAAAATAACCAACGTGATATAAATATATCCACATATCTTATTATTATTATTTTTTTAATTTATACAGTTTTATCCACATGTGCTAACATAAAATATCAAAATATTTGATGAATTTTAGAATAAAATCCTTTCTATCATAAGACACATAAATACATAAAATTAAATAACAACCTTTCTTTTTTTTTTTTCAATAGTGTAAACATACATATATATACACTTTTTGTTTTTTTTGAAAAATGTGCCAATTATCTCAAACAAAAATACACTTGCATGCCAATGTCTCGGTTTAGTATCATATTTATAAAATTTATTATGTGAAAAAAAACAAATTTTTATTTACTTTATTATTTTACGTATATATATACCAATTTTAACAACAACTCCTATTTTCTTATAATCAAAAGAGAATCTATCTTATCTCCAATCTAATTATCTCCTTTAAAATGTATATTTGTCAGAATCATTCATTCATTTCATTATCATTTTTTTTTTTTTTCACAAAAGGAATTCAAGTAACCACAAAATTAATTTAAAAAAAAATAAAATTCAAATAATCACAATATTAATTAAATATTTACTTCTAATATGGCAGTAATAATATCTAAATTGAAGCTAATTAATATTTGAAAAATAATTTGGTTCTTTAAAGTACTCAAATTAAAAGAAATTACCACACTACTGTATTATTAAAGTACTAAAATCAACCAAGTTCGTTCTTTTAATCATTTAAATTAAATACATAAAAATAAATAATTAAGGAACTGGTATCACGGCAACCAATTTTTTGGGGGGTTGAGATGATGGAGAGATTTTTACATACCTAAAAATATTTTGTAATAATCATATTGCTTCCTTAGTACCTTTGATTTCCCTCCGATATTTCTCTCCCCAAAATTGTGCATCAATTTGATCAACCAATTTTTTTATTTTACAATAATTATAATTAAATCTGTTAGTGATCGTATTATGTTTCTAGGATCTGATTAGGGAAAAGAATATTTTCTGTAGCCTAAGGAATACTAATAACAATTCTAATAAAATGATAACATTCCTTACAAAATACTTCCAATTAAAATTTCTTACAAAAAAAATATTCTTATCCAAAAAAATTTAGATTAATTTATGCGTTGTGTTTTTTTTGACGTTATCAGATCCTTATGAAACGTTGATCAGCATGCACCTAGAGTAATTTCGACACATACTCCATAAATCATCACCATGCTTTGTCATTTATAAAACAAAAACATTTATTTGTACAACACAGATCACACATAATACACTAAATATATACATGCACATAAATAAATTACAAAGATACAAAATAATCAAATCAAAATCTATTCATTTTTTTATAGCTGTTGGCATTACTGCATAATTACATTTTATGCTTTGTAACACGATATTTTCAATATTGAATTTGATTTCATAAATTCGTGAGAAATCATCACCATAATTAATTAACCGGCGGGACAATTGGCGTGCAAGTGTTTCACCATTATTTTTTAGTTCGATCATATTCTATACTCGTGGGCAAAATAAGGGGAAATAAGTCGGTAAAAAGCATACCTTTTTTAAAGTTGCTGACATCATAGGTAAATGCATATCCGGACCGATGAGTAGAAGTCCGGCACACTTTTATTGCTCATATTGGCGAAGATTATCACTCGAGCACGTTTGGTAGACTGACTGCCTGACTGACTGACTGCCTGACTGACTGACTGACTCGTAATTTTTTTAACAAATTTTTGAAGCAAAAAAGTGTATAATAATTATTCTGTAGTCGAGTTATCCTTCGACCATTCACAGTTTTCTTTTTAACATATTTTTTTCCCCTTCCAGTCTCATTGGCTGTCCTTAAATTGACTATTAACTTGAACGCCCCCTAATTTTAATTTTCTAGGGGCTTCTACAGGCCTAGTCGTCAGAATGTCTATGTTGTTGATAACTATTACCACACACGCAGATGAGATTTCCCCTTTTGCCCTGTCGTAAATACACAATAATGAAAATGTCTCTGTTTTGTCATTTATTTATGGGCGTCCGTCACAGTCTTATTGCCGCTATAAATTTCTTGTCTGAGTTGTAAATCCACTGTCCTCTGTTCCTTTCTTTTTTTATAATTTATTTCCAATAGTTAGTTTTCTTTACAGAATTGTCTGGTTTGAGTGATGTGGGTTTTACACCCATCAATCAGCTACAAATCTTTTTTTAATGCGGTTTCTAAACCTTAAATATTATTTATACGCCAAATTACTTAGGAAGTTAATATTATACCCCGGAAGACGAATTCAAAAATATCTGCATAGTTTATTTTTTCTCCGTTTAAATATTGCTTGATAACTATACAATAATTATAATATCAATGAAACATTTTAATTGTAATAGAAACAGGGACTTACTAAAATGCCTAACCAACCCACTACACATTTATAGCACTTGCAATAAATTTAATTTATTTATTGGTTTGTATCCTCCATGAACTTGTAAAAATTAATTTTATTGCTATGGCAACGAAAAAAAAAAAAAAAAAAAAAAGATATCTCTGCTATTAAAAAGAATAAAATTTTTGTATTTGTTGCTGAAATGCAGATTTTTTTAAATTTTAAACAATAACTTAATACAATGAAATGATTTTAATTATTTTTTGATATTATGTAAGATAGAAATATTGTAATACCGGCATATCGCAGGTTTTATTCTTTTTTTTCTAACATGACATCATTTACACCTTCAGAAATACTCATCTTTTCTTAAATAAAAGCGTGATTTATGCAGTTATTCAAGAATTCTTTAGTTTCATAAAATATTCACTATAATTAAATAGAAATGGCGCAGTTTATTGAAATATTTTCATTTGTGCACACCACGGACCTTTAAATTAATAGAAGTTCACTTTATTTAGATGCAGGAATTAAAGTCAGTGAATATGACATCATTACTGACACAGCAATAACAATGTATATTATATTCATGGAATAAATTTATCTGGTTTCTTTATGACGACATTTTCTCCATCGACAAAATTTCACTTTAGATATTATATTTTATTAAAGTTTATCTTCTGTTATTTTACTTACATAATACTTAATAATATTACTCAGTAAATAATCTGTGTATTTCAGGTATGTGCAATCATTTTATTATGATTAAATTTAACGAAAACCTTTATTTATTTTTTTGTTTGTTTGAAATGCGATTATACATTCACCGATGAGATCAAACTCCTGATTGGTGGAAAATAATGAAACAAAATAAATTTTGAGAAAAGCTTAACCTGTTGCCACTGTTTTGTAGAAATGTCATGAAAAAGCTTTTAAAATTAAAAATAAAATATAAATATTGAAATAAATTAAAAATTAGCCAGAATGGGCACATCTACACGTAAACAGCTTTCATTTAAAAAAATAATTATCAAAATCGGGCCAGTAGAAAGCTCAGGGCTGATGACCAAAAAAACAGCCAGGTGTTTTAAATATATAGATAGATATTACATATTCGTCTGCCGTTAATTTTCATACAAATCGTAAAATTCGCAAAAATAAGTTGTAATGTGATGTTATTGAAACAGTGGCCAAAATATAAGTCATTTTCAAAAACATTACATAAATTTACCATTTTTTTCTTTTTTCTTTCTTTCTTTCTTTTTTTTTCTTTTTTTCTTTTTTTTTTTTTTTTGTACCATAGTAAAAAGGTAATGTATAGGTAAATTTATACTAAAATTTCGCAATTTTTTAAATATTTGGAAAATTTGACAGATTCGGTTGAAATTTCAAACAAAACCGAAACACAGTCGCATATAGAAAAAAACCTAATCTGTGGCGAATCTATATAATAAAGGCCAAACGTATCTGTGCGTAACGCATACGTCATGTTTTGAATGGCAACACTTTCCAATGAAATTTTGGTTTTGCAATTTTCGCTATTGTAAATTTTTAAACTTCTAGACATTGCACGTTTTCAATCTTTATACCATCGTTTAGAGAAAAAAATGCACTTTTAAATGCCGTTTGTTAGAAAACAGTATCTCAATTTGTTTTTGAGATATTAATTTTTTTGTAGTTTTTGGTTCAATTTCTCTAATGGTGGCAACTTGAGTATCGCATTTATGTGGGAAAAATAGAAAAAATAGCCATAGAGTAAAAAAGAAAAAAAATAGAGATACAGTTTAGTGGCTGGAAGTGACGCCAAAAATGTAACTCTAAAATTCGCTGCCTTGCATCGAACACAACGGCATGGTTTCACAAAAAAAGAAAAACTTTTAGCGATGCAATTTTAATTCATAATGCAATGAAATGCTATTTTATAATGCTAAAATATATTCAGATCTTTTTCATTTAGAGAAAAAATGATGCTAAAAAATTCGGTCTCTGTTCCATGTGATTGTTTTGTTTGGGTCGAATGAGAGACTTATATTGGAAGAATAATGTCCATCAAACCGTTTTAATCGCCTACTGCACCTCCATCTGTCTCTTTTCTCCATGGAAAATAACAGATCACTGTATATTTTAGTTGTTTCATAGCAACTGAAAAAAATAGTAATTAAAAACCTGTTATGTCAATATATCGTCGGCTATAAAACCGGTGAATGTTGTTGGTTTTATTTCGTTTTTATCTATGAATTTAGTGACTTTTAGTTCGTTAGTAAACTTTACAAAAGATACATCAATTAACCTTTACAAAAATGTATTTTAAAGAATATCTGGGTGTCATATTTTCTTAGTTGTTTTTAAAAACTGAGAATGCAATTTTATTCTTTGGCGAAATCTTTGGCTAATAACTGTTATCTTGCATCTAATACGCAGGGCCGTAGTGAACAATAGGAAGGGCCCAAGAGAATGTAGGGGGGCTCTTAGATTTTTTTTTCTCTCTCTCTGACGCAGAAAGATAAATTAGTGCATATTCATATTGTAGGTTCTCTGTTTCTTATTAAACTGTTAAAATAACTTCATTTTATGCTTAGAAAAGTATATGATGATGAAGTTTTGAGTGTATAACTGGTGCTAAAATAGCCCATCATGTTAGCTTCATATGTACAAATAGGATGAGGGAGTGTTGAAACACTTATTTTAGATACAATTTAGTAACTCTGCAAAACTTGAAAAGGTTTCAAAACTAAATTAGATTTTTAAACAATATTTCATTTGAATTTTCGGAACAGAAATTCATTGAGTGACCTTGGAATCTTTTCCAGGGGGGGGGGGGGGTCAAAATATTTTAGGGAAGGTTAAGCCGCCCATAGCGCCCTTTTAGCTACGGCCCTGCTAATACGGAAGTACCGATAATTTTTAAAGCTGTATATGATTACATAAATAATATGTTTCATATAAAATTGCTATTTGGAATTAGTTGGCAGTTTAAAAAGCCTATTAAGCAGAAAAAATTTATTAGACTTTCCAATTTTAAATTTTAAAAAAGTTTTTCACCTTTACTTTGTGATCCGGGAACCCCGGGTTCCGTGTACTAGTGTATATAAAATTAAAAACATAATGTAAGTAACTATAGCATTTTAATGAATGCCTGACTTACACGTGCAGACGATTTTGAACAAAAACAACACTGAAGTGAAGAGCAAAGAACAGTGACATATATTCGAATGAGGTGTATTTCGTACATCGCAAGCATCAACATTGACGCAAGTCGCATATAATATTAACTTTTTAAAAATATTTGCTCTCTACTTGGTAGAAGTTGCTTTAACATCTTTTTTAGGAGTTAAAGAAGGATTATGACGATCATTTGCGTATTTGTCTGTCGTTAATTCTCATAAAAATCGTAAAGTTCGCAAAAATAAACTGTGATACAATGTTATTGAAACATATTTCCAAAATATAAATCATTCTCAAGGGCATTATACATAGCTGCCAAATTTTGCCCTTTTTTTCATACTTTGAGAAAATGTTATAGGTATAGGACCCATTATCCGAAATTTTAAAAACCCAAAATAAAAAAGGATTTTTTTTTTTTTTTTTTTTTTTAAATTTTGTATGTAGTCAAACTTTGTTAATACAAACACGCTTGCCGCGAATTATTTTTAACACAAACTGTTTCCGATTGCCCTGTCCAGTTGTATGCAACGTTTTTAAATCCGTATAACACGAACAAAAAATTTTCCATTGAATGTTCGCGTTAACGACGCTCGACGTATTTGTAAATTTATAATAAATTTTGCAGTTTTTGAAATGTTTCAAAAATTTTACAAATTGAGTTGAAACAAACAAAATTGACTGGTTTGTTTAAAAAATGAAATGAATTAAAAATATTGATTTTTTTAAAAATTAAATTATGTATTTTTAAAAAGGCAGGAATTTAATAAACAATGCTAACTTGCCAATTTTATTTTGTTATTTACTCATTGTTATCACTGATTGGAGCAGAAATTTCTGTTTAATTAAAAAAAAAGTAAAGTTTTCATTCATATCTTGTATGTGATTATTTCAATTTTGTTACTTTTGTGGTTTTTAAAAACACCAACGAGATTTCGGATGGAGGGAGACAGGTTCCGAATTTGTTTAAGATGTCAGATTGATCAAGATTTTTTATGCAAATTATGTAACAATAAAGAAAAAAGAGTAGAGTTCGCAAACAAATAATATTAGTTACCGTTTTATTATATTTTTAAATTTTATTTATTAGTACCATTGAATAGTGCAGGAATTTTTGTTCAAATAATTTTTAAAAAGTAAGTTTTATTCACATTCTGGGAATACTTAAATTTTGTTGTTTTATGTTTTTGAAAAATTCTGTGTTTAGGGGTGGGAGGGGAGGAGGATTCCAAATTTCAAGAGAATCTAAAATACAGAAATTTTAAAATCTGGAAAGCTTTTGGTCACAAAGATTCCGGCATAATAAATTTTGAATTACGTAATCATGAAAATCTGAAATTAAATGACAATTTCTCTGTTAAATTTTAGGTAATAACAAAAAGAAAAAAAACTAAAAGTTGGAAGAAAAGATTTTCGCTTTTTTTTTTAGCGTTTTTACCTAAAATAAAATTTTCTTATTTTATAATTTTGATGTGAATTAGTAGTGTACCTTTATGAGGCAAGTTTAATTGAATAATTTAGGAAAAATGCATCCGATCTTTATAATGAATATTTAATTACATATTATTGGTTATTTACTCGAACTTTGCTTTTAATATTTTAAAATTTACCTTGATTTTTACTATGTTATATTATTACTTATTATTGTTGTTTTACTATATTGTAAGTATTCATTATAATTTCGATTGCATTATTAATTGCACTCAAATTATTGTTTAAAAAATCCTGTTGGGTCGTGTTTGGATAAAATTAAATTTTACCAGGTCCGATGTAGTTCCCTAATCTAAATTGTCTTTGTAACTACGCTTCAGAACTTCTAGCGCGGCGTTTTACGTTTCGTCTAATGTAAATAAGCATATGTTAACTTTCCCTTATAGCTTATCATTTATGCGCATAAATAATCACAGGCACAGAATCAAATGATAGGTTCCGATGGTAACGGTCTTTTTGGTTGGTAAACTACTTCGTGTGTAAAGTTAGTTTCTTAGAGGAGTGGAGAAATAAACAACATTTCATTGGACCGATAATATCCCCCCTGTGGCAGGGTGATGTTAAGGGCATTTTCATTACGTTTTTCAAGACCCCTCTAAGAAAATGACAACGGGTAATTCATCGGTCTAAGATTTTTATTTTTACCTATTATAACTTCTTCGGTCCCATTCTTTGGTATTTTCAATTACTCTTTTTAAAATAGCTAAATACCGTTGCATTTACGATAAATTGGATAAATGATTATTTTTCTTTTTTTGTGTGATTTTTGAAGGGAAACCTAAATATTCCGTGAAAAAATTGTAAATTTTAATGAACTTTCTTTTTATAAAGCGGTTAAATATCGTTACATTTACAGAAATAAACCATTTTCTAAAGTATAATATATTGTGATTTTTACCAAGAAAACCTGTAAATCTTAAAAGAAAAATCTATAAATTTTAACAAAATACGCGTTTTTTTTTTTTTTTTTTTTTTTTTTTTTTTTTTTTTTACAGTTAAATGTCATTACATTTACAGAGACAAACAGTTATTTCCAGAGAAATATATTGCAATTTTTGCAGAGAAAATCTATAAAATCTTATGCGAAAAATCTGTGAATTTTAACATAATTTCGCTTTTTTATTAAACAGTTCAATAAGATTACATTTGCAAAGGTAAAATGATAATTTTTTCAGAAACATTTTCTGATTTTTTACCGAGAAATCCAGCAAATCTTACTAGAAAAATCTGTAAATTTTAACGATTTAATGATTTTTTGTACAAAAATTCTTAAACCATAATTTTTAAATGTCAGAAAGTGATTTTAGTTGAGGATTTTTTCTCCTTTAATGATACAGTTCTCTGTGTAATATGAAACGTGATAACAGGATTTCAAACATTGCAGCTAAATAAATACTGAAAATGGTCATTCTGTCAATCGTAATGCTTCTTGAATGTTTTTTTTTTTTTTTTCCTCAAGATTTAGTGAGATGGTTACTTTTATGATCGATGTGTGCTGATAATTGATGCGATTATCGATATTATTTTTATGTTTTTTACAAAAAATAACTTTCCGTTCTTTCAGGTATTTTTATATAAAAGAAGCAAAAAATTTTGTACTTAGGGTGTATTAAAAATATTTTTCCATCCTCAACAACTTAAAATTTTTTCAGACATTTTCATGCTCATTTTTAAAAGCAAAAACATGAAATTTGCTGAGTTGATTTTTGAAGAGATGTATAAGAGGCCGTGTGATTTCATCTTTCGCTCAATGATTTAGAATTTGATTTGTAAACGATTATTTCCTCAGTATGACCATTTTTTCGTGTCCAGAACTCCTTCTTCAGAAAATTTGCTTCAAAAAGGCCTACTTTGACGGCAATACTTTCTGCAACATTGACAACTACGGCACATTATATAGTTTCTAGATAAGAGAATTTGCCAGTTTGATGTGTTTGAGAACAAAAATGAATTTCAAAATAAATCAGAAAAAAGCAGTTTAGAATACACCCCCCCCCCTCCCCTTTTTCTATTTTTCACTATTCAAGTTTTTTATTTGCAATTTCATAGATGCTATCAACTTTGTCATTAGAATTACATTAATATTTTAATATACGAGGGTAACTCCGAAATTTTTTAGAAAGGGGCAAACGATATTCGGCAAAATAAAATTATTGGTGCCACTGTATTCAGATGGTTTTACAAGATTTAAAAAAAAAAAAAAAAAAAAAAAAAAAAATGGATAATGAACACACTTGAAGACCATTGTCAATTGCAGTCCCAGAAAACGGCTGTATGAAAAATGTTAATTGATGATAAGCGCTGTACTTACCAAACGATATACAAAAATCTTAACACTGGATTCGTAATTATGTGTAAAACCATTCATGAAGAACTGCATATGAAAAAAATTAGTTTGTTCCAGTTTAGTTTAAAAAAATCAGTTAGTGTTGGGTCTCTCATAATTTAACGGAACACCAAAACGCGGAGAGTATCAGAATTAAGGGGACGGTGGATGTTAAAATTTTTCTTTTTTAATTTTCATCATAACAATATGAAATTTTGTGCATACATACTTTTCCCCAAAATTATATAGAACACCTTCAAAAAATTACCAATCTTATTAAATTTTTTAATTAAAAAAATTAAATTTTAAAACGAAATTTTAAAATTCGCCTCGTGTCTTAATTTTTGAGATATTTTCTTGCTTTTGCGTTTTTATGATTGAAAACTCTATAATAAACAAATTTGTGTATGATTTTTTAAATATCTTGAATAATTAATATTTTACAGATTTTTTTCTAAATTCCATATTGATTTTCATCAAAATTTTGCCTTTTAATAAGTAAAAAATCAAATTTGACTTTCTTAATGAAGACGAATTTTAAAAAGCTTACACAATTTCTTTCTAAACAGTGTCAGGAAACTTCCTTATTAATTTAATAAAAATTGCTCGAAAATTACGACACAAGGAGCATTTCAAAAATCTAAAAAAGCTGAAAAATTAGTTAAAAAAAAAAAAAAAAAAAACAGATTTAAAGCATATAAATACACTTACCTTTATTCTTTTCATTTTAAAACCTTCATAAATTATATTTTTATAAGAAAAAACTGTTTTGGCATTATTATACCACAGAAATAGACATTTTAGTGACGATCTTGTTATGGATGATTTTACTCAAATAAAAGGTCCACTGGTCCCTTAATAAAGAAAACTTGAGGGTATCCGGAACACCAAAATCCTGAAATTGTGTAAAAAAAATTTCTTGCATTAAAAGTTTCCCTGTTTTTTATGCTTAAAATGCTGTTTAAATCATGTTTCTATCTTAATTAGAAGAGGAAATATGACATTTTTAGTTTTGGCTTTCAAGCAATGGTTGTCATGAAATTACTTCTTGGAAAAGCATTTTTCTTCATGGAGGATTTTTTTGCAATTTCTCTGATCTAACTTGTTACAAGTCAAGAACCATTGAAGATAAAAACTTCAAACTTGAAACATATCTTTTTTTTTTCATTTTACTTTAACTTTGATTCAGCAAACTTGAAAAAAAAAATTACTTTTGAAATATGACTTTTTAAATAAAAGTTTCATCATTTTTTTCAAATTTTTACTTTAACTATCTTTTTTTTATTATTAATATTTAAAAAAATGCTGAATTGAAATTAAAATTTTGGTATTTCTGTTTAATGAAATGTAAAAAAAAATTAAATTCTACTTAATAATATTTTGAGTTATAACGATTTTAACTACCCCACTTTTTAATAAATTTTAAATTTTAAATTAAAAAAATATGAGAAGTTTTATCATGTGATTTAGTTTATAAATAATATGGCTAACCCTCACAAAAAAATTTTAAATTTTAAAACCATAAATGAAGTTATTTTTAAAATGTATTCCGAAATTATTTCTAAAATCTAATTGGTGGCGAGACGTACATACCTTTTTCTGATGTTCCAAACAAATTAAAATACTAATTATAAGTCTTTGAAGAGGATCTCAAGTCAACAATGGTGAAAAGACAACGATCAATGAAAATAAATAATGTATGCCGTATTCTTCAGAAGTACAAGTCCAGGGCTCCCAAATATTTCGCCAATTGAACATCAACATTTTCTTAAAATTTTTTCGTTTTATATTTTTCTTGCAAATTGCTCAGAAATCGACTTCGGAGGTTAGTTTTAGCACAAACGCTGTAGAAATTTACTATGGAATTGTCTGTTAAAAAATATTGGTGTTCAGTTCGCAGATCATTTGGGAGCCCTGCCAGTATGATCAAAGCCATCATGCTAGAAGGACAGAAGACAGTTACAGTTAACTGTTACAACACTAAGTATGTCTTCCAAAAAAATTTTAAGATGTGAATGTTAGGGGACTCATGCTTTATCATAACAATACATCTTCTCATTCAGCAAGGATTACAATTGAATTTTTTGAACAACAAAATACAAAATTAAAGTGATAGAACATCCACCTTATTCTCCTTATTTTGCTATGTGTGACTTTTCTCTATTTTTTAACTTAAAAAAAATTACGCGGGCGTTGTTTCATTCGGTAGATGAGATTGATGAATGATGATTGATATTATGATATTATATAAGAATGTTTTTCGTCTATTCCAAAAAAAAAAATGGATAACTTGAGGCATTTAAACTTTGGACAATTCACCCACTAACGGGCATTAATCTAGTAGGAAACTACTACGATGGTACCATTGAAAGCTCCAAATGTTGGCATGCGATTTCACCATCTTATGGTGGCAGCTACTAAGCACAAAAATTTGGTTCAATCTAGGAAAAGATTTTTAACAGTGGCAAGAATGTAAAAAATTGTACAACGCAAGGTTGGTTATACTTGTATATATTAGAAAAATATGAATAGGTATACCATGAAAGTTCAAAAAGATATGAAGCCTAAATTTTTTTTATTCTGTATAACTCTTTTTTATTAATCTTATCCTTATCTTTTATAAGAAACTGAATTCGGTACTGAGAATAAAATGCGGTGCATATTTACACTTCATTTGGCATTTCATAAAACTAAATTTAGCGTACTAATAATTTTTTTTTTAAATTTCAATTTTATTTATTTATTTATTTATTTTTACAGTGTAGCAAACAAATAACCCTTGTCCAAAGTTTAAACTTGGCATTGTGCTAAAGGAGCTTGTGTCGAAAAGAGTTCGCGCAAATTTACAGAAACGCTGTGACTCGTTTTTAAACACTCCTTTAAGTTGGTAAGTTTAAGCTGCATAACTTAGCCGTATCTCACAAATTTCAAAGTGACCCTCAAATCTCAACAGAAGGCTTTTCTACAAACGATTGGTTCTTGTATAATTGATTTCAATAATATCCGTCAGATATTTTATTTCAGAAGACAACGTGAACTGATCTATAATTTTAAGTACTTGAATTTTTTTCTTTTTCTTTTTCTTTTTTTTTTTTTTTTTTGAAAGGATTAAGAAGACATACATACTAAGAAAACTAAGATTGTTCGCAAATTCAGGGGTAACTTATGACATGTTTTAATTCATTTTTGTTCGAAAACGCAGGACATTGGCAAATGTTAGTCAAAAACTATGGTAACATCCCCAGTAATTGGCACATTAAGAATTTGTCTTTAAACTTACTTCAATTTTCATTACCAAGAAATGAAATATTTACTTGCACATATTTTTAAATCAAAGAATGCATATCTGTGCATCTATTTTGCCCACTAAAAGAAAAAATTTTTGAAAAAGTATCTTTATAAAAATATATTTATAAAAAGTTGCTGTAGTCACCAGTAATTGGCAGCTGAGCACCAATGTATGACACCTTATGATCCAGTAATTGGCACACATTTATATAAAAAAAACTTTATATTTTGCATTAAGTTATTGCTATATATATATATATATATATATATATATATATATATATATATATATATGCGTATATATCATGAAGCATAAATAATGTAAAATATTGCTATTCTGTATAATTCATTTTTTTTTAAAAGCTTTAAATAAATTTACTGTAAGATGCCATATTTCAGGTTTTTGAGGGTAAGAAATCAGCACATTAGCCTGAAATGTAAACACTTTAAAACAATGCAATATATTTATATTTTACAATACCCAGTAATTGTCATATGAAGTTTTAATGGATTCCAATTACTGATAATATTTCATATTTTCAAATAAAAACAGCTGATAAACAAAATTAGTCTATAACTTTAAAAATACCGCCAAAATAAGTGATTTAATCTAAAATCTTGCGAAACCCGTGTAATTGGAATAGGTGCCAATTACTTGGAACTAGCAAAATTGAAGCACCATTAATTGGCATCTATCATTAATTCAGAAATCCAAATATTTGTGTCAAAAATACTTTTACACAATTAAAGTAACCCTTTTCAATTAAAAAAAAATTGTCAAATTAAATTAAAAATATATTATAAATCAGATAATAATGAATTGAAAAGTACGCCTTTCTTAAGCCAGAGAAGAAACATTTGCAACAAAAATATCTAATTTGATACAAGCCATAATTTTTTCTCTTTCCTAGGCACTATTGTCATCTAGTAGCATAAATCAAAGTAATAATCTTTAAAGTAAAAGAGCATATAACTGGTATATGGTCTTGCATTTTTAAAAGACTGGATAAAAATCTTATTTTAGGACATGTTTGTAGGATGTGCCAATCATTGGTGGATGCCAATTACTGGGGATGTTACCCTATGTAATCGAAATATATTTTCCTTATTTTTTATTTTATTATTATTTTTTAAAGAAAATACTGTCAAAGTTGTCGTTTTGAACCGAATTTCTCGATGGAAGAAAGAAAAAACTCTGTCAGAGAAGAAAGAGAGACATTTTGTCACGTTATCAAGAAATCTTATAAGTTAAACTTATAAGCTCAGGTTACTTAACTGAGGTAACTTATCATGAATGCACCATTAATGAGGTACTAATAAAACTGAGGTAACTTATCTATCAAATAAACGGTTAAGTGTGAGTAAGTACTCGCGCTCAGAGGATCCCAGAGGATGTGCCGCTTAAAATTCCCAGAATCCTTCATTATTCACACCAATTATTTTTTATTGTAAAGTTTACTATATTGAATTGGAGTATTTTTGCCATTCAACAATAGAAATTTTCTGTTTTGAAAAACTGGTGATAAAAGATTAAAAATTCTGCAAAGTGCTCTAATCGAGAAGGAGTTAAACTGAATTATTAGAAGAAAATCGTTGCTGAAATAATGATAAGACTTTCTAAATAATTATACAACGTAGGACTGGTTATAGTTGTATATACTAGAAAAGTATATGAATGGCTATACCACAAAACTTAAAAAAAAATAAAAAAAAAAAAATATTATGAAGCATAAATAATGTAAAATATTGCTATTCTGTAAAATTCATTTTTTTTTAGTCTTATCTATTTATAAAGAACGTAACTCGATACTGAGAATAAAAGTTTATAATTAAATTTCATTTGGCATTTCATAAAACTCAATTCAGCGTACTAGTAATCTTTTATATTATTTTATTCATTCATTTATTCATTTATTATTTATTTATTTATTTATTTATTTATTTTACGGTGTAATTAACACAAAATCCTTATTTAAAGTTTAAACTTGGCATTGTGCTAAAGGAGTTGTGTCGAAAAGATTACGCAAATTTGCAGAGCCGTTTTGGTCCGTGACGTGTTTTTCCAAATAGATTTTTAATTAACAACACAAGCAGTATAGTGTCATCTTATATGGGCCCATGAGGAACGAGACCACCCAATAATTTGAGCTCCCCGCCCGCTCAATTTCAATTGTTTTAATTCGTAAATTATTTTTTCAATTATTTAGTCCCTAAAAGGAAATTTGGTTTTATTAACATTCTCAAAATAGTTTTGTTTGAAAATAGAAAGGATATCCATTAGACTTAAAGAACCACTGAAATGCCCTTCTGCGAATGTATAGTTAAATTTCTCTTAAAAACAAATTTCCTGCATATTTTGACATTGGTTTTGATGTCGCAAACTGATAAAGCACTTACGTGATTAAAAGGTATACTTTTCTTGGCATTTAGAATTTTGCACTTTCAATAATTAGTAATTCCAAGTTAAAAGTTAAATTTAGTAGTAGTTTAAAATTAATATTACTGCATTTATAAGGAATGACTTATAAGAATATAATTTAACAAAATTATATATAAAATTATAATTAAATAATAGTAATTAAAGGACTTGCTTAGAAAAAGCAATTTAATTTCCTATTATCATCTTTAGCCATTCGCTCCCCCCCCCCTTCCCTCTACACACTAAGGTAAATATATATATATAAAATAAATAAAAAACTGAGGGGGGAGAGGCATCTGCTAAATTGCAATGCATTTTATACTTGATGTTCAATTAACATATATGTATGGATAATTGTACAGTAGAACCCCGCTAATTCTGACCCCCGTTAATCCGGATCTCTGGATAATCCGGATCAGTTTGGTCAATTTTTTATTCAAGTTTGAGAGGCGATTGGTAAATTTCCATAACATTAACTTGTTACATCGCCGTATTCTGAATTAAAAAAATATCCTGAAATATTTTTGGAAGAATACTTTAACCCTTTCCGGCGCACTACTCTTTAAAGTTGGAATTTAAAGAAAAAAAAAAATAGGCAATCTATTTAGGCCTAGAGGAGTACACAGGTATTGTTTTGTAAAGATTGCACTAACCATTTTAATTATACAGCTGTTGCCGAAGTGGTAAGCTCCCATACGTAAAGCATTGATCAGCGCAGTGAGAAGAGCATTGCTGTGAAGCGCGTATTACAGTAACACATTTTACCTACTATTTAAAAACAGTAGAATTATATCTCTGTGGTGCTGCCATCTAGAACTCAAAAGAAAGCTTTAAAGTAGCCATTAGAGTAGTTTTTGAAATATTCACTGAGTTTTTGTGTCTCTAAACAGGGGGAATTTTAGGTGTTGCCGACCCGGCAACACTGCGCGTTAAGGGGTTAAGCTTTCTTATTTAAAATCTTTTATATCTTTCAAAGAAACAACAATATATCACTAAGTTTGACAATTAAAATTTTCCCAATTTTCTATTTAAAACACTTATAAATGTCATAAAAAAATATTCACTCCACAAAAATATCACTCCACAATAAATTTTTACTTAGAGCATTGCAAGAAAGCAAGGTAAAATAATCCCTATTAAGAACTATTGTCTGATAAGAATCTCTTTCCGATGTGTGACGTGACCGTATGGCTCGCGAAAGGTATAGAAAACTGGCACAGCAGAAAATTGCTAACTTTTTTATTACAAAGAAAACATTTTTACTGTCTATAAATATTCATTAAGTTTAACATAAAGATTATTTTCTGTAAGTATGTTTTATTTCATATAATTTTTTTTTCTAATTCTCCGGATAATCCGGATTTTCAATAATCCGGATTGGGTCTTGTCCCAATTAATCCGAATTATCGGTGTTTTACTGTATAGTTATATTAATTAAATCTATTAATATAATTTAGTAATTAATTTTAATGATTAATTTGTATCTAACTTTTTACAATTTGGATAATAGCTAAAATACTATTTCTAAGTGTATAAATTGCATACATTAATTATCTATTTTATTCCTCATTTTATCTTGTCAAATTAAATGATTTTGTGCTACATCTTTTTAGGGTTAACTACAGTGTATGGTATGTTTCTTTTTTTTTTTCTTTTCTTTCTTTCTCTTTCTCTTTCTATCCAATTTAATAATGTTATTTTGATTTACAGTAAAACCCCGATAATTCGGATTAATTGGAACCAGACCCAATCCGGATTATCCGGAGAATTAGAAAAAACTGAAATAAAATAAAACATACTTACAGAAAATCACCTTTATATTAAAGTTATTGAATATTTACAGACAGTAAAAATGTTTACTTTATTTAATTCTTCCGAAAATATTTCAGAAAAGGATTTTTTCTATTCAGAATACGACGATGAAACCAGTTAATGTTATGGAAATTAGCCAATCGCCTCTCAAACTTGAAAAAATAATGGCCCAAACCGGTCCGGACTATTCGGAGATCCGGATTAACGGGGTCCGAATTTGCGGGGTTCTACTGTATTTGTAATGTTTTTTCTCCATTTTATTTTGGTTTTATGTGTATTGGTAACCCCAAATTTGTATTATTTTGCTTTTTCGTGGCAAATACGAAGATGAAACCACACACTTCATTTGTAGTTTCAAAGTATTTATGGCCCTGATGATTCTGCTTTGGTTTTGCAAATTTCGATTGCATTCATTTTATTATTTTTTCCCTCCATGTTTCAATGTGGTAATTTTGTATTTAAATTCAATGGTTCATATATAATGGTTCATTTTAATATGCTAATCGAATTTTAACTAATCATAGAATTTCGGTGATTAATTCGATGCGGCGATATTTGGCAGAGATGTATGAAAGTTACATCGGATTGTATTTAGGAGAGTTAGAGGACAACCAGAAGGCGATACAAACCAGATACATAAATCATAGCTGCCAGCATTTCCGCTTTTTTATGCCATAAAAAATTTACAGTAAATTTTACCATTGCAACTCGCCCAAATGTGTCCATTAAAAAAGGCAAAAAATTCAGCGAATTTTTTCTGATCCAAAAAGGTCGGATGAGTTGGCAGCTATAACATAAAGCCTTTTCAACTATGTTGGAATGTCTTACTTGGAATGAATGTTTTAAAGCAAAATGGAACTTTTCCTGGAACTTCTTTCAGCATTGCTGAAAACGAATCCTATGCCTTTGCGCTACTATTTTTTCTAATGTATCAGAAACAGTTTGGCCTGTTAAAAATAAATTCTTTTAGTTGATCATTTACGAGAGAATTTGGGAAATAAAGGTAAAACAATGTGTAATGTATTGAAACCATTCCTGAAAAATTATCTAACTAACAATGCAATTCCTATGAAATTCCATCCAGTAGAACTTTTTAAAAAGACTAATCTTTCATAAAGTTGCATTTCTGATTATAGAACTTAATTCTATAACTAAGCAAACGTAGAACGACATGTAATTACTAAAACCATACATGAAAAGTTATTAACACAGCAGGTTCACATTCGTTCTTTACCTCAATATCTGAAAGTTCTGAAAATCAAAAATTTGATATAAATAAATAAAAAAAATTAAGAAAAATAATCAGGAAAGGAAAAATTTTTGGGTAATTTGATTATCATTTGTAAGAAAGTTAAGATATATAAGATATTCAAATTAAGAGAATATATGCTTTGTTGCCAAAGTGGCAAATGCATATACCTTTATAGAACTAAAAACGTATTCTTTATTCATTGCGTCTTTTTTTTTTCTTGAGGAAAAATTTCAGCCTCTCTGTTACCATGACGACTGAACGCTTCTTTCATTGCTGACGTCACCAAGGCCAAGTGTATGTGATATACATGATTAGATGAAAGAAAACACGAGGGCCTACCGCAGATAAAAAATAAAAGACTGGGCCCATCGGGTTAGTGACCATTATCAGCGGAAAAATCGAGTGCCAAGGTGAATTAACTGCCGTGATAAAAATGAATGCATAAATTTGTATCGCAGCTAATGATGGGCGATTCTGGAAATTTTGAGAATCGATTAAAATCGATATCGTATAAAACAACATCGATCATAATAAGAATCGATTTCTCAGTTCTAGAATCGATACTAGAATCGATATTTCGATATTCAGGTTCACACAGAGAAGATCCAAATTACTAATTCCAAAACTTAGACCATCAGCAGGACCGTAATTACCGCCTCCCGCCCCCCATCACCATTTAGGGAGGCATAGAATTAAGCTATTGCAGATTTAGAGTCGGATAATAAGAATTTTAAATTTTAAAATGATTGTCACTTATGGTTGTCACTTACACAAAAATTTTGACAAATTTGAGAGACATAACTCAACTAATAACAACACTGAGTAACTTGGCATTAAACCGAGGATAAAGAGTGCCAAGAGCGTGTAACTAGGATGGGAACAAGGAGTATGGACAAAATTTTTTTTTTTTTCTAATGCCAACCAAATGTTACAAGCGATAGTTTGGAAAAACAAAAAATATAGCCCATTCCCAAGGGGGCAGGTAAACCCCTTCTCTTCACGGAAGGGCGACCATAGCCCAAATGTATCTTTTGTCGAAGTTTCAAAATGAGGATTTACAATAAAATAGAACGAGAATTAGACATTTTAAAAATTGCATGCATACTTTGAACGGCCCATTTAGTAAAGATTGGCGAGGAAGGAGGGGGGGGGGGATTAGAACGAACGAATTTGAAAAAAAAAAAAAAAAAAAAAAAAAAAAAAAAAACATAATTAACTAATAACCCAAATAACTGAGCTCCTAAACAGAAATATAGTGTTTAACTTAGTGTTGAATTCATGGGGTGGCCTGCGGGGAACATGCACTCTTTGAAACTATAAAAAGTGCCAAGAGCATGTAACTAGGCGGAGAGAGGGGTAGTAACAGAAAAAAACGAGGAGATAAAAGCTTTATAACGATATGTTACATGAGATGGTGTGGAAGAAACAAAAAATATGCCCCCCCCCCACCCAGGGGGACAAGGTAAATCCCAAACGGACAGAAGGGCGACCCCGGAACAAATGTATCTTTTGTTGAGGTTTCAAAATATGGATTTATTACAAAATAGAACGAGGATTAGACTTTTTTTTAAATCGCAGTCATAATTTGAACGAACCTATAAGTTAAGAAGTGAAACCTTGAAGAATTACGTGTGTATTTTTTGAATCGTTAAGATATATAATTTTGAATCGTCAGGAAATACTTTTAAATGAATAAAAAAAGTTTCTATAATATTAAAGAATATATTAATCTCTATATAAAAAAAAAAAAATAAAAAAAAAAAACGCGCGATACCATATGTCCAGCTATTGTAGTTAACTCACTATAACTACTTTCTTACATTTTAAAACGCGATAAATACACCAACTAAAATTAGACCATACTATCGATACCTTAATCCTTATCCAAATAAATCATTTTGTATTAATGGCTGTTACAATATCTGTAGATTACTTTTTGAATTATTCAAACATTCCATTCAAAAGATATTATGAATTTAAAGATGACAATCTAAAGAAATAATAGCGCTGCTGAGTACTCGGTGGCCAATAAGCTTAGGGATTACGTGCGCAATCAAACGATTGCGGGTTCGAACCCCAGTTTCGCTAATACGTATCAATGTTTTTTTTTTTTTTTTTTTTTTCGAAGAAGTTTGAAAAATTAAAATTTTAACACATTATAGGTCCGTAACGTGACCTGAAATGATGGTAGAAAATTTCTTATGCTAGATTTGTAATGTATGAAGCATAAGTTTTCAATAGACATATTGTATCAAGAAATGAGAAAAAAACCCTCTGCCCCCCCCCCCCCATAAAAAATGATCCTATAGGGGAAACCGGGAAACTGGAATAGCAAAAAAGAACGGCGAGAAATGGTTAGCTATACTAGAATTTTTCTCATCACTGTAACTCCTATAGAAGCAAAGTTATAGCCTTTTAAAGATTGAAATGAAGTGAAGAAATAAGCAAAATTAGGTGAGTGATCGGCAGGGGGGGGGAAGGGTCCACAGCTCTGGGGGTGCCATTTAGCTTAAACTTTTAAGTTAAAAATGGTAGAGAATTAAATGAGCGAAATTTTAAGGTGTATATTGGGGGAGGGTGCAACCCCCTCCCTCAAATTTTTTTTGTTTCTTTTGAAGAAACAAAAAAATATGCCCCCCCCGGGGCGCAGATAAACCCCAAACGGGCAGAAGGGCGACCCTTTATTTATCTTTTGTCAAGGATTTGAAATGTGGATCTAAAATAAAATAGACCGAGAATTGGACATTTTAAAAACTGTATGCATATTTCGAACGGCCCTGTAAGTTAAAACTGACGCGAAGGGGGGGATTAGAAGAGACGAGCGTGAAAAATAAAACATAATAAACTAATACTTCAAATAACTGGACTTCTAAACAAAAATATAACGATTTAACCTAGTGTCGAATTAATGGGTGGCCCGCAGGGGATTACACCCCCCCCCCCAGACGTTATGAGATTTTATGCTTTTTAATGCACAAATTGCGATTCCCCCTCTCTTACAGAGCTGTAAAACATGATGCCTTTCTCCGGAGTCGCAGAAAAATACCTGCATCCAACACTGGTTTAGCCTAGAAAAAGAAAAAAAAAAATCGAAATCGAATCTAAAGATCGAAATCGAATCTAGAGATCGACATCGAATCTGAAGATCGACATCGAATCTAAAGATCGAAATCGAATCTAAAGATAGACATCGAATCTAAAGATCGACATCGAATCTAAAGATCAAAATCGAATCTAAAGATCATCTTACGGGCAGAATCGATTTTACATTTTTACTTTCTTTTGTAACTTTACAAGAAGAGAGTATTAAATTCGTGAAAAATTTTGACTTCCCGTTTTCGATGGATTTATATATTTTAGAAGGTCTTTAACACGATTTCATGGTTTTTAAGAAATATCTGTCTGTGTGTGTGTGTCTGGCACTCTGTGAGTCTGTATACGACAAAAATTTCTGACCGTTCTATCTCAAGAACAAACGCACGGAATTCCACAAAACTTTAGATTTAGTTTGACCTTGATATAAACTGAATCTAATTAATTTTTGGTGTATATAGCCTAACAGGTGGCGCTGCTATGCTGCATTTTTTGCGATTTGCGCAACAGCTATATCTGAATAACGAATGAACGGATTTTCATCACATTTTAGATCCAGTTTTCCTTGACATGAATTGATGTTTTTTTCATTTTGATGTATATAGCTTCCCAGATGGCGCTGCTATACTGAATTTTTCACAATTTCCACTCAGCACCATGTGAAAGGGGGGAGGGGGCGAAAGGAAGCGGTCGTTCTGAGCACGGAAATTTAGGGGGCGCCAAATTTTTACTACTAACATCACTTCTAGCCTATCACAAGAAAAAGTTAATAGGGGGGGGGGGGGGGTCGGCTAAATTGGAACTTTGAACCGGGCGCAGTTCTCTTTTCGCACGCCCCTGTTTCCATTTTAGCTTTATCTCAAGAGCTAATGCATGGACTTTCATAAAAATTTAGATTCAATTAGTCCTTGATATTATTTGATGCTAATTACATTCTGGAGGAAATCGCTTAAGAGATTGCGCGGCTATACTACATTATTCATGATTAACGCAATAGCGCTATCTCAAGAACGAATTTTCATCAAAATTGAGATTCAGTAAATCTCTGACATAGATTAGTGTTATTTAGTTCTTGGTGTAAATTGCCCTACAGGTGGCGCTGATATGCTGCATTTTTTATGATTTCGCAATAGCTGTATCTCGCGCTTTCATGGATTTTCATCAAAATTCAGATTCAGCTGGAACCTAATAAAAATTGATCCTGATCAATTTTTGGTGTACATCACTCAACAAAAAACGCTATTTTGCAGGTGGGGGAGGGGGGGTTCTGAGGTTTCTTTAATTCTTCTATCTTAGAAACTAATACACTGAAATTTTGGAACTGGCACATCCGTCTATTTTATCTTCGACTTTTGGAGGAAAATGAAAATTATATTACCTTCAGAGAAATCGATTAAAAATTTTAAAGTATCGATTAAATCGAGTTGGCCGTAGTATCGATTAAATCGATTTAAAAAATCGAAATCGCCCATCACTAATCGCAGCAGCGTAAAAAGCAATAAAATAATAATAAAAAAAATTCGCTGAGATGCTTCGTCATATTTCTAGGTAAGAAAAAAAATGTAGATAGTGTGGCGATAAAGCAACTGAAAATTTTAAAAAATAAGTCAAATGGTTTTTTTTTTTTTTTTTTTTTTTTTTTTTTTTTTTTTTTTTAGTTTTGAAACAGCTTAACCCCTTGAGAATCGAAGTTAATTTAATACTATAAATACATATTCAACAATTTTTCAGTTACAAAATGATACTATAGTTGGCAGATTGGTTGGTTGGTTGGTTGTATAGGGTTTAATGGCGCAAAATTCCTTTAGGGATATGCTGCGCCAAGCAAAGACACAAATTATAAAAACATCTATAGTTGGCAGAAAGAGTCTTTTTTTCTGAAATTGATAATTTAGACAAATGTTAAATTAATTCCACAAACGTGGATCTAAAATTACAAGCCCCCTAAAAATATTATTTTAATGAACAATAAGCTAATTTCACACAAGATAAATTATAAAAACTTTAAAGAAGCAAAAAGTCTACAATTTCTTTTTTTTAATCCTTAAACTTTTCCGATATAATTCTGTTTGTAAAATGATAAGATGATAGACTGACACCAGAATTTATAAATGAATATATTAGAAAATAAAAACTTGCTTGATTTTCTGTTCTTATTAGTAACACGTTGAGTATCATTTCAGTCATCGGTGAATGACAGTGAATTTTCCATTTTTGGCCGCGTCAGTCACCTGTGCCTGGCAGTTTAAAATATGTAATAAAGCTAAAATATTTATATTGTTTTAAGTAATTACTAAAAGTTTATTTAAAATTTATATAACATCATGTTTTACATTGTCAGTCACCGGTGAATGACGCGACAGGAAATTTCAGAACTAAACACTAAACGCAAATTTCAGATTAAGTCACCGTGGTACTCAACGTGTTAAAGAAAATATTTAATTAAATATTCTAGGTGCCAGTACTCTTAAAATTAGATATCCTTTTTGTGGACACTGCTCACTAAAGGGTTAAAGGGATTAAGATGAATAATCATGAAAATAATTTCCTTTCTTGGCCACACTGTCTTGAAGGCATTTTGCAAACCCAAATGGTAACAGCATCTATTTTATAAGAGAGAATACGCATCAGATCTGTTATTTTTTGGTTTTGTTTCGAAGCAAGAAACATTTAGCTACACAGAAATAAGGTTGAGAAAATATGAAAGAAAAAAAAAATTTAATTTTTATGAGGAAAAATAATTGAGGTCCAAATTTGTATATATCAGATCCAAGGAAATTAATGGATTCCTATCTATAATTATGGCTGTATGGATTTAAATGGATGCCTATGTTGATCTATAACGTCATAAAATGTGTTTTATATGAGAGTATAAATAAGGAAATCTGATAAGGCGTCCATTCTGGCAGTGGCGCAGCCAGGGGGGTGGTTTTGGGGTTGAAACCCCTCCCAGAGCTAAGAAAAATCGCCATTATTGCCGCTTATATGAATCAAAACGAAACTTAATATTTAAATGTTTTGGCGCATGTCGGAATCCACCGCTTTATTGAATCAGATTTCATTTAATAAAGTGATTCAATGAAATGGCGAAAATTCTACTTGAAATTGTGAAAGTGCATATTATATGTATCAGTTAAGTTAGAACTGGTTATTTGAGCTAAATCACTTTTCTGAGACGCATTTTGCTAAAAAAATGATGATTTCCTGCCACACAGATGCTTTTTGAATTTAAGTATTATAAGGTGATATTCTTAATTAATACTGATTCTGTTAACCGGTGATTCAAACAACCGGCAATCACCTTTATTAGAAACTCAACCCCTCCCCCCCCCCCTCTAGAACTGAATTCTGGCTGCGCCACTGCATTTTGGTGCTTTCAAATGAATCGCCATATATGCTTGCTGAAGATGCTTGTTATACCCTGTCATTGGCAGAATTTCTTTAAAAAAGTAAAAAAAAAAAAAAAAAACTGTAGAAATTTTCGAAAGCATTTTCCTCGAAATAAGTGCTGATGAGGTTAGTCCTTTCTGGTTGCCAACACTTCATATAACCAAAAATTAAATACATTCTTTAACATATGAAGATACCCTCTATTAAATTTTGATTTATACTAGTTTGGTGTCTGAAAACGATCTTTCTAGCACTCTTGCGATCCGAAAATATATAATTGCTTTTATAAATTATCATTTATTTCATTTATATCTCTTTTACTTTATGCGTGACTTTTTTAGCTGTGCTGCCTTTAGTTAATACATTATTACATTGGATAAAGAATCAATGAATTTTTTGTTTCAAAACATATGTAGTAAATATTTTAAATAAAATCGATATCATAAGGAATCTTTGGATTTCTTCAATGTAAAAAAAATTGTCTTAGAAGCACACTATGTAACTTTTAAGGATTTAGGAATTGTAGGGGTAAACTAATGAAATCTTCTCAATATTTGCACTTTTGGTGAAACCAGAGATTTAAATATTGGAAAGCGTTTTCTTCATTTTATGGTTGCAGGCTGCAGCTATATATTGCAGCATTAAAGGGGATTTGCCATTAGATAAATGAGTTTTGCATAGAAGAACATATTAAGACATTTGTTTATTGAAAAAACATATATGGATAATTACATAGACATGACAAGATCATAAACAAATATACTGACATTTTAGATCGATGATCCGGCAATCATCTCCAGATAATAAAAAGTCAAGGTACAAAGAATTCTTCTCCTATACGTCTTTTTCTTTTTAAGAGTCATACACTGTAAAATATTTGTGGAAACGTTACTCCGTAAAATTGGTGGCGGCATTGCTGCCTCCAATTTTATGGAGTATTTTAAACGTTGAAACCGGTGTAACATTGTAATGTTACACTAGTAATATATGTTTAAATTACACCATTGCATATGTCGAAAAAATTACTCCATGAAATTGGAGGCAGCATTTGCCACCATTTTTATACCAATTTTATGGAGTAACGTTACACAAATGTTTTACGGTGTATTCTGAAAGCACCTCTAAATGCAGAATGTCCAAAAGAGTTCACACAGGGCTATAACCTTGTAGTCAAACCTGCGAAGAAGATTAAAGTTAGTAAGTTCATGAAAGGAATTATGATTAAGGCAAGTTACACACTAAGACGACACATAAGACATGTTGCTCGATTTCGGAAGAAAAACTAGTTTAAGGCTGCATACACACACAAAAGTTTCAGTTCTCACTAAGGCGGTGCGTTTTATGTCCGCAGGCGGCGGTTTTGATGTTAACCAGTTTTCCAGTTCAATTTCAATCCAAGTGTAGGAAAGGAATCTTTCCCGTCAGTAGGGTTTAAGATAGTGATATTTCCTTATATATTCCCTTTTCCTTTTCGTTATATATTCCTTTTTCGTTTTTTCCCTTGTTTTTTTCTAGTGACAGTACGCCTCTTTATTAGGTGCATTTGGACTCTGTCCGCACGAGCTACCGGACCTGCTCCAATGGGACAGCCCACGGAACACTTTTTTTTTGGGGGGGGGGGGTACGGTAGAAAGGAGGGATCTCGTCACCACCGGCAGTGATTCGACTGCCTTGCATTTCGGCCCAAAAATTCTCCCTTCTCTGGCACTACTTAGCATTTCGGCCTTTTTAGTTTTGGTTATTTATTTTTCTAAATCTCCCTCAAAATTGTCCCCCCTGTTGTCTGCTAAAGACATGCCACCGTTTCGGCTCAAAAATTTTTTAGCTCCAGTCCCATTTTACCTGGCACGGCGAGTGGGAGTGATGTGCGGCGCCAAACTCAGTACATTCACAAAGGCAATAAACTACTCAGTCCGTTAGCCACAATCAGCCCACCTCGACACTTGTCTGCGTAAATCGTCCCCACTTTGCCGGCTAAAATTCCATCATGTACGCTAATGGCGTCTGGTGCATGTAAAATCTGTCGTGGGTGCAAAGTCCTCCAAGTTACCTGTGAATTATACCTCTGGAGGTGCCTTGCCAGGTGAAGGTCTCGTCATCTGATCAAGGCTCTAAATTACGAGACCATCTTGCGAAGCCATTTGCAGTTCAAACATCAGGATGAACCATTAATTAACAAGCGAAACAAAGTATGCTCAACGACAAGCAAATACTGCAGAAATGATGGCATGCGAAACAAAGTTTATTGCCACTACGTGGCAATTAGGCGGTCGTCCGCCCCGATACCAGGTATCTAACCCGTTAAGCTGAGAAAACTGGGCAGGTAGGGGCCTGGTCATCGGTTAGAAAGAAAGAAAGTTAGTGATATATTCTGACGATTGTATCTCCCCCGTTTTGCATTGAAAGTAAACCGCAAGTGGGGAGTAAACAAAAGGGAGTTCCAGGAATTCAGTTCAACTTCAGAGTAGTTGTGTCTGTCTAAAGCTTGAAACAGGTTTGAAACAGCTTCCTCCTGTGTTTGGACTGGTTTTTCTCCAATGTCGCGCTTCATTTCCCCTCTGTCAGTCGTCTCAGTGTATGATGTGCCTAATAGCTGTATCACAAGGACCACTTTCGCAGAACTTTGTATGCAAAATCACAACGTTTCAGTCAGCAAAAGTTGCGTGACCTTGATGAAGGGGATCATTCTACTCACTATTCTTGCTCACCGTGCGTTTCCGACATAGCACGGAAAATATTGGCCATTCATTCAAGCGCTGATCAACTGACCAATAGGAGAGCGAAAAAACACCGCGAGATGTTTGAAAAACCGCAGTAAGATAAGCCATCGTGTTTTGTAAAATGTTTGCGTTAAAACGTTTGCCGTGTGATGCAGCTATAAAAGAAACACGTCGACCCAATTGACCGCGAAACACCCTCTACTTCTCAACTTTTACGTTATGTGCCTCATCAAGTGGAAACTGACCGTAGCTACTTGGTCCTGAATATAAGCAACAAAATGTCTGTCTTCAAAACTGAGTCGCTAAGGAAATGTCAAACGAGGTTCAATTGTGCCTTTTCTAATCAAGAGCTCGAAATACAAAATTTACATTATTACTCTGTCGCTAAATACGCAATCTATGTGTAGCATAACATTTTTGCCCAACATGATTAAGAGACTCAGAATCAGAGCAACCACGAAAATGATAAACAATTAACCCTTTACGCACCGACGGTACTTTAAAAGTACCAGTGAAGAAAATTTCATGTAAAATTTATTTGCTTAGTCTATTGACCAGAGTAGTCTATAATTAAAAGTAAAAACTGGCCCGGTTGTTGATCGTCCTCAGCCATCCTATGCAAAAAAATTATGTAAAAATATTAAAATTTGAGCGAGATATTTGAAAAGAACGTCCCCATAGGTTTAACATTATCATCCGGGGCTTTTTCAGTCAGTAGTGTGGGCTCTTAAGCCACGACTCCTGCGCGGTAGAACGTGGAAACCGTAGCTATGCTACGACGATTTCTCTAACTACCCATGTCATAATGACACATGTATTTATATTAGTAAATTTAATAAATATTTTCAAACATTAACCTGGTTTTACAATGCTATCCAGATTTAAACGATTTCCTGGTTATAATTTCAAGGCATTTAAGTAGAATTTTATCAAGTCTTATTGCCGAAAAATAAAGTGCCTGCTGACCGCACCGCTTTTGATAAAATGCCGCTCGAAAGCGTAACACGTGAGCATGAAGATTAAATTGTTCCGATCTCATCCACAGTTTATTTTTGATTGCACTCCGAAGAATTCGAGAAATCTTATTTGGAGTGAAGATAATTTTATTTTTCTTCTTCCTTAAAGAGTTCCCCTCTCATTTCTTCGAGTTATCTAACATTCTATATCGCAGGGAATGACTTTTAAAATTCTTTCGCCAAATTTAAACAAGTAACAAATGTAAATAAGATTCTGCAGAAAGATAAGCTATTAAAAGAATGTAGATTTTTAAATATGGGATTGATCATTTTGAAATTCAATAAGCATTGATTGGGGAGTTATTTCGGCCATTTTCAACATAGTGTCAAGTCCGTTACCAAATGTCAAGTCTGTTACCGCACGGTTTTTTAACACTAGAACCGCCATTAGGGGTCAAAATGACCCCTGCCAGATTGATAATAATCGATTCGACCCAGAATTTTCTTCATAAGATATGTTAAATCTGTGCAATAGAAAAATAGACTAATTAAGTAAGTTAAATAGTTTAAAATTAAAATTCTGGTGAAAAACCCTTTTTATGAAGCTTGAGTAAAATACCCGGCGGTTCTAGTGTTAATGATTATCATTTTTTCACCATTCTATTTTTATTTTTTATTCAACTAAGAAACAAATATGCAATTTCTTTAAAATTTAATAATTTACATGATTATATACAGTAATTATTAAAAAAAGTTCGTGTATAATTTCTATGTGATCAAAATATTGTCGCTAAAACTGTCTCTCATTTCAATTTAATTTAAGTATTATTGATAAATATCATGCTTTGAAATTTAGGGACATAAGTCACGTGAACGTAAGTTGATTTTAGGAAATTTAATAAATTTAAAGCTGAGTATTATAGGTAATTTTGTATGGTAACGGATTTGACAATTTGCCTTACAAGCCAACTTTAAATATAGCATTTACATATTATATTATAAGGCAAAGTGCACAACCAATTTTTTTTTTCATGTACCATAAACATTTACTTTAACACCTGCCTAAATTTTTTAAAGAAATTATTAAGTTTGAAAAATAAAAATAAAATTCTGAAATGTAAGCGAATGGTGAAAATGGCCCATTTAGCATATTTTTTAATGAGTGATGCTTACCCCTATGGGGACGAGCGACACTTTTGCGTGTCGCAAAAAAGCTTAATAATCCTTGTTTATCTCTACCAGCAAAATTTTAATGTCAAATTTGCCGTATTTAATCGGAGTATTTTCTCTATTTAATAAGGCACAAATTTAGGTTTTTAAAAACCGGTGACAAAACATTAAAAATTTCGTAAAAGGCTTTCGTCGCGAAGGGGTTAAACTTCAGGACACGGTTGTGTACAGTGGCGGATCCAAGGGGGGGGGGGGGTCATGGGGGTCATGACCCCCCCCCCCTGGAGCTCATCAAAGAGGGATGTACACTGTACAGTCTAAATAAAAGGTGCTAAAACAGAAACGCAAAATAGCATCTAATCGAAAGAATTTGCGCTTTTTTCGAAACTGATCGAGAAAATTCACGAATTTTCCGCTCCTCATCGACATAATTCACAATTTTTCCGCACCCGATCGGGTTTTCCGCACCCGATTTATTTAATTTTTCTGCGCATCATCGACAAAATTTGCGGTTTTCCGCACCCTATCTACAAAATTAGCGATTTTTCGTTCCGAATCGACAAAATTAGCTATTTTTTCGTTCCGAATCGATAAGATTCGCGAGTTTTTTGTATTAGATCGCCGGAATTCATGCTTTTTGCGAAGCCGATCGACCATATTTGCGATAATTTCTTTCCCGATCGATGGAATTGTCAATTTTTGTTCACCACATCAACGTAATTTGCGATTTTTTTTCATTCCAGATCAATTGTATATCCGCTTTTTACGAAGCTGATCGACCATATTTGCGACTTTTTCGTTCCCGATCGACAACGTTCGCAATTTTTCCGTGCCCTATCAAAAGCGATTTTTTCGCTCCCGATCGACTAAATTCGCGCTTTTTACGAAAGCAGTCGACCATATTCGGGATATTTCCGTGCCCAATTGACGAGATTCGCGCCTTTTTCCGTTCTTGTCCATGAAATACGCATTTTTCCGCATCAAACAATAAAATTCGAGATTCTTAACTGACTGATGAAATCTGCCTTTTTTTCTTGCAGTAAATTAATGAAATATCTGATTTTTTTTTCTCGCGATAAACTGATGAAACTCGTTATTGCTCTGCAGCCGCTCAAAAAAAATTTTTGATTTTTCCGCACATCATCGACAAAATCTTCGATTTTTCCTTGCCCTATCAACGAAATTAGCGATTTTTTTCGTTCCGAATAGAAAAAATTCGCGAGTTATTCGTACCCAATCGCCCGAATCGCTCTTTTTACGAAGACAATCGACTACATTCGCGATAATTTTTTCTCGACTCACGAAATTGGCAATTTTTGCGTTCCATATCAACTCAAAATTTGCAATTCTTTTTATTCCCAATCAACAAAATTCGCGATTTTTCCGTTTCCGATCGAATAATTTCGCGCTTTTTACGAAGCGATCGACAAACTTGGGAGGTTTCCGTGCCCTGTTAACGAAATTTGCAATTTTTTTCGTTCCAGATAGACAAAATTCGCAACTTTTTGTGCTCGATCGACAAAATTTGCGGTTTTTCTGAGACATACAGACAAAATTCGAAATTTTTCGAGGGCCGATATACAAAACTCGCGATTTTCCAATGTCCAGTTGACGATATTTTCGATTTTTCCGCGCCAGGTCAACGAAATTCGCGTTTTTTTTGCGCGGTAAACAGACAAAACAGGCGACTTTTCTACAACCTATGAACAAAATTTTTTCAAGTATTATAAAAAAAATTATATTTTTTTCCTTGCCGATAAACGAAATCTGAGGTTTTTCGCGCCCGATTGACAAAATTCGTGATTTTTACGTGCCTAACCGACAAATTTCGCGATTTTTTTATGCCCGATCGGCGAAACTTGCTACTTTTTATCGTAATTCCGTTTTCACAAGATTTACTGTATTTTGAAATTGTTTCATTAAATCATCTGTCAAAAGTTGTGACCCCCCCCCCCCCTGGAGGTTGGGCTGGATCCGCCCTTGGTTGTGTATGTTTGTTTATATGTTTAATATTTCTCTAATATAATATAGTTGTTGTAAAGTATGGAATCTGTTATCTGCTTGGGACCTGACATATTCTGGATAAGCAATTTTCCCACTAATTTGGCACACTGTACTATAAGTATTAAGAAAGGCAATGAAATGTATAAAATACAAATTGTATATGTAAATACATAATTACAAGTTTGTTAATCATGTTTTTACATAAATACAAATTTGTTAATCATGTTAATTTAGTATCTTATTGATACAAAATGAAAAACATTCTAAATACAAAAACACTGACAAGTCACCTTCTTCTCAAAACTTAACGGCGAAAAAAAAGAACTTTCTAGAAAATTCGGTAATCTCAGACCTGATCTTTTCATGTAAACAGAAACCAGCATCTGGAGTCGAGATCAAAGCAGTGGAATCGAATGTCTCTCGCAAACGATTATTTTATTAAAAAGATTATTACTTAACTTATTTAATAATAGACTGTAGTTAAAATTTGAATGCATTACACAGACGATAATTTTATTAGAAAAAAGGAAAATAAATGAATTTATTGATGCGTAATAAATATAAAACGCGAAAAAAGTAAAAAGAATGATGTTTTGAATAAGTATGCTTTTTCGGAATAAATTTAATAAGACTTTTAAAAAGGGGTTGGTAAAAAGAGGGGAAAAGTAAGTTTTATTAGGAAATTTACGAATTAAAGTTTATTACGGATGACATTGAAAAAATTAATTTATTTAAAATAATAGACCTTTTTTCAGAATTTTATGATTTGTCGTTTAACACGAGTTATTAATTTAAAGTCTCTGACTCATGCAGTTTTTGTGTGCCGATTCTGTGACGGACAGACAGACAGCGAACAGAGATGAATAGGTTTTCCTTAGATGAACGAAGCACTAAAAAAGAAAAGAAAAGAAACCTATTATTTGTACTTCAAGAATAAAATAGCTTGCATTCATATATTTAATATAAGTTTGTCATAAATATGTATACTCATTCATATTCTTTTACATTCAGAGTCTCTTTCAGATTAAAATACTAAAAACGACCGTTATTTTAATCTAAAAGGGAATTTTATACTTTCTTCATAAAAAAGTACATTTCTAACATTTTATAAACCCTATACTCCGGCCCAATTCTCAGCATAATATTGCAGTCTGATATCCAGAATCCGACTGGAAAAAAAGAAAAAAAGAAATAATTAATAATAATAAATAAATAAAAATAAGTAAGCCGGAATTTCCAGGCCCGGGCCCTGTCTTCACAATTCACTGCCCGGAAAGTACATGAATCAGCGAAAACAGGCCTGGCCGTTATGGTGCGACTCAATTTCTAGAAATAAATTTAGATTGTACTTAACATATAATTAAGACAATTTTTTATAAGAATACTGGATTAATTGTACAGAACATTTAAAAATTGCTATGCATTCGCAAGTCAGAAAACACACAGTAGCAACATTGACGATTATTTAGATTCATAGACGTTTCAACATTCAAATAAGGATTCATTAAAACATCAATGTAGTTTAGAATCAAAGAAAAAAGGAGGGTTAAAAGATTATAATTTTTGAGGCTGTTTTATAAAAAGAAGATTTGTGAAAATATTTCCCTTTCATTTATTAAGATTTTTCTCAGATCCAAAAGAGCTACTTTGTGACACATTTCTAAATTCTTTTCTTTCCGGAAACGCATAAGATTGACAGGAGTTCTCATTCAAAAACTATGGAATAGAATGGCGTTATCCTTTGTTCGATAAAGGCGACGTATCTTTGAGAAAATATTGTTGAGGATAGTCTTTTTTAATCTAATTTATGGCAGCAACATCACGGAAATAGAGAAAAAACAGAAGTCACCATAACAATCTCGCATATGTCGACAAGTAATTTATTTATAAAAAAAATAAGAAACGCTATTCTAGTCCAAATCCTTTCAATAGTCAGGCTTGTTAATTTTAAGCCTTTACAGTTATAAATTAGTCAGAAAATGTGTCAAAGTTTAATGTTGTTATGCAGTGAATTTAAGAACCACTTTAACATCCCAAAGATTCCGTTAATAGAAGTTCATTATCGTTATTAATCTTTTTACAAAAAATATTGTCTGCTCTACCGCATCCTAAGAACAATCATGTTCAGTTCCATCCTGGCTCGATTATGTAGGGGAAAAATGCAGGTCTGGTATTGCAGCACAGCAAATCAGGACAGTACGGCAAAATGCAGCACGAGACGAGTCTGTTGAAAAAAAAAAAAAGTTATACAGATATCATGTCTGATGCCAGTCTCTGCGGTGGACATATTACATATTTGTAACAATATTGTAAAACAAACATCGGCTAGTGATGCATATTTATACTTGCGAAAGACCATATTCTTTGAAAGTAGTTTATATGTTATCGGCTTCGCTGAAATTTTTATGTCGGGCCGGTCGGTACACTGTAAAATAAATAAATAAATAAATAAATAAATCTTTAATCCTACAGATGTAAAGTTTCCGAAATCTGTATGGTTACTAATATTTTATTTGTACACTGTACAGAAAAAATGTAAATTTGCAAAACTAATTTTCGTAAAGTTACAGAAATCTGTAACTTTACAAACGAGTCTACTAAAACTACAGTAATCTTACTAAAACTTTATCTGTAACCTGGGTTCCAGTTACATGAAAAATTCTTGAAATCCCAGCTTCCTAAAAAATTCTCAGTAACCTTACTGATTTTTTTTATTTTCAGTGCAAATCTGTATCTGTTACATGAATTTTTGCTGTTGCCGTTACATAAAAAGTTCTAGGAATCCCAGTTTCCTAGAAAAATTTTATTAAATTTACAGATTAATTTTTTATAGTGTAGTCCCGATATAAAAATTTATGTAAGAATTTAATAATTATAAATTAACAATTTGGATTTATTAATTAAATGATAAGTTGTTTTGAAAGAAACATTAAACGAAAATTTCCGTATGATCTGCGATCACACTTATCTACTTGTTTATAGCTGTTTCGTCTTAACACTTTTGGTAACTCTGTAAAATCTTTTACGTGACCTCTCTGCATAAGTCTCAGTTTAAATACCACACTATAAAAAAAAAAAAAAAAAAAAAAAAAAAAAAAAATCAAGAGGCTACTAAAAATTTCTTAGTAAATTTGTATTTCAGAGAATTTTTTAGTAACCATTACAAACTTTTTTTTGCAAGTGAAACAAGCATTTTCTCTATCTGAACAAAAGAATTTTTTGTATAACTAACTTAAAAATTTTTAGTATGAGCCACCAAGCAAGTCTTAGTAATAGCTCCAAAATTATTTTTAATAACCATTACGTGCGCCCGAAGGGCAGGAGCTTCCTTCGAGCTGCATCCAGACTTCTGAAGCTGAAGATTTTCGGCAAAACCTCAAAAGATGACAGCACCAAACATTGTTACCTGCTCCGACAGGATTTTCATAATCCCTTTATTAACAAGTACTTACACTACCTACATTCAGAGCGCATTTGGCGGTGGCCAGTTTCGAACCCAGGACCTTTTACCCTGGAGTCCGTTACTATAACCACTATGCTATCAAGGCTACACCAACTGAGTTTTAGTAATAGCTATTAAAAATATAAAACTATTAACTCTATTCGTTGCTAACTTTTTTCTAGTAATTCTTACAGATTTTCTTGTAACCAACTAAGATTACTAAAAATTTCTTAGTAATTACAAGGATCACTAAAGTTTTTTTTAGTAGATCGACCCTTTTTTTTTACAGTGCAGAGAAATAAATCTGATGTTCTTTTTAGTGAGTACTGGTATCTGTCCTTTCTGCAAAGTGTAAATGGCCGCCGGACCCCGCTTCTTCACGTCAGTGGAGTGACCGGAGTTTTCCCGTTGGCCATCTTATCCATATCTTCGGGTGGCAAAATTTCCAATTTTTCTATAATATCTGTAAAATAAAATATGTTTTAAATCATACGTAAGAGAGCAATTAACAAAAAATCAGTGAATAACAAATAAAATCAACAGGCGATTTTTAAAACAATTAAATCAAAAACTGCAGCATCTTCGCCCAAATTACCCTAATCTGTCTGTATTTTACGGTCAATGGTGATGTTGAATTAGAGTTTTAACTTAAACAAATACTTGACCTTAAATCTCACCTTTCGCGCCGTGTACCTTTTAAAACCTCTGAAAATGTTCGGCCACCCTAAGGTATGGAAAAGACTAAAATAAAAGATCAAGAATAAATTGAAATTTATTTAAAAATGTATCCTTCATTGAACGTTGAAAACAGACATTCAAGAAATTCGCATTCATAAAAAAAAAAAAAAAAAAAAAAAAAAAAAAAAAAATCGCCCTAAAAATTTGAATTTTGAACTTGTTTATTCTCTAAATCCTTACGAATGCTTTAACAGAGTGGAATGTCCCCCACACACGTATATTTTATTTTTCTTTAAATGAGTTAAATTTAGATTTGAACTTTGCTGATCGATAAGAAATTTCAGTTGAACACTTATTCTGTTCATTGAATTCTTTAAACTAAATATAGCTCTAAAAGAACATTGTTGTGAAGTTTTGTAAAATGAAATAGCTTAAATAAAAATAAAGTTGCCGAAAAGAAATGCAAATTATTTATTTTAATGCATTAATTTTATTGTAAATAAGTTAAAAAACATAACACTATTAATTTTCATTGTATGTCATGTGAAACAAGGAAAAATATTGAGATAAATTACGTACTTCAGTGCTGTAGAATTTCGTTAGTGACTTATTTTACACATATTGTGTAAATAATAACCGAAATTTCTTTAAAAAATGGCTGAAATGTAAAAATTTGAAATTTTAATGTGGCTGACATTTTCAAACAAAACAGCAAGATTCTTCAATAAATGGGTTTAATCTATAAATTTTAGTAAACATGGCTTCTGACAGAATTTCTTGTCAACATTAAGTTCTCACTACGAACAACTGCCGAAATATCGTGAAATTTGGCAATAAAAATAGGTTGCCATTAATGAAGACGATTTAACTATAGCTATGTACTTTGGCGAAATTCTCATTCAAATTGAATGTCGACGAGAGCTGGGAAAGGAATCTTTTGCAATTGGGCTCCATGCATTTTAGCTTCGGGTTTTCCAGTAAAATTATGTAAAGTCTTAAAACGTATGAATTGAAAAGCTACCTTTACATCACGGAACAGGGTAAAAAGATTTCATTTAAAGATTTCATCAAAGATTGTTTTTGCGGATGTTTACTCTTTTATTTTTAAAATTTTGACATTGATTTCATGGAATAGCATTGCAATCCACCTTTAACATCTATAATTTGTCTATATTTTACGGTTAGTAGTGATGTGGAATTACAATTTTAATTTAAATAAGTGATTGACCTTAGTTCTTACCTGTCGTACCTAAAACCTCTGAGCATGCCGTCTTAAGGTGCACTGTAAAAAAAAAAGTTTACGGAGATTGTACTGGCAATCGGAATGCCAGTTCAATCCTTGTTTTTTAGCGGAAAAATTTCCGTAAATTTCTGAAAATCTCCTGTTTTTTTCAGGGGGGGGGGATGAAAATTTCCTGGAATTTACGGACATGCTTCCGTTAAAAAAATAGCGGATTGTACTGGCGTCTGTCATTGGCTATTGCTAACACAATCTCCGTAAAACTGCCCCTCCCCCTTTTTTTTCTTTTTAAATAAATATATACAGGGTTTTTATAATTAAAGTTCGTCTATTCAGAAAGCTCTAGAGCCGGCTCTATGGCTCCAAAAGAAACCAAATTTTACTAGTAGATAGTTGAAGAGATGCGCTCTGCGAAAATCGAAAAAAAAATTAGTCAAATTTTTTGTCAATAGGTGGCACTGCGCCAATATTTAAGGCGATGTTTGCAGATTCATTATATCAATTTCAGTCAATCCAAACGAAGCATACAAATTTAAATGTCTTAACAAACTTCGACGAACTGTGAATTGATATAATTAATGTTCACCTTATCAGACAGCTCTAGAGCCTGACCTATGACTCCAAACAATACAGAAAAATGAATATCATTTCATGTGATGTAATCTTCATCAACAAAAATAAAACATGTCACTCGGGAGCGAGGAAATAATGAAGAATAACATTATGCATGCTCAATGCACCACCATTTTTAATAACTCATTCCATTCTCAGAATTGTGCTTTCTACAGCATTGCGTAACTTCCTATGAGATTGAGCGAATGTAAAATTTAATACTGTCTTTCAGATCAGAGATTGTCTGTCATCTGTCTTTAGAAACAGAATCCTTCAAAAATCCCCTCAACCAAAAATCACATGGTGTTAGATTAGGCGATCGTGGTAACTAGTCTGTTTGAAAATAACGACTTATGATGCTGTCTTCTGTAAAATGGCTTGTTAAGAAAGTCCGAACTGTTCTAGTAATGTGCGGTGGTGCCAGGGCCGTAACTATAAACTTGGAGGCCCCGGGGCAAAACATCCGAGGGGCCCCCAGGGTGGGCAAATTGAAAATTTGCCCCTGGCACAGTTTTTTTTTCGCATACCGCTGTTTAAACGTACATAGTATGATAAGCCCAAAAATGACTAAAAAACATAGAATTGGGCAACTCTATAGTCGGCAGGCACTTGGCGGCTACACCATTTTTACCGATCCTACTGAAGCTGGCATAGGGAAGAAAATACAGACTTCTGATTGGTTGAATGCTTTAAAAAGCGTTTTATTTAGATTCTTTTTTGAGTATATGTAACTTAATCATGCGTTTTTTTTTCGTTTTTATGTATTTATTAATAGACTAGCTGACCCATCCGGCGTTGCCCAAGACCCATTATGAAAACCTTAAACAAACAATTAACACTTTAGATCTACAATTTGTCAAAATTAAGCATAAGATATGAATTATTCGTTAGAAAAATATTTTAAAGAAATGCATAAAAATGAGTAAATGCTTTAAAAAAGGCCCTTGGACCTCAATAAAAATATCAGGGTGTAGGTCCTGAAAGAAAAGTCCAAAACTAAACTTTAAATTTATGCATTGAGAAAGTGCGAAAATGAGTCGTTGAAATATGCATGGAGAACAAAAATTTCAAGGATCCTGAGCCGGGATCATAAAAAGTCCCATTATTTTAAATGGAATGTAAGAACATGGGAATAACTAAGTGAAAAAAATAGTTCCAAAAATGAAGATTGGATTAAGAGAGGGCAGTTTAATAACAATTTATGTTACAAAATCTTCAAGGGGCCAGGAACTTATTTCGCATGTAGTTGGATATAAAATATTTTTTGTAGTTATTAAAGTAATGGTAGGACGCTAAAGCTATGTTAAAAAAAATTGCAAGCAATTCGGATCATTTTTAAAGAAATTGCACCAACGGCCCCAAGAACGCGATTAATATTCAAAATTGGTGATAGCCAGACTATGACGGTTTTTTAGTTGTTGATGGATTTAAGAAGTTGTTAAAAAAGCGAGTTAATTGAACCATTTTAAAGGGATTTATAATAAGGATCCCAAAAAGACTAACTGACAATTAAAAAGAGGTCCCTAACAGGAAAACATGTTAAAATGTCTTAGTACTTATAGCTATTTAGATCTGCAGTTAGTCAAAGTAAATCATAGGGTATGAATTATTTATTTGAATAATATTTTATCGAAATGTACAAGTTGAATCAAGTTGAAATGTACATGTTGAAATGCTTAAAAAAGGGTCCTAGGCGCGGATGAAAATATGAGAATGTTGGTCCTGAACGAAGAGTCCAAGACTCAAATTTTAAAATTTTGCACTAAGAAGAAGAGAAATTTAAGGATTGAACTATGTTTGCCTCAGAAAATGTTCAGGGGCCCTGCACTGTTAAAAATAAAGGTGACAAAACAAGTTGCATTTGGCGCCCAGGGATGAAAAGGTGTTACCATTTGACAACCGCGGTGTTGAAAATGAGTTTGGGTGCCGTTTGATCCCTCACTGAGTGATTCACGCTAATTAAAGTGCCGCGCAATGCATACCGTTGGAAGATTTTCACCCCTTAGTCATTTGCACATGCTCTGTGTCATGCGTCCTTTCCCTTCAATTCGCCGTTAATGGTGGATCAAAACAGCAATTTTCTCCATACGAAGACTATCACCGCGCGCACGCTATCCCAATTTCGTTTAGAACTTCGGATGGCTAACTTTTGGCAAGCTTTTCCTACAAAGCAACCTTTGAATTTCAGGACATTTGAGCATTTCAGGGAGATTTCGAAGGTGAGTTTGATGGCCAAACGGTTACAGCGTTGAACTTGCAACCAGACGTTGTGGTTTCGAATCCTTCGCGGGCCAAAAGTCGTTTTATAGTTTCTTTTTATTATTTGGCATTCTGGATTAGAGTGCCATCTTTTCATCCTGATTAAGGGTGCCATTCTGGCTCCCGTAGGGGTGTCACCAGTGAGCAAGCTTTCACCCCTAAAAAGTGCAATGTATCACCTGTAGTTTTAACAGTGTGGACTGAGCCGTATGATTCCATAGGGAGCCAAAATGTCTTATATGGAATGTCAAAACATTAAAATATCTAAATGAATAAAGAATCCTAAAAATGAAGATCGGATTAAAAGGAAGCAATTTATTAACAATTTATTATTACAAAAACTTCAAGGGGCCCTGTAATGGGCTCCAAGGGGCCAGGAATTTATTTCGCATGTAGTTGGGTATAAAGATATTTTTTGTAGTTATTAAAATGATGTGAAGACGCTATAACTATCTTAAATAAAATTGAAAGCAATTTGGTTCATTTTTAAAGAAGCTGCACCAAGGGCCTCAAGAAAGCAATTGATAAACAAAATTAATGGTAGCTGAAGTCTGAATAATATTTTTGTCGTTCATGTAGTAGCTAGAGAACATAAAAAGTTGTTAGGAAAAAAAAGGTAGTAAATCAGACCATTTTTAAGGGAGCTATAATATGGGCGTCCGTAGGGACCAACTGACAGTTAAAAGCAAGGCCTTAATATGAAAACATATTAAAATGTTTCAGTACATAGCGCTTTAGATCTTTAATTAGTCAAAAATAAGCATATAGTAGGAACTATTCGTTGGAATATTATATTTGCCGAAATGTCAGTGAAGGCTTACTTTGGAGACACGAAAATTTTTGGATTCTGTCTGTCTGTCTGTCAGTCTGTCTGTCTGTCAGTCTGTCTGTCTGTTCCGCGATAACTGACGTAAAAAGCATTCGATTGGCTTGAAATTAAGTGGGTATTTTAGTGAGACACTGGGATTAAGCTGTATAGTTTTTTCTTAGATTTGATTCATTCGTTCGGAAGATATAGAATATTTTATTTCGCGCAATAATGCTTTTCCAATGGCAAATCCAATGATTTTCAATTTTTTTTCCCTGAGAGAAAATGACACATTTGATTAATGGAATTCAATGATAAATGAATACTAAAATTTACCAGTTAAATTATTCGTATTGTTTTGAAATTTTGTCAACGCATTTGTCAGATTTTTAAAATTATTACTGAAAATTTTGGTGATTTTTTATAAATGTGTTCCAATAATATAAACTAATTTGTTTTAAAGATTTACTTATTTCAAATGTATTTATTTAATTTTCTTTATTTTCTCTTAATGGTTGCTAAGCAACCATTCATCTTAATCCTTATCCTTATAATGTTATAAATTTGAAAGCGTGTACGAAAATTTAAATGAAGTCAACATCAAAACTGATGAATTAATTAATGTCTTTGTATCTTTGCGTATAAATATAACATAGCCCAGAAGAAAAACATAGGGTATGTTTTATTAATTTTATTCAAATATTTTCTTTAATGATTCAAAATTTCCTTCTTTTTCATACAGAATCAATAGGGATTTTTAAATTAAAATTCAACCAATTTCCTTTATTTTTGCCAAAAAAAAAAAAAAAATCAAAATTTGGAATAATAATTTTTCAACAGCAATAAGTTTTAATTGAGCAATTTACATTCGAAAAATTAAACTAAGAAAAAAAAAATGACGTCAGAATTAAAATAACTATAGATATAGTACTTTTGTTAAATATTAAACACGGATATTTATTTCGTTAATAAGAATTTTTCGACAAAAATGTTGGCATAATTAGAAGTAAAAGAAATAAAAAAGAATTATATTTTTAATAAATATTTCACTTAGTAAAATATGACGTCATAATTGAACAAAAACAGGTATTTTATAGTAGTCGTTAAAAATACAAGAAACATGGATATCAATAACTCATGAATAATGACGTCATTGCCGAAACTTCAATGAAGGCTTAATTTGGAGACACGAAATTTATTGTTTTTCATCTGTCAATCTGTTCTTCTGTATGTCTGTCTGTCCCGCTATAACTGCCAAAAAATGCAATCAATTTTTTTTTTTTTTTTTTTTTTCGGAAACAAAATTGTAAGACTTTAGATTACTAAGTTTACACTTACAAAAGTCCCTGATACATCAGGTTTAGGTGCTTGTGGTTGGCAGGCATGTGGAAGTATGAGGATAATGAAAAATGTTTGTCCAAACTGTTACTTATCCTTATAAATCAAAATGTATAAAGAAATGCAAGATATACAATAACCATTAGCACAATTATTAGAAAATGACAAATTTAAATTAAGTGGGGCTCGGGGGGTTCAGGGGGCTCCGCCCCCCTGAAGAAATCTACTGTGTTATAATAAAGAAAACAAAAATAGATCAGGAAAATTTCAGAATATCCTAACATAACTAAATTTTTAATTTACCGCTTTTGATGGCTGAAAACTTCTAATTCTTATTTTATTCTTATAAATAATTACGTAATTTGAAAATTTTAAATTACAGTTTCCAGGAAGTTGAATATAACCCAAAGTGTGTTTTTTAAAAAAAAATGAACAAAGCTGACGTTGAGGCTCTTGATCTGCAGATTTACTAGTTTTTAAATGCACCAATTGGCTGGGTAAATGTTTAAAAAGGGGCCCTAGGGTCCGAATAAAAATATCAGATTTTCTGGATTGGTCATGAAAGAAGAGTCCCAGGCAACTTTAAAATTTTGCACTAAGAAGATCAGAAATATAAGAAGTGAAATATGTTTATTTCACAAAATGTTCTGCGGCCCTGAGCTGGGACTTGTGATTCCGCAGGGGAACATAGTGTTTTATATGGAATGCTAAAACATTAAGATATCTAAATAAATAAAGAATCCTAAAAATGAAGATCAGATTAAAAGGAAGCAATTAATTAACAATTTATTATTACAAAATTTCAAGGGGGCCTGTACCGGTCCCCAAAGGGCCAAGAATTTATTTCGTATGTAGTTGGGTATAAAAATAGCTTTGTAGTTATTAAAATAATGGGAAGACGCTAAAACTATGTTGAATAAAATTGAAAACAATTTGGATCATTTTTAAAGAAGCTGCACCAATTACCCCAAGAAAGCGATTAATATTCATAAATAGTAGTAATAGTAATAGTCTAAAAAATTTTTATGAAACTGCCATGTCGTTCATGTCGAAGTTGGAGGACCTAAAAAGCTGTTAGAAAAAAAAAGCTAGTGAACCCGACCACTTTAAAGGGAGCTATGATAGAGGGCCCCATAGAGGCCAACTGATAAATAAAACAAGGGCTCTAACATGAAAACTAGTTAAAATGTTTTAGTACATAGCGCTTTAGACCTTTAATTAGTCAAAATTAAGCACGAAGTATGAATTATTCGCAAGAATAATGTTTTTTAAAAATGCACCAATTGTTTGGGTAAGCGTTAAAAAAAGAGCCCCAGGGCCCGAATAAAAATATCAGGATGTTGGTCCTGAAATAAGAGTCCAAGATTCAGCTTTAAAATTTTGCACTGAGGAGGTGAGAAATTTAGGGAGTGAAAAATGTTTAGCGCATAAAAAGATCAAGAGACCTAGGTCGGCCCTATGATTACCTAGGGGGCCCCAGTGTCTTATATGGAATGTAAAAATTTAAAAATATCTAAATGTAACAGGTATCCCAAAAATGAATATCGGATTAAATGGAAGCAATTTATTAACAATTTACTATCGCAAAAACTTAAAGGGGCCCTGTAACGGGCCCCTAGGGTCCAGGGTTATAACTGAAAAGTAAAAAGGCAAGAATATTTAAAAAGAGAAAAGGTGCCTCAAAACGAAGAAGATTGGATAAAAAAAGAGTCAAATTATTAACAATTTGGCGCATAAAAATTGTAAGGGCCCAGGGCCCTTGGCCCTTAAGCAGTGGCGTAGCTACATATTCAGCGCCCTGGAGCAGGCAAAGTTTGTGCGCCCTTTTGTCCCTTAAAAATGTTCTGTGCAATTTTGATTTGAACTTTAAAATTTACATACTGTTTTTAATTAGCATGTAATCTTATTTTTATTTGAAAGATTAAAATATTTGACAACATATTATATACAAATTAAAGAAATTGTTCGCCCCATATGCATGTATGTCTGTCTGCTTGTTCGTGATGACCAGAAAAACCTACGGCACGAGGCTCAAAGTCTTTATAGGGATAGTCGGGGACTTTTCTTGGTGCTTTTGAATTTCAGAAATTTAAATCTCGAATAATTAAAAGGAAAATTAATTATAAATCCCAAATTAAGAGAATGGGAAAATATTAATAATTCAACAAAAGCATAGATTTTTAATAAGCAGCAGAAAATTTCTTCAAAAACTCGAAGAGAGGGGGAGGATTTAATAGAATTACAGCGCTGGTAGGGTGATAAATGTATTAGACCGTTTTAAAAAGGGCTGTATATTAAATTTTACTTGGCGTAAAAACTTAACAACCAAATGAGGAAAAAAATTCCTTTTCGAAAATTCTAAAAAATATTTCTATACTTTTATATAAAATTGAAAAATACATTTATAAAATATATCTTTTTATTTCCTTTCATAGAAACAAAGTTTTTTGAGAAATCTTTTTTCGCAAGAGCAGGTGTTTCAAAGGAAAACAACTGTCGACGGTGTATAGTAGGGTTGATCCGTAAAAAATTTAAAATATTGAATTTATAGATTTTATATTTTATGCATGCTGATGTAGAATTTTTCGCTGATTTCAGACATTAAAATTTCTTCACAGTTGCTCTATTACAACTTTAGACATTAATTATTATTTTATGAATTAAGTGATTCCTTTCAAACTCTCATTTTGAATGCCAGTTTCCCAAAACCACAATTTTTATACTAATATTATTTGAAACGCCGTCAAATTTTTAAAAATGCACCATTTGGAGATTTTAAAGATATGCATCTAGAATTATCTTTAGACACTGATTAATAATATCTAAATTTCATAAAAATCGACTCGCAAGTTTTTGTTTTACGCACGAATTTGTTAAAATTAAGAAAACTGATGAACCGATCAATTTTGAACTTTCAGATGATCTATAACACATAATAAAAAAATCAATAAGTAGGGGACATCAAATTTTGGAGGGAAGTAGGCCGTGATTAAATATTTAATATCGTACTGTTTTCTACCGTTTCAGATACGGTATTTTGACGGAACCTTGGATAATTTTTACTTATTTAATATAAAATTTTTAAAAGTCTACTTACCACTACTTTCAAATGGTAATTTCAGCAAATATCTTAAATTCTTGCGAAAGTCCGTCCTTTTGCCTTATATATCTACAGATAAGTTGTTTGGCGGAGTTTCGTTCAGACATAGTTTTGTTAAGAATAAAGTTCGCTCTCTGGTGGTGGTAACGGGAACTTAAAGATTTTAGGTTGAATTTTTCGGCAAAATTTTGCAGTGCGTGTTCAGCACGCCTGCTAAACGGTGCCATAGATAGCGGAGATTATGTCTATTTATGAGATTTTACAGTTAGCACGGGTGGAATCAAAATTGGTTGAAAATAATGTCATTTGAAAATTGTTTAAGATTTATGAATGAAAGTATATGTTTTTTTTCTAAACTACATAAATATTGTTGCAGCGTATATAGGGTTCTTTCGATCTTATGGTTAGACAACTTCAAACTCTTTTCTCTTAGAAAAGTAGAAAATAATTTATTTACAGATCTTCAGAACAACAGAGTCTTCGAAACTCACAAATATTACAAGATATTCCAAAATAACTGTTTAAATCTATCGAACAAGTACAAATATAGGTCGCAGAGACTCTTTATACAATGTCTCAACACTATATCACATTCAAAACAACGTAGATAAAACTCAATACATCAAGCAAACTTGCTTGGACAATCTCTAGTAGCTCACTCAATGACTGACTGGTAAATAATAACAACAGCAGCTCGTATCGCTCTCCTTATATATAGTCTCGTAGCATGTGCTAGAAATTTCTAGAAAAACCTGGAAAACCACGGAACAACAAACAATGTATCAGTAGACCTAAGGGGGGTTACCATAAATAGGGAAGGGTTACCATCGCCAACAATCGTCAAGTTTGTCGCCAACTTGGCGATATATCGACTAATTTTGGTCGCCAAATTTGGCGATATATCGCCAAGTTGGCGACAAACTTGGCGATTGTTGGCGATGGTAACCCTTCCCTATTTATGGTAACCCCCCTTAGGTCTACTGATACATTGTTTGTTGTTCCGTGGTTTTCCAGGTTTTTCTAGAAATTTCTAGCACATGCTACGAGACTATATATAAGGAGAGCGATACGAGCTGCTGTTGTTATTATTTACCAGTCAGTCATTGAGTGAGCTACTAGAGATTGTCCAAGCAAGTTTGCTTGATGTATTGAGTTTTATCTACGTTGTTTTGAATGTGATATAGTGTTGAGACATTGTATAAAGAGTCTCTGCGACCTATATTTGTACTTGTTCGATAGATTTAAACAGTTATTTTGGAATATCTTGTAATATTTGTGAGTTTCGAAGACTCTGTTGTTCTGAAGATCTGTAAATAAATTATTTTCTACTTTTCTAAGAGAAAAGAGTTTGAAGTTGTCTAACCATAAGATCGAAAGAACCCTATATACGCTGCAACATTTGGTGTCAGGAGTCGGGATCTTATGGCGAAAACAAGAACAATGGATGGTCAACTGAAAGAACTGTTAGAAGCTATTAATGGAATAAAGGCAGAATTGACGAAAGGCCAAGAAGAGTTGGCGGAAAAAATGAATAAAGGCCAAGAAGAGTTGGCGGAAAAAATGAATAAAGGCCAAGAAGAGTTGGCGGAAAAGATGAACAAATGCGAAGAAGATGTGACTGAAAAGATTAATAAAGGCCAAGAAGAAATGAAGAAAACTTTAGAAGAAAAGTTCTCGTCGGTAGAGAGAAGAATAGGCTCGGTAGAAGAGAAAATAGAGGAAGAAGTAGAAGAGAAAATTCAGAATGAAGTTAGTAATGTTGAACAGAAAATGGAACGGAAAATGGCGGAAGTAGAAGAGAAAATTCAGAATGAAGTTTGTAAAGTTGAAGAGAAAATCAGTAACGTTGAAGAGAAAATCAGTAACGTTGAAGAGAAAATACTAGGTGAAGTAGATGAAAAGCTAAATAAAAAAGTACAAGATCTTGAGAAGAAACTTTCAGCGTCTAGTGGTAATTATGAAGAATTTAGGAATCCGCCTGCTTCTCCCGTGCACATTAAGCTGTCGACATACGATGGAAAGAGTTCCTGGCAAGTTTACAAGACCCAATTCACCATTGTAGCTGAAGCGAACAAATGGAGTGACGAGGTGAAAGCTTGTCAACTGGCAGCATCTTTAAGAGGAGAAGCCGCCGACGTGCTGCAGACATTGCCCGATATGACGCAACTCAATTTTGAGACTCTAAGTTGTGCACTTGAAATGAGATTCGGCGAAAAATTCTTCAAGGATTACACGAGAATACAAATGAAGAGCCGCCATCAAAAATCGAGTGAAACCCTTCAAGAGTTTGCCTCGGAAATTGAACGGCTTGCAAATTTAGCATTCATTGACTGCCCAGCAAATGTACGGGAAATGCTCTCACTGCAATATTTTGTAGACGGAATAAAAGACTCAGAAGTGCAGAGAGCGGTACGAATGGCAGATGTACAGGATTTAAAGGCTGCATTACTATATGCCTTAAAGTTGGAAGCAGCTACACAAGCCAGCCGAAGAGATCGTCATTCAGTCCGAGGGGCAACGGTAAACAAAAGCTCAGACACTGAGAACGACGTCTTGAAAGAAATTAGGAAATTAAATCAAGAGATTGAAGCTTTAAAATATGGAAGAACAAGCGCAAGAAGACAGAATCTCACGTGCTCGGGATGCGGTGATACAGGACATCTCCGAAGAAATTGCCCCAAAATCCACGAACGTGAGATAAATTCAAACAGTCAGCAGGGAAACTAAATTTTGGCCATCTCGCGGGGCGGAGGTTGCCAGAGAATGAAAAGCCCCACCTGAAGATCCTCCAGATATAAAAAATGAGTGGCGGTGATAATGAATTATATGTGATAGGCTTTATTAACGGAATTCAGTGCCGTATGATTGTCGATACAGGAGCCAATGTGACAATAATAAGAGAAGATTTGGCTCGAAAATTGAAATCTAAACTCATCTGGACTCCACCATGCATTACCCTGCAAACTGTGACGGGCGACAAGATAGGCATATATGGAAAGGCCAATTTAACTATCAACTTTGGAGGAACGAAATATTACCATACGGCATATGTGGCTGACATAACAGATCCTTGCTTAATCGGACTAGATTTTCTGAAGAAGTTTGACTTCAGACTTGATTTCAAAAATAACAAAATGATCTCAAAATTTGAAGAAATAAGTCTTTTTGGATTAAATAACGAAATTGAATGTAAACAAATAGTAATAGCCAAAGAAGACATTAATCTAGATGCAAGAACAGAATGTTTGGTTCCTGCTGTAATTAAAAATAAAACTAATTATCGATTTGGCCATATAGATTATCCAGAAGACAATAGTACACAAGCAGGAGTATTGGTGGCTTCTTCTGTGGTAGACCTCTCGAAAAAGACCATTCCAGTCAGAATTGCTAACATCAGTGATAAGACGAGGACTATCAAGAAAGGAGAGGTGATAGCGTCATGTGCTCCTGTGACGTGCATAAGTCAAAATTCCAGTCACTGTGAGAAATCTTCAGATAATTTAGTCAAGGATTTGTTACAAAATACAGACTTAAATCCAAAACAGATGGAAGCTGCGGAAAATTTAATTAGAGAATTCCAAAGTTTATTTTCCCAAACATCTGAAGACTTTGGACGAACTAAATTGGCACAACACCGAATTGACACGGGAGATCACTCTCCTATTAAACAGCACCCTAGACGATTACCTTTTGCCAAGCAAGAAGAGGTGCAGAATTTAATTAAAGATATGGAAGAAAATGACGTCATCGAACCATCAACAAGTCCATGGGCGTCTCCCATTGTATTAGTAAGAAAGAAGGATGGTTCTACAAGATTTTGTGTAGACTACCGCCGACTGAATGACGTCACCAAAAAGGATAGTTACCCTCTGCCAAGGATTGACGACACTCTTGACACACTTGCGGGCAACACTTGGTTCTCGACTTTAGACCTGAAGAGTGGTTACTGGCAGGTAGAGATCCATCCCGACGACCGCGAGAAGACTGCCTTTACAACGGGACAAGGATTATGGCAGTTCAAGGTAATGCCTTTTGGTCTATGTAACGCACCTGCAACTTTTGAACGCCTTATGGAAACGGTTCTTCGGGGACTGTCATATGAGGCATCTCTTGTTTATTTAGACGATATCATAATCATAGGAAAATCTTTTGATGAACATCTGAACAACCTCAGGCGGGTGCTACAAAAGCTAAAGGAAGCTAATTTGAAGTTAAGCCCTTCGAAGTGCAGTTTGTTTCGCAATGAAGTCGCCTACCTTGGACATATCATTTCGGCGGAAGGAGTTAGGACTGATCCGGAGAAGATATCGGCCGTGAAAAATTGGAGTCGTCCAGCAGATGTTCACCAGCTTCGGAGCTTTCTAGGATTATGCACCTATTACAGAAAATTCGTCAAAGGCTTCTCGATGATTGCAAGACCACTTCATAAATTAACAGAAGCCAATCAAAAATTTATGTGGACACAGGAATGTGACGCTGCTTTCGAAAAGCTTAAGGAGGCCTTGACATCCACTCCAATTCTGTCGTATCCTCAAATCGATAAACAGTTTATACTTGATACGGATGCAAGCAACGAAAGCATTGGCGCTGTACTGTCCCAGGAAATCGACGGCCAGGAGCGTGTTATCGCCTATTTCAGCAAGTGCTTGTCAAAGGCCGAGCGAAACTACTGCGTAACAAGAAAAGAGCTTCTTGCTGTAGTGAAAGCCATAGACCACTTTCATCACTATCTTTACGGTCGAAAGTTCCTGATCCGAACTGATCATGCTTCTCTAACTTGGCTATTGAATTTTAAGAACCCTGAAGGCCAAATAGCCAGGTGGATACAAAAGCTTCAAGAGTACGATATGGAGATACGCCATCGAAAAGGCTCATTACATGGAAATGCAGATGCTCTCTCAAGAAGACCCTGCTCAGAGAATTGTAGATACTGCAACCGGGTTGAGAAGAAATTTAATGTCAAAGGTCCTATAGTAAGACAAGTTACAACTGGGTCTACATCATCGCAAGATCCGTGGAGTGACGAGAGCCTGCGTAAAGATCAAATTGCTGATCCTGAAATTAAGCCAATTCTAGAGCTGAAAGAGGAGTCCAACAGGAAGCCCAGCTTGCAAGACATGGCCCATTACCATCCTACGACTAAACGTTATTGGGCTCTCTGGGATTCCTTACATTTGAAGAACGGCATCTTGTACCGAAAATGGGAGTCTGACGATGGAAAGACATGTAGATGGCAACTACTACTCCCTAAGTCGAGAATTTCTATGGTCCTTCAAGAACTGCATGGTAGTCCCACAGGAGGTCATTTTGGTGTAATGAAGACCCTGCAAAAGGTTCGAGAGCGTTTCTACTGGAATAATGTTCGCAGTGATGTGGAGAAGTGGTGTCGAACTTGTGACACCTGTGTAGCACGTAAAGGTCCAAAGAAGCGCACCCGTGGACGATTGCAACGTTATAATGTAGGAGCTCCTTTCGAACGAATTGCACTAGACATCCTGGGTCCACTTCCTAGAAGATCTGATGGCAATAAGTACATCCTCGTTGTCATGGACTACTTCACTAAGTGGCCTGAAGCATATGCCATTCCTAATCAAGAGGCGGTAACCGTAGCAGACATACTGGTTCAACACTGGGTTTCCAGATACGGAGTTCCTCTTCAAATCCATTCTGATCAAGAAAGAAACTTTGATTCGGCTGTGTTTAAGGAAATGTGCGGACTACTCGGCATGGACAAAACTCGAACAACACCTCTACACCCTCAATCGGACGGCATGGTGGAACGGTTCAATCGTACCATCCTAAATAGCCTCTCTCTCCTGGTGTCTAGAGACCAACAGGACTGGGACAAGAAATTGCCTCTTTTCCTGCTTGCCTACAGGAGTGCCACTCATGAGGCCACTGGTTACTCCCCTTCTCAAATGCTCTTTGGTCGTGATCTTCGTCTGCCTGCTGATCTTTTGTTTGGCCGTCCTCCTGATGCTCCTTCATCGCCTGAGGAATATGTCGATGAACTCCAGGCACGGATTGAGGAGATTCATTGTCTAGCGAGGAACCGAATTGGACTGGCATCAGAAAAGATGAAGACACGGTACGACACAAAGGCAACTGGACATGAGTTCAACGAAGGTGACAAAGTTTGGTTGTGGAATCCGATACGTCGTAAGGGACTGTCGCCAAAACTACAAAGAAACTGGGACGGTCCTTACACAGTCGTCAACAGGCTGAATGACGTCGTCGTACGCATACGAAAATCGCCACACATCAAACCCAGGGTCGTACATTATAACCGGCTAGCCCCTTATTTTGGCCAAAGTGATTAAAAATTCAAAACTGGAATTTCAGACCATGGTCATGAAAGTCACTTTTTGTAAATATGTAAATAGTAATTAGTTCTTATTTATGTAAATTTTATTATTATTGTTATTATTTATTTGTTTATTTATTTTAAGTGTTTTCCTCTAACTCAAGGATTGCACTGCCCGGGACGTGCAGTACCAAAATTAGTCGCCAAAAGTGACGCCAACTTGGCGATATCGCTAATATTTCGTTAATCTGCCGTAGACATACACTGAAAATAATACTAGACAAGTTTGCTTGATAACAGAGGCAATGTAACAAAAACTAATATTAGTAAAGAAATGGAGCTTAATAAGATTATTTACATTATTTTACAGTACAAACACTAACTATTTACAAAATTCGTAACAATATTTTACCATAAGCGGAAATATTTCGCACTTTTGTAAAAAAAGTTTTTATTCATTATTATACTTTTTATATATACACTATTTCTGTATACTGTTCGAAAAATTGAATGGAGTAAATCCAAGTTTTTTTTTTCTTTTTATAAAATAAAAATTCATTGACTAATAATATGTGATATTGGATGATGTTGATGAATGGGAAAAGTGATGCAGAGCCTGATTATGGCCTAAACAAATTCCCATTAATATTTTCGAAAAATATGTTTTGCCTTATTTAATCATAAATTTTGATGCTAGTGAGATATAATGCGGAAAAATACTTTCGAAAAAATTGGTGTAAATTTGCATAGGCAATAATCAGGTCCTAAGGTACGCTAAATTTGATACTTGACTTTTGCAAGGAAAATGATTATCAATCCTGTATTTGAGATTTGCCATATTTTCAAAATGTTAAACACAATCGCACAAAGTTTAATTTTCAACTTCCTCTTTATCCCTTTCTAAATTTTATCACCCATGATCATGTGGAATGTACTTAAATGTGAAATATATCTCTCTTATTATTGTTTTGTAATCTGTATTGGAGCAGATACTAGTTTCCACAAAAAATTACAAAAATAAATAAATAAATAAATTTGTTTTCTTGGATTTTTTGTTTGTAAAATATCAATACATATTTTTTTCAATTTGTCAAAGTATTTTTTCATTAAATCGTGGAAAAACTAAATAGCTATTGCATCGCTCTTGCATATTAAACATAGGTTTCTCCGCGTTGATTTCTTTGGCTATTATTATTACCGTACAGTAATCACCACTTCTAAATTATTTGCAGGACACCACAGGATGATTATTGTTCAGAAATAGTGGTAGCAAATAAAGTGATTGATGAGAGTCTTGTAAAGAAGTTTTTATTACTTTAAGATTTGAAAATTTTCAACTGTCATTTATATAAAAGTTATTGAAGAAAAAAAATCAAGCCATTCTGAAAAGGTGTTAGAGAAATTACTTGAGGATTCAATATGATATGAATAAAAATTAAGAGGAGACATGAAGGAAAATTTTTGAAAAAATTGATTTTTGTTTTAGTGTTTTAAAATGTTCTTTAAATCTTCCTAAATCCATTGGTATTCCCGTTTTCAATGACTATTAGTAAAATCGTAAAATTTCAAGGGAATACATCGACTCGGACGATGTATTCGTATTTACACGACGTATGATCCGATTCACATCAATTTTATGTTGACATTTCATACTTACAGTAAACTCTGTCTAAGGCGGAATTGATCTGGACCTCGAACATTTTCCGTAGCAGGCAATATTCTGCCTTAGACGATAAATTTTATCTAAGTGTTTATATGTACTTTAATACACGTGCTTGATAAAATTGTGTAAGAAATTCACACGAGTTAGAAGTGTCAAAGTTTTTTCTCTCTTGAAAAATCATACTTTTCAAGTAAAAATCCAATTATCTCATAAAGTATTCCAGTTGTTTTGATTTTTTTTCTTTTGTGTTAGAGGATAAAGGATATAAGATAATATTTGGCTGACAGTTTAGAAAACCTTAATTAGTTTTAGAATATTTTTTTGTGAAAAAAAGTTAAAATTTCGGAAAAATTGACGATCAAATATCTAAAATGAAAAGTTCAAATAGCAGAAACAAACTGTCTCGCATAAATCTTGAGCATAATCCAGTGAATATGGGTTTCAAATTTCACAAAAATCGGTCAGGTAGTTTCCGAGAAAACGAGTGTTAAAGCTGATGTATTTTCCATAGGACTGCAGGTAGTTTTGTCTTTCCACAAAACTTTGCGAATAGAGGTAATATTGCTTTTAACTGTGTATAAAAACGTGTTTTAAATAGAAAGAATTGAGGTTAAATACAAGGTAAAATGCCTTAGAATATTCTGTTTGAAACATGAATTCATTTATGTATCTGATTAGTAAAGGAAAAAATTATGTAAATATTAAAAAAAAAATCGCTCTTTCAAATTTTGCGCCCTTAGGATTCGTGCGCCTGGAGCAGTTTGCTCCAATTGCTCCACGGTAGCTACGCCCCTGCCCTTAAGATATTAAAAATCATAGCCTCAGGTGCATCAGGACCTGTCTTGGACTATCTTCACCTAAAATGTTTTACTTCTACATGTGATAAATTTTGATAGACATCGCAGAAACACACTCACACACACACATACAAAGACACACAAAAAAGAGCATTTTGTTATCTTAGTATAGAAAAGAAAGATTTTGTAGAATTTTTTAGATGCTTTTTAGCTCACAGGCTATCAAAGCTGAAGAGTTTATGTGCCCGCCCGTTCTGTATGTATGTACGTTCGTGCATAACGCGATAACTCATGATAAAATATCCGATTCATTTGAAATTTTGGATATAGGTTTATTATGATAAGGCACTTCCCTGATTAATTTTGAAAGTTCATTCGATAAATATAAGAAGGCGAACCGGGGCAAATGCCCCTCCTCTTAATTTATTATATTATTCAACCGATCAAAAGTCCATATTTTCTTCCTTATACTAGCTTCGGTGGGGTCAGCAAACATGCTGGCGCGACATGACACATTCGACACGATATTCTGTTGTCTGTTCTAGAACTGCTTTTGCATGAGAAACGTAAGGAATATATCGACGGACACGCAAAAACATCTACTCTAGCACTTTGATTTTTTTAATCACTAACTTTTAGGTATGTGCTGGGCATTTTATAGTAAGTTAGACTAGGAACTAAAATCAATAGGGTTTTTTTAACCATCAGTTTGGGGCCCCTCAGGCTTGGGGTCCCAGGACAGTGCCCCGGCTGCCCGGCGGTAGTTAGGCCCTGGGTGGTGCACTGTCTTGCATAAACACGATATTTTGGAGGCAGCCTCCCTGTTGCAGCACGGGAATCAGAAAATTTGACAACATATTAAAATACCTTTTCCCATTTACGGAACATGTAATAGGTCCTGCGGATGTTGGTTCCTCCAAAACTATGGCCCTATCATAAATGAAGCTTTAAAACCGCATCACAGCGCTACTTTAGCTGTATGCAAGGGGATTTCTTGGACAACATTAGGATTCTCTTTCGCCCAAATTAGACAGTTGTGTGTGTTCACTTGTCCGTTTAAATAAAAAAGCGCTTCCATCACGACATAGAATATTCCAGGGCCAAGAATTGTCTACATTCATTCGTGCAAAAAACTGTTGTGAAAATGATAGACGGCTTTCGGTATCACCCTGTATTCGTTGTTGCACCCTCTAAATCTTGTATGGATAGTAGCGCAAAATCTGACGCATCACTTTTCTCACAGGGGAAATCGGCATATCGATTTCATTCCTAATAGCTGGCACACTTGCATTACCAAATGATGACTGGCTTGCTAAATCCGCAGCAGCAATAGCAATATTTTCAATGCTAGAAATGTCTACTTTTTCTCGTCATCTGGCGGGAAGAATGTTGAGTTTTCCTGTTTCCTCGAACTTTTTAATCATTTTGTGAAACTCCACGATCCGACATTGGTCCACGTATAATATCTTTTAGTTTCTGGATTTCTCAAAAAGCTACAGCTGCGTTGCTGTTATTTTTATAAAATAACTTTGCAAGAAGTGCCTTTCCTTTCAAAGTTACCATTCTCCACAAAGTGTAGATTCAAATGCTTTTCAAAAACAATCAATTGTTCCAGTGTCAAAGAAATCACAGACACACTTTATTAGCAAGTTTTAAATCGTCAGTTGGTTAGAAGGGTATTTCAAGTTTTCGAAGTTGCGACGTCGCTTTGACGTCGTTCGTCAAAATTTTGAATAAAATGAGATCTTTTGCAAGCGTTCCGTGAAATTTTGTAATTTTGTGTGTTTCATCTGGATTGACCGAAATTGAAATACTAACGAATCTTAAAAAGTTTAATTTTACAAACTGCGAAATAAAATTTTCTTTGTTTTGTTTTTTACAAAATAAAGGAATCCGCAAATATCGGCTTAAATATTGGTGCAGCACCACCTATTGACAAAAATTTTGACAAATTTTTTTTATCGATTTTCGCAGAGCGCATCTCTTTAACTACGTTCTAGTGAAATATTGCTTCGTTTGGAGCTACACTGTAAAAAAAATTCTGTAAAGTTACTAAACTTTTTCTTGGAAACTGGGATTCCAAGAACTTTTCATGTTACCGTAACATGAAAATTTCATGTAACCGATTCTAAAACTTGAATTTTTGCTGTTACCGTTACAGGAAAAGTTCTTGGAATCCCAGTTTCCTAGAAAAAGTTTAGTAACTTTACAGAATTTTTTTTACAGTGTATAGAACCGGCATTATAGCCTTCTGAATAGGTGAACTTGAATTATAACAACCCTGTATATATAGTGTACGTACGTGTATCCCACTATGAGAAAGACCAAAGCTAAAGATCAAGAATAAACTGAAATTTATTTAAAAACTCTTCTTTCTTTAACGTTGAAAACAGATATTAACGAAATTCACATTCATGAAAAAATCACCGCAAAGATTTGAATTTTGAACTTATTTATTCTCGAAATCCTTACAAATGCTTTAACAGGGGGGAATGTCCCCCCACACACGTGTATTTTACATTTTCTTTCACTGAGTTAAACATAGGTTTGAACTTTGCAGATCGATAAGAAATTTCAGTGGAACACTTATTCTGTTCATTGAATTCTTTAAACTAAATATAGCCCTAAAAGAACATTGTTGTGAAGTTTTGTAAAATGAAACAGCTTAAATAAAGATAAAGTTGCCGAAAAGAGATGCAAAGTTTATTTTATTGTAAATAAGTTTAAATGCATCACACTATTAATTTTCATTGTAATGTCATCTAAAACAAGGAAGAAGATTGGGAAAAATTAGATTAATTTTGTGCTATGGAATTTCGATAATGACTTATTACATACATTTTGGGGGAAAATAGCCAAAATTTATTGTAAAAAAAAAAAAAGACGCATGAAAGATGTCGCGGCATTTTTTTTTTTTTTTTTTTTTCGTAAATGGCACCATCTTACCGAGTTACAGCGTAGAATTTTAGCGTAGTCTGTGACGTAGTGTAATACGAGGGGGAGTCGGAACATCAGTTTCCCCTGGCGACTGTGGACAGATGTGTGTATAAAAAACAAAACAAAACAAAAAATATATAAAGAAACATTACAGATAAGATGTAATCTTATTTTTATACAATTCTAAAATTCTGGTGAGAAATATTATTTTCAAACTTGAGTAAAACTTCCAGTCTTCAAATATTCTTCATGCCATTTGTTAGTTTTATAATTAAAATTTGATAGTCACGTGAGCGATCACCGCCCTGGAAAGGGTTAAATCAGACATTATTTTTTTTCTTGACACGCGTGCATCACTTCTTTACACTTTTTGAAACAATCTGGAACATTCCATCTACATTTCCCATTGTCATCTATCCCATTATGTTTTATTTCTGATGACGTATCAGTCCCATCTCCACGCGCATTCACAATTAAAATAGCAATCGTTAGCAAACAGAGCCTATGTTCGGCCGTGACCTAGAACAAAATAAACGTCTTTTAATGCCTCCTGTTCAAAGACAACCCAATCTTTAATTAATTCATGCTCTCCGAATGTCTTATTCTAAGATGGCTCATGTCTCATCTGCATAGAGCGACAGCAAACATTGACTGTCCTATCACCTGCATTTTTTTTCTGTAACTCACCACTCATTATTTCAGGGTCATTAAACTTCTGAATGTCATATGAAGAAATCAGTACTGTTTCATTAGTAGAAGTATATGTGTATGTAGATATGATACATACGTTTGTTCCTTAAGAAAATAGAAAAAAGGTTCTTGATCTAAGATTTTTCGCAATCGGATATATTCGTCAGGTGTCATGATTATATTTTATGCAAGGTGTTATAACAAAGAAATATAAAAAAGTATTATACTTTTCTTAAGTTATATTCTGATGATATAATCCGAACAGAGTCATTATCAAGGTTAATGAAGATGACCTCCAAATCAAGGTCATATTCAGACAGACAATATTTGAGATTTCAGGTGAAATTATGTACTTAAGGATTTTACCCTGTGTCTTGAAATGTCTGAGCTCCCTGAAGTACCACCTGATTTTTCAAATATTTTCGAGACTTTATATTTTCTATTAATGATAGATACATACGCGTATTATTAAAAAGGAGTTTTGATCTAAGATTTTTGCAATCGGATTTAATTTTCAGTTGTCATGATATGGAAGTTGTTATAGCAAAGAAATAAAAAGAAGTAGTATACGTTTCTAAAACTATATTCTGATGATATATTAATAGGAGGCGTCATTAGCAAGGTTAATGACGATGAGCTCCAAATTAAGATGATATTTACACGTATTAACATTTGGGATTTCAGATGAAATCATGTACTTAAAGATTTTACTGTGTGTCTTAAAATGTCTGAGCTCCCTGAAGTACCTCCTGATTTTTCAAATACTTTCGAGAATCCATACTTTCTATTAATGATAGATACATACGCGTATTATTAAAAAAGGAGTTTTGATCTAGATTTTTGCAATCAGATTTATTCTTCAGTTATCATGATAGACTAGCTGTTACAGCAAAGAAATTAAAATAATTATTATACGTTTCTAAAATTATATTATGATGATATATTAATAAGAGCAGTCATTATCAAGGTTAATGAAGATGAGCTCCAAATTAAGATGATATTTACACTTATTAATATTTGGGATTTAAGGTGAAATCATCTGCTAAAAAAAATTACTCTGTTACTTAAAATGTCTGAGCTAGCTCACTGATTTACCGCACGATTTTTCAAATATTTTCAATAGTTTATACTTTCTATTAACAGAAGTATCTAAGCAAATACATATGTGTATTCTTGAAAAAACATTCTTGGTCTAAGATTTTCGCAATCGAATATATTCGTCATCAGGTTTTGTTTGAGAATATTCATATTTGAGATTTCAGATTAAATCATCTACTAAGACTTTATTCATGTATTTTAAAACGTCTGAGCTGTACCAGTTGATTTTTCAAATATTTTCAGGATTTTATACCTTCAAGTAATAGAAGTATCTAAGTAAATAAATATGCGTATTCTTAAAAAAAGTTTTCTGGTCTAAGATTTTTGCAATTGAATATATTCGTCAGGAGTCATAATTATTTATGCAAGCTATTACAGCAAAGAAATAAAAAGAAGTATTATACGTTTCTAAAATTATATTTCTGGTGATATATTAATAAGAGGAGTCATTATCAACGTTAATGAAAATGAGCTCCGAATCTAGATGATATTTACACATATTATTATACAGTCGAGTCTCTATATAACGAAATCCATCGTTCCAGTAAAAAATTCGTTATATAGAGAAATTCGATGCATAGAAAATGGTGTTAAAAATCGTATTTAATGTGTAAATTTTGAGCAAATATTATTTTTGATGTTTTTAATTGAGAAATTGAAATGTTTAAAAGTAAATATTAACTCTCTGATGTATCACATGATTTTTCAAGTATTTTCAATAGTTTATACTTTCTATTAACGGAAGTATCTAAGCAAATATACAGGGTGAGTCATAAACATCGAAACAATAGGCTATCTTCTTAAATATACCCCTAGACTCATACTTCTAATTGCAAAAATTCATAAAAAAAAAATAAAATTCTTGATAAGATAAGTTGCAACTCCATTGCGGGGAGGGGGGAGCGGGTCTATTTGAAAAATTACGAAAATTAAATTTTTATACGGCCCCAAATTATATAAAAAATTCCAATTCGGAAAACATTCCTTATCCAGTCCTGAATTAGACAGAAAAAAATTGTATCTTCATATCTTCAAAACTCGCAGAGTTATAGCGGTTTAAAAAATTCATCCGGTTTTAAGGGATTATTCACAAATTGAAATGCGCGCAATTCAAGAAACAATGTTACTTCCACAGTTCTATGAAACATGTAAAAAAAAAAAAAAAAAAAAAAAAAAAAAAAAAAATCTATCTTTATTATTTTTTTTCTCTTTTGTGATGGTTAGCCATATAATTTGCTAAGAAAATCACATCCTAAAATTTCTCATAAAATTTATAAAAATTTCTAAAACTAATTAAAAAAACTAATTTAAATAGATTAATTTAAAATCGTGATAACTTGAAACATTATTTATCGGATTTTAATTTCTTTCCATTTCATTAAAGATGAAAACCTAATTTTAGTTTTGTTCCAGGTTCTTTTTTTTCAATATTAATTTTAAAACTATTAAAAATATTTATTTAAAAAAATGATGTAATAAAAATATCATATTTTCAAAAGTATTTTTTTTTTTTTTTTTTTTTTTTTTCAAATTTGCCGAAACAAAACTAATGTAAAATAATCAAAAATGACACGTTTCATGTTTTTGCATTTTTTTCTTCAACACTTCTAGACTTTTAATGATTTAAAGACGAAAAATAGTGGGGAAAAAACTTTTTTTTGCAGAAAAAAACGAATTTAAAATTCTAAATCAAGTTTGGCTTCTAATAAAATGTTTAAAGCTTTTTAAAAAATTGAAAGTGTAAAGTAATTCCTTTCTGTAGCTCAAAATGCCGATCGAGTTTATCTTTTCTCATTTCCATCTCCTTTCTCTACTGTTTAAATGCCCGTCAGTTTTTTAAAACAATGCTTTTTATAAGATGCGGATTAAATCTTTTTTATAAATTTAGTACTCACAACTTGATGAAAACTGCACGATTTTTTTTTTTTTTTTTTTTTTTTGGATATTTGGCATAAAAGCTTCCACAACAGCCTCCTTCTAAAATAATAATAATAATAATAATAATTATTATTATTATTTAATTAAAAATATTAATAAATATTACTTTTTTAAGGCTTTTTCAAATCCAAACTCCGTACTTTCTGAAATATTTATAACGTAATTTTTCTTTGCAATTTTTGTTTAAAAAATGCCTACTGCTCTTAATATGTAATTGAATATTATTATATTTTATTTATTTATTTTTTTTTTTGAGTAAATGCAAAAGATTTTTCAGAAAATTTTATCAAAGTTGTCGTTATGAACCGAATTTCAGGGAAAGTAGAAAAGAAAAATGTTGCCGTTAAACAACTATTTCTTTTTAATCAAATTTTAATTCAGTTATTTATTTCCGCATTGAAAAATCCCCATCCTCCTCCCTCGGCGCCAAGAAAGCTGAAAAGATACAAAGGCAAAAGAAATCAACCTTTTAAAAATATTTTTGTTTTGTGTAACCAATAATGCTTTTGGAACAAGATAAAGTAATGTATCTGTAAATCATTCTGAACACTATTACAACTAACTGACGTATTGAAATAATTTTATAATAAGTTATTTTATTGGAACTTTTAAGTACCGTCGGTAGATAAAGGGTTAAGGCGCCTCCTACATTCTCGGTTTCAAAAAATCGATTTTTAAAAATATATTTAAATAGGTTTCTTAGACAATCTTTTGGATAAAACATATTTCTGCCCAGAGCCCGATCAAGCTAAAGTTGGGCCCAGGGCCTGTTAAAAAGTTGGGCCCCCCTACCTACCCATTTTCGGAGACACTTTCAGAAAAAAAAGGTTTATTTGATGAGTTGACAAAGTTGTTTGGGTGAAAAGTGCCTAGTTTCTATAAAATTTATTGAGTCAGTCAGAATATTTAAATTTTATGTTTCATATTTTATAAAACAATATTTTTGAAAAGTATTTGATTAAGGAAAAAAAATCAGCCACATAATTTGTAGGCCCCTGAAATTGGTGGGCCCAGGGCCAAGGCCCCGGAGGCCCGTGCATTAATCAGGCTCTGTTTCTGCCTTAAAAATACGACAAAGTTATTCATTTCACCAAAGCTATAATAAAAATAGCTATTTTTATTGCCAGGTGTATATTAAAAGACGTATTTTTTACCATATCGCGTATTATTCATACAATGGATATGAGATAGTCTCAACAGCTGATATACTGGCGTAGTCGCAACGCAGACCGTTTGCATTGCTTCTCCTTGAAAATGTAATTTCTGCTTATATACATTTAAAACGAAAGACGTGAAAAGAATAAGAGTTACAAATCGATTTTTAGGTACTAAATTCCTGACATTTTTATTCAAATAGAAAGTGAATTCGTAAATATGTTAACCCTTTATCTACCGAATTATTTATCAAGAAATGACATCACATCAGTAATTGTCTTCTTTAATATCTGAAGATATACTGGAATTTTTAAATAATGATAATGTGAAATTTAAAAGTGTTTTTTCATTAAAACTGATTAAATATATCGATATTTATATATTTTTTTGTAAAATATTTACTCAAATAATCAAATTAATTATCCAAAAATACTCTTGCGGAAATGTTACAATTCTTATAAAATTTATTTAAATGTATTATGATCCTCTCTGCAAATGGAATGGCTTTTACCGTCGAAAATATTTCATATAACTTTAAAAAATAAATAAATAAATAAAAGATATACAGTCGACTCTCGTTAATTCGAAATCGGATAATTCGAATCTTCGCTTAATTCGAACTAAACACGAAGTCTCGAAATTTTCAATGGCAGAATAACGTTAAAAATTTTCATTAATTCGAACTCATTTTCTCTTGACTTCGTTTAATTCGAACTAACAAAAATTCCGATTTTTTATTTTTATTTTCTTCCTCACGAATTTCAGATCATTTGAAAATTTTTCTGTCATTGATTTTTGTGAAAATTGTTCCAAACGAGTATACATATAATCTCATGCATTTTATATCCACTTTCTTAGTACCCCGTCTGTCCATCAATGATACGCTTTAAATTTTTCTTCCGTCGTGCTTGTTCCTAATCCCTTAATTAGTTTATGTATTTATATTTTTTAATTTAATATCAAGTATAATGATTCTAATGATAACAGACGAAATAAATAAAAAAAAATATATATAATATTAATTCTTTTGAAATAATACCATATTAAGCAAGTTTTCATTTCATATTTTCCATAATTCGAACTTCGGATAATTCGAACATTTCTTGTGGTCCCGGCGAGTTCGAATTAACGAGAGCCGACTGTACCTATGAAAATGATTAAGAAAATCGCCTCTTTTTTAAAATATTTAACTTCGACTGTTTTTCTATTCTATCTAAATTAGATCAAGTAAAGTATATTGTGTTGTAAGAAAAAGAACTTTTATTAACAAACTGATTAAATACGTTTTTTATTAAATTTTCCTCAATGGTAACTTATAATTGCCGTCGGTAGTTAAAGGATTTAAGACATGCGTTGTTCAAGGGAAGGGGGGGGGGGGGGGGAGGGTATATTTTTCAAAAATGACCTAAAAAATGTAATCTTGAAATAATTCTGTTTTTTCCCTCACTTTTATGCAGATACACACACACAGGGTCGTGCAAATAAAGACAGAACAAAGGCAACAGTATCGCCTAGACCTAAGCTCATAAAGGTGTATTTCAATCCAAACTGTTTACTTTCCGATTTACTTTTAAATTCATTTTACTCTCAAACTGACAAATTCTATTATTTAGAAACCATACAATGTGTCGTACTTGTCGATTTTTTTTTTTATAAATTCAGAAAATATTGCAAAAAATGCTGTCAAAGTTCGTGTTTTGAATGAATTTTATGGGAACGAAAAAAATTTTTACGCTGAAAAAATTAATATTTATAAATCAAATTCTAGTTAACTAAGCGAAAAATGAAATCACATATCCTCTTATACATCCCTTCAAAAATCACTTCAGCAAGTTTCATGTTTTTACTTTTGAAAATGAGTCTGAAAAAGTCTTAGAAAATTTCGTGCTTTGAGGGTGGAAAAATATTTTTTGGAATACACTTTTAAGGGAACATAGACAATCTCGAGAAATAAAATGAAGCAGTTTTTGAGAAATATTTAACATCACGTATTTTACTTAACCCTTTATTTACCGAAATATGAATTCATGAAAATTTTACATTCTAAAGCATTTTACGTTAATTGTTTAAACTAAATTAAAAGATTTACATAATCATTTAATATATTTTTGAAGGATTTTAGATGGATTCAGAAGGATTTAGAAGGATTAATTAAATTTGAATTTACAGGGATTTTGTGCAATATTTATAAACCCACTCAAATCTTTTATTTTAAATTATTTTCTTAGTATTTTGTAGAGTTATAAAATGTACAGATATGATGTTCTTACAATATAAATATAGAAATATTTCCGAAATTATTGAAAAATCCCCATCCCCAGATCTCCCTCAAAACCAAGAAAGCGGAAAAGATACAAAGGCAAAATAAATCATCCTTTTAAAAATATTTTTGTTTTGTGTAACCATGCTTTTGGATAAAGCGTGCTTTTGTAATGATGCTATGCTTTTGTAATAATGCTTTTGGAACAAGATAAAGTAATGTATCTGTAACTCATTCTAAAAAGTATTACAACTAATTGACGTATAAAAAAAACTTTATAATAAGTTATTTTAATGGGACTTTTAAGTACCGTCGGTAGATAAAGGATTAAGGCGCTTCCTACATTCTCGGTTTCAAAAAATAGATTTTTGAAAATATATTTAAATAGGTTTCTTAGACAGTCTTTTGGGTAAAATATATTTCTGCCTTAAAAATACGACAAAGTTATTCATTTCACCAAAGCTATAATAAAAATAGCTACTTTTATTGCCAGGTGCATATTAAAAGACGTATTTTTTTACCATATCGCGTATTATTCATACAATGGATATGAGATAGTCTCAGCAGCTGATATACTGGCGCAGTCGTAACGCAGACCGTTTGCTTTGCTTCTCCTTGAAAATGTAATTTCTGCTTTTATATATTTAAAACGTAAGATGTGAAAAGAATAAGAATTACAAATCGATTTTTAGGTACTAAATTCCTGACATTTTTATTCAAATAGAAAGTGAATTCGTAAATGTGTTAACCCTTTATCTACCGAATTATTTATCAAGAAATGACATCACATCAACAATTGTCATCTTTAATATCCGAAGATATACCGGAATTTTTAAATAATAATAACGTGAAATTTAAAAGTGTTTTTTCATTAAAACTGATTAAATATATCGATATTTATATATTTTTTTGTAAAATATTTACTCAAATAATCAAATTAATTAACCAAAAATACTCTTGCGGAAATGTTACAATTCTTATAAAATTTATTTAAATGTATTATGATCCTCTCTGCAAATGGAAAGGCTTTTACCGCCGAAAATATTTCATATAATTTTTTTTTCAAAGGCAAAAAAGATATACCTATGAAAATGATTAAGAAAATCGCCTCTTTTTTAAAATATTTAACTTCGACTGTTTTTCTATTCTATTTAAATTAGATCGGGTAAATTATATTGTGTAGTAAGAAAAAGAATTTTCATTTACAAACTGATTAAATACGTTTTTTATTAAAATTTCTGCAATGATACTTATAAGTGCCGTCGGTAGTTAAAGGATTTAAGACATGCGTTGTTCAAGGGAAGAGGGGGGGTTATAGTTTTCAAGAATGACCTAAAAATGTAATCTTGAAATAATTCTGTTTTTTCCCTCACTTTTATGCAGATACACACACACAGGGTCGTGCAAATAAAGACAGGACAAAGGCAACAGTATCGCCTAGACCTAAGCTTATAAAGATGTATTTGAATCCAAACTGCTTACTTTCCGATTTATTTTTAAATTCATTTTACTCTCAAACTGACAAATTCTATTATTTAGAAACCATACAATGTGTCGTACTTGTCGATTTTTTTTTTTTTTTTTTTTTTTTTTTTTTTTTTTTTTTTTTTTTTTTTTAATGCAGAAAATATAGCAAAAAATGCTGTCAAAGTTCGTGTTTTGAATGAATTTTATATGGGAAGGAAAAAAATGTTTACATATCCTCTTATACATCCCTTCAAAAATCACTTCGGCAAGTTTCATGTTTTTACTTTTGAAAATGAGTCTGAAAAAGTCTCAGAAAATTTCGTGCTGTTGAGGGTGGAAAAATATTTTTTGGAATAATCTTTTAAGGGCACATAGACAATCTCGAGAAATAAAATGAAGCAGTTTTTGAGAAATATTTAACATCACGTATTTTACTTAACCCTTTATTTACCGAAATATGAATTCATGAAAATTTTACATTCTAAAGCATTTTACGTTAATTGTTTAAACTAAATTAAGAGATTTACATAATCATTTAATAAATTTTTGAAGGATTTTAGATGGATTCAGAAGGATTTAGAAGGATTAATTAAATTTGAATTTATAGGGATTTTATGCAATATTTAAAACCCCACTCAAATCTTTTATTTTAAATTGTTTTTTTAGTATTTTGTAGAGTTATAAAATGTACAGATATGATGTTCTTACAATATAAATATAGAAATATTTCCGAAATTATTGAAAAATCCCCATCCCCCGATCTCCCTCAGAACCAAGAAAGCGGAAAAGATACAAAGGCAAAATAAATCATCCTTTAAAAAATATTTTTGTTTTGTGTAACCAATAATGCTTTTGGAACAAGATTAAATAATGTATCAGTAATTCTTTCTAAACAGTATTACAACTAACTGACGTGTTAATTTTTTTTTTTTTTTTTTTTTTTTTTTTTTTTTTTTTATATATATATAATAAGTAATTTTAATGGTACTTATAAGCGCTGTCGGTACATAAAAAGTTAAAGATACAGATAGAAATGATTTATTTTTTACAATAAAAATACACATTATAGCCTATACATAAATCGAAAGAAATTAATTTCATGCGTAAATTAGTTTTTTAAGAAGTAATAACTTTTACATATATCTCTAAGATTTTTTTAACAATTTGTTTGTTCGATATATTTTTGAAAAAAAACTGTTGAATGCATCACATTAAAATTTGGTGTGGTGTAAAAAACATACTATATGAGAATAATAGAAACGCTTTTTATTTTGGCTTAAAAGAAATAAAATTAAAAATATTTTACTAAAAAAACTTAGAAAATCCTAAAAATTTCAAGAACATATTTTTCCTTATTTAAATTTTTTTTTAAATGATAAGGGATTTTCCATAAATTGTCAATTTTTATTGACCGAGTTTTACGAAAAACTTTGTAATTAAAAATACCAAAAAGAAGATTTGAAAAAAAATGCTTCAATTTTGATACTTCTGATTATCATGGAATACATTCATTCAGGTAGTTATCCATTAAATACTCATCAATAAAAAATGAAAATTAAAAAAAAAATTTAATTAAAATGCCTGTTTGTGAAAATCTCTTATTATTAAGCTACTTACATATATATATGTATATATAAAAAAATCAGCTTATTTCAATTGCCGATATTTTTTTCAATTTTCACGATATTTGACTGCACTGTAAAAAAAAAAAGGTCGATCTACTAAAAAAAATTTAGTAATCCTTGTAATTACTAAAAAATTTTAGTAATCTTACTCGGTTACAAGGAATCTGTAAGAATTACTAGAAAAAAGCTAGCAACGAATAGAGTTAATAGTTTTACATTTTTAATAGCTATTATTAAAGCTCATTTGGTGTGGCCGTGACAGCATAGTGGTCATAGCACCGAACTCCAGGCTGAAAGTACCCGGGTTCGATTCTGGCCGCCGCCAAATATGCACCGAATGTAAATAAAGGTATTATGAAAATCCTGTCTTAGCAGTTACCGTGGGTAATGATCCCTGAACTTTCCCTCCCTTTTAGAAACATGTCAAAATAGAGTAGGTAGCAATGTTTGGTGCTGCCATCTATTGCGGCTTTACCGAAAATCTTCCGTTTTAGAAGTCTGTCTTTTTAACCACTGGATGCAGCTCGAAGGAAGCTCCTGCTCTTCGGGCAAACGTAATGGTTACTAAAAATAATTTTGGAGCTATTACTAAAATTTGCTTGGTGGCTCATACTAAAAAGTTTTAAGTTAGCTATACAAAAAATTCTTTTGTTCAGTTTACAAAAGAAATATTTGTTTCACTTGCAAAAAAAAAAAAAAAAAAGTTTGTAATGGTTACTAAAAAATTCTGTTCAATACAAATTTACTAAGAAATTTTTAGTAACCTCTTGAATTTTTTTTTACAGTGTGGCTTACTTTTATGAGTTGCTCCATAAAGTTGACTTTTAAATTATATAAATGCTCGTTGTTATCTTTTGTGCAAGCGCAGATAAAAAATATTTCATACAACTTCTCATATTTCGTAGAATATTTATTTTCCGTTTGCACTATATTGTTTCTACTGCAATTTGGCATTTTTTCTGAAACTTGCGTTAAATTTGATTGAAAGCCCTGCATGATAAAAGTTAAAAAGATATAAAAAGTTTTTTTTTAATTAAAAAAATCACTATACGGTCATTCCATAGTAATTTACGTTACATTTAGAACAATTTGCTACAGTAATTTTAGTAACACTAAAAAGTATTCAAATATAAAATTAACTTGATTTGTCAATGAAACCTACCTAAGGGTCAATTTGGATGAAAATTACCTAAAAAATGATAATGAAAATTACACATATGATAACTTACATTCATTTTTCAGTAATGGCAGTTATCATAGTAAAGAAAATTACCAAAATTTAAGAAATAACATTAAAATTAGATCATTTTTATCTAAATTGAGCTTTGAATAAGTTTAATTAGCAAGCCACATCAATTTTACATTTTTAATAATTTTTTTGTGTCTGTTATATTACTAAAATTACTAAAAATAGTTCAAAATGTTACCATGGAATGACCCTATATCTACCTGAATAGACCTGCTATTCTTATAAAAATGAATGGACATGTTGTACACAGTATCCACATATCTGTATTCTGCAGCGATAGACCATTTTGTGCATTTTAAAGTACGCACTCCCCCCGCCCCAAAAAAAAAAAATAATAATCTTTTTTTTATGGAAAATTTATTGGCAGCAGTGCTACCGATATATTTCTTTCAATTGAGGGGTATGTGTTTATTTTTTCTCCATTCCAAGAAGTAAAATATCCGTCAATTCAAGAAAGTTTGGAAAAAGTAGAAATGGCAGACGCTGGAATCGAACCAGCCACCTCATTTTTAGAAGGCGAACATGATAGCACGAGTATACGGTTGTATGGGAGGAAAATGCTTTGAAGTAAATGCGTTCGTTTCGGATGGGTGTGGCTTGATCAATTTCCTTAAAAAGCTTTCAATTTTGAAGTTAACTTAGGGAATATTTCAATGAGATTGCGGCTGGGGTTTTCATATAATATGTTAGTCTCATAGTTAGTATTAATATAATATAAAAATGTGAATTTTAAATATAGTTACGTAGATTGCTAGAGGTAAAATAAGGATGTTCTATTTTTATATTCAATAAGATTTTTTTTTAGTAATATCGATTTTTTTTTCAATTAATTTTTTAAAATAAAATATCTTTTAAATGTGTTGATTTAAAGTATATTTTAAATGCGAATATTAATTTATAAATAACTTTGTAAATTCAACTTTATTCAACTTATCCAACTTTAAATAATAAATTGTGAGTATTTTTTAATGAATGTAAAAAGTATTTGATTTTCATTTTTAAATTCGAAAACATTTTTGTTTTTTTTAAACTAAATTAGACATCGTAATTTATAGAATTTTTCTTTTTTCATTTAAAAAATTAATTTGAATTTATTACAAATAGTCCCAATACGCATGCGTGCTATTAATAAACGGAATATCTTCATCTTTTTTAAACGTTCGGAATAAATTCATGGATCAAATATGCTTTCTAAGAGTACGGAAATTATTTGTGAAAAAATAAAGATAATTTAGTGTATATTGACGAAATTTTCTGACAGTGCAGAGTGATCCTAATTATTATTATTTTTATTTGATTTTTTGTCGGCCGGTCGCATTTTTGCCGATCCCACCGAAGCTAGCATACACGGGCTTCTGATTGACTGAATAATTTAAAGAGTGATTGTGGTTTGTAAAAGGGGCTTATATGGGTACATCACATTAAAATAATAATAATAATAAATTAGAATTTTTTCAAAGTAATATAGAGCAATTGGGTTTGTAAGTATCGCGCATTAGACGCCGTAAAAAGGAAATGTTTGATTATTGTTTGTAAAAAATTGCTCTGAATGTCGATGTACGTATCAGGATAATAATTGTGAATATCATGTTAAACTAATTAAGAACAAATTCTAATTTTATTATTTTTATTTTTTAAGTAATATAAAACAATTAATAAATATCATCATTAGCTTCTTTAATAATAAATTCCAGAAAATCTTTCTTTATATCAATAACTAAATATGTAAATTCAGAAGGAAATTAATAAAAATCCATCTTTTTAAAAGCTTTTTAAACAAAAACTGATGATTAAATAAACGTAAGCTCATAAAGGAACCAAAACATAAATCTCTTTAAATTATTCAACCAATCAGAAGCCCGTATTTTCTTCCCTATGCTAGCTTCAGTGGGATCGGCAAAAATGCCGGTCGGCCCCCTTATTACCCTACTTATCAGATGAACAATGATAAATAGGAGGGCAAACATAATACTTACAATCCAGAAGTACCAGAACAATTCGACATGCATATTTTTTAAATATTCGAAAAAATTCTTAAAACTGAAAGTGTGCAGTGATTAATGACTATGTAGTGTACACGGCAGAGCCCTTTAAAACTCAAATAGGTGCCAAAATGATTGTAATTTAAGACTTTTAATCCCCCCTCCGTTTTTTTTAGTTAAACTTTTTTTTTTAATAATTTAGTTTATTTTATTTTGAAAGGGAAAGCTTAAGCAATATAAGAGAAAATACACTTTAGAAAATTTATATAACTGGGAAATTTGAATATGATCAATACGCTACTAATTAATTATGCATCAGCCGAATGTACTGGTTACAAACTAACTGGATTACTGAACATTACACAACTTATAGAGTGACGTGAAACTAACTATGTAAACAAGAGCTTGCTGTGTTTGATTTTCCATTTTGTTAACATACAATAAATACAATAAATTGTTAACAAATACAATAGCTATATCTTCACGGCTATATACTACATGTAAATATTTTAATACTTTTAATGATACATTTTACATAATTTACATTAAATAGGAAATGATGCTTAGCAACAATTTGTTTAGAATTAGTTCCTTCTCTTTCCACTAAAAACATTTTAATTGGTCTGACAATTGAAAGCACTTAGTATGTGTAAATAATATATATGTTGCAGCCAATACCCGAAATTGGCCAATTCTAGAACTGGCCGGCCAATTCCCGAATTGGCCAGCAACGTTAAAAAATGACTGGTCAATTCTAGAATTGGCCAGCCAATTCGCGAACTGGCCAGATGCATTTGGCCAATTCCCGAACTGGCCAGATGCAATTGGCCAATTCGCGAAATAGGTATAAGCACTCTGCTTAATCCTTTCTAACATAGTTGAAAGTATCTATGAATTCAAATAGTCTAGCCGTCAGCCTGTCCGTGATCTAACTCGAGTAAAGTTTCCGGTTAACTTGTAACGGTCATCGTATTTGGTTTATCAATTAATTTCGATATTGAAAGGGAATTGTGTACTATTTTTGGTTAATTTAGTTAGGTACATAAAAATATTTCGTTTCAATATAATCACTGGGAATCTTTTTTACTGTAAATTTTAATGTTACATTATCTTAATTACAAAAAAATTAGTACCTATATGCATCATACACTGGTGTCCAAAAGTTAAGCATAATTGGTAATTAAGTAATTATTTTTAAGTAATGAAAGAAATATGAATCGGAATGTGCTGAAACTCCAGGTGTGTAAACAAAATAGTACGCGTCACATATTTTTGCGAAGAGTTTTCCCCGAAATCGAACAGGGGACCGTCAACAAATTGAAAAAGAACGAAGATCTTTTGGATAACCCTGTCAAAACTAATGTAGCAAAGTCACTTAAACTGCACATTATGATTAATTGGCTTATTGTAATGTACTGTGTTAATTTTTACAAGGATAACATGTATACTCGTAGAGAAATTAAGGTTTTTATAAAAACAGTCCTAAATTTTTCCAAGTTTTTTGCTTATAATTTGCAGAGTTCTTATTATAAAATAATGTTCTTTTCTGAAAATATGACAACGCAAAATCAACGCAAAATCCGTTATTCCTAAAGGAAGCAAAAAAATCAGGGGTTTTATCTAAATATAGTTGTACGTGCAATATTGTGTAGGCACTAAACAATGAATATGGATACAGCCCCTCATCTTTTTGCTTCATTTAGGGTATAAAGGATTTTGAGTTGATTCTATAGGCTCCTATTTTCAGAATTTTCAAGCTATGTTTTTGAAACTTTTACAGAAGTTGCTCTATACATTTAGCTAACACAATATGCAAATGACATTTTGATATCGTTGACCCATGCGCAATGAAAAATTATTTACTAAACATACTCATTTTTCATACAATTTTTATTATTTTTAAATTCTGATGACAGGGTATTGTGTACAATGATGTTTGTCATATTTTCAGAAAAGAACATTATTTTATAATAAGAACTCTGCAAATTATAAGCAAAAAACTTGGAAAAAATTAGGACTGTTTTTATAAAAACCTTAATTTCTCGACGAGTATACATGCTATCCTTGTAAAAATTAACACAGTGCATTACAATAAGCCAATTAATCATAATGTGCAGTTTGAACGCTTTTGCTACATTAGTTTTGACAGGGTTATCCAAAAGATCTTCGTTCTTTTTCAATTTGTTGATGGTCCCCTGTTCGATTTCGGGGAAAACTCTTCGCGAAAATATGTGACGCGTACTATTTTGTTTACACACCTGGAGTTTCAGCACATTCCGATTCATATTTCTTTCATTACTTAAAAATAATTACTTAATTACCAATTATGCTTAACTTTTGGACACCAGTGTAGTTCGGATGTTGGCCAAGGCTTCCCGGCCAGTTCGCGATTTGGCCGGCCAAAACCCGAAATACGCTATTCATTTAATGTATTTCGGGTTTTGGCCAGGAAGCTTGGCCAGTTCGGGTATTGGCCGGCCAGTTCTAGAATTGGCCAGGCTTCGGGTATTGGCCGCAACATATATATAAACTGCTTGGTGAAATATGGGTGAATCTGGATGTAGGAATGATATTTGTATTATCGATAAAATCTACACATTAAAAATATCTATAATTATTATCTGGCTATTATATAAATTATTTTAGGCTATAGGCGTAATTTACACTTATAAAAAAATCCGCGAAAACACGAAACATCCCTTTCCATTTTGCTTATTTTTCTTGAAAATATAGAAAATTTCTTAACTTAGCATAAAAGTTATCTAAAATTCTCCAGTCTCAGATGCATTTTCGTCAAATCACAGAGTGGGGAAGGGGAAAGCAATTGTGCTGATTAGAAAAACGGAATTATAATATGTTTTTTTTTTTTTTTTTTACCTCAAACATTTCTTAAATTTTCAAGTCAAAGGACAAAAATTTCTTTAATAGAACTAAAATAACAGAATTTTAAATATAAAAATAATAAAATATAAAATAATAATAATTTTTTAAAATAGCTAAAAAATCCCTTCCAATCCAGAAGTGATATTCGGGTAGCTTGCTGCCCGTATTCTTTACATTTTTTGCCATTTTAAAAAATATATATATCTCCCAATTTCTAACATACAACCCTATATAAACAGAAACGAAAGCAGATGGACTAATAACCATTTTTCTCAAATGTGTAATTTTGAGTTGGCGAAAAACCAATGCAAAATTTGACCAGGAATTTCCTCAATTCTGCAAGTTACATAAACAAAACGTTTGTTGAACTACTTTATATATGAAATAACATAACTGGATGATATAACACACGGAAATACTACATCATCTTATTTGTAAAACACTAAATTATCAATAAATAATTACGAAAATAAAAGGAATTTTTTCACAGAACTGTCAATTTCTTTAAAAGAAAGAAAGAAAAAAAAAATGTCAACGCCCTCATCCATTCCTTCCTCGTAGGAAATATCGAACCACGTTTTTGACGGATATCGTAATGACATCATGTCCAGATCGCTGTTTCGATATATTCAATGATTCAATCGCTGATCGTTTTTTTTTTTTTTGTTTACTTTCTTCCATTGAAGTGTTTTGTCACATTTCCGACCCTGATACAAAAATAACATACCATTCGTAGTTTGAGCAATAAAGGAGAAAAATGGTTGTAATTGTTGCTAATTAAAGATGACCCGAACGGGTAAATTAATAAGAACGGTAGTGGTGTAATACGTTTTGGTGAATTATTTGTAAATATTGGTTTTATCCAATTGTATTTCTATGAAATAGTATACATTAGATGGAATTTCATAATATGACTCTTTGTATTCGAGTAATGTTTGTGATTTGTTTGTAAACATAGCTTTATACTAATGTATTCATTTTTTTTTTTTTTTTTTTTTTTTTTTTTTTTTCTGAAATCGTAAAATGTATAACAGGCAATTCGCAATATCAGTTACTGAATTTTTTACTGATCTCAGCTGTCGTCTCTACTCAACAAGTGGAAACGTTTTGGCGCATTTACAAATTCGTTTTTTAACGGAAAGATATAAAATTGCAAAGCCTCGATCATAAAAATGATTTGAAATCTATTCCAGTTTTTCATTTTTTGATAAATAAATTATCTATTGAGTTATAAGATTTTATTCACGTGACAACGTGTTTTCCATCCCAGTTTGACTGGGTTTTCTTCGCTCGCGAGGAAAAGTCAGTTTAAAACGTCCAGTTTGACACTATTTTCTAAAAAATCTATTGTGTTAAAAAAAAAACAGCCATAAAGTTGCACTTTTTGATTTGAAAACAGCCTTAAATAAATAAATGAATAAATGGAACAGTTAAATAAGATTATTTTAAAAACAGCATTTAATAAATGAACATATGAAAAAAAAAATCTTATCTCATTACTTACTTGCTTGTTTACATTGTCGTGCATTTTCACTTTCAATTCTAACGCACCCATTTTATATATACATCTTTCAGGACCCGACTTAAAATCTCTGGGTCCTCGAGGCAAGCATCATTATGGGAGGTCTCCTAGTATTATTGTTCGTGGCTTGTATTTAAGTGACTAATTATAAACGGCATATTTATTGTATATACAGGGTGAATCTAAATTCATGGTAATACAAATTTTAAAAGTTCATGCAGGACACTGTAACAATCATTTATTGTATAGGAATGCATGGATGCAAGTGACACACTGAGTTAAAACACCAGGGGGAAATTCGATCCCTTTTTTATTTCAGAATTTCTCATTCATACCAGAAAAATTCCTATATTATTCTTTTCTTTATTTATAACAGACTTTTCATGTAATAATTTCTGGAATGAAATAAAATTTTTTGAAATACCCCCCCCCCCTTTCGAAAAAATGGCAAGTCTGTTAAATACAGGAAATACATGAAAAAAATTAGAAATGAAATTTCTGGCTAATTCCGTGGTTTCTTTTTCTTTCTTTTTTTCTTTTTCTTTCTTTTTTTTTAATTCAAAATTTTTGAATTTATACGGGAAATTTTCAAAGGAGAATTTGTTATTTATGTAATCTTGAAATGTCCGTCTTAAATTGAGAAAATGATGATAGGGAATTTTCTGGAATATATAAGATATTTTGAAATTAAAAGGAAAGGTCGAATGCCCCCCCCCCCCCTCGGTGTTTGTATCTCAATGCGTCATTTGCGCCCAGACATTTCTATACAATAAATGATTATTACAGTAACCTGTATCAACCCCTAAAGTTTGTACTATTAAATGTTGTATCAGGTACTATTTACATCTGAAGACATATGTTTCAAAATTTGTTTTATCTGACAGTCTATTCTATTGGTAAACCTGCATAGAAATAATACAACCATCTGCCAAAAAAAACCTAGTTTTATTAAGAATTTCTGGCATTGTAAAATCTTGGTTTACAATGAAAACCAATGGACGTATCCAGAAGGTTTTCACTATTTCCCAAAATTTTATTTTCAGATAAGGCGAGTTTTGAAACTCACATCGTCATCTATATACAGGGTATCACAGGAAAGATAGTCACAACTTTGAGAAAAATACTAGTAGGAAATAAGTAATAAAATGATGGATTGGTTAACGGGAGTATATTTGTAGACTTTTAAGATTTCAAAAAGAAAAATGCCCAGATTGGTCATCATACATTGTTTTAAATTTACTTGTTAAGAAGAAAACATGTAAAATGAATTGTTCTGTAAAACAATGAACTACTAATCTGTTATACTAAAATTTTATTTATTTATTTATTTATTTATTTATTTATTTTTGATGATGTGGTTCATTTTTTTTTCAATAGGGATATGGGAAGCAGAAACTGGAAAGGGAAAATCGTATTCCCTTCCTAAGTCTTTGGAAATATTTTTGGTGGGGGCTCCGTAGCCGAGTGGTCAAAGCACCACGCTGCTAATCGCCTTAGAGCGTAAGAGGTTGGGGGTTCGAATCCCAATGGCTCCATTGCATGCACTCTGTGTGTGGCGTTCGCGGGTATACATCTCTTATGTTGTAAAATTTCCTTGTGCTATCTCGTCCCTGTAATATTGACAATGATTTATAAGCAGGCTTCATGTCGAGCACACAAATCAGATGTAAGTTGTTCAATAAATAATCAAAAATAAAATAATATTTTTAGTCAAAATGATTGTTAGTCACTTAGGACAATTGGCAACATCTTAACGAAAATCTTGGTTACTTCCATGGGGCCCCCTTAAGCAACTGTCTTGCATGCCTCTGCATTTGTCAGCCCCTGCTTACATATTTTGAAATAATTACATTTCACATTACATTAAATACAATGTGCATCTTACAATACATTCAACATATCTATACAGTTACAAAGAATAGATTATTTACAACGCATACATACAACATACATGTGACATTTTGAGATAGTGAGCTAGTAGTATTATTTGCAAGTTTCCCCATATTATATCACAGGAGTCGTGGCGAGATAAAAATTAAGTAAAATAATAAACGTAGAAGCTTCATAAAACTACACATTAGCTACTCCAAACTAATTTATTAAAAGGTATTCATATAGAGCGAGAAAATGCTCTCCCCGGAGCGATATTTCATCATAAAAACATAGTTTCCGCAAGTCGTATAAACCCGAATCATAGAGAAAAAAAGAAAAATATTCCATCATCTCTGGGCCTCCTCACTTAAGTCAATAATAAAAAGCTTCTAGAATTTTCGATAATCTCTAACCATGTTTCTTTTATTTAAACAAAATTTAATATCAAGCGTCGAGATTAACAATGCCAGATTCGATCTTTTGCAAACGATAATTTTATTTTAAAAGATTATTATTTAACTAATTTATAATCGAAAGTAATCAAATTTCGAATATATTCTACCGACGATAATTTAACACACAAAAAGAAAAGAAATGGATTTATTGATACGCATTAAATATCAAACGAGAAGAAAAAAAATAAGTAAAAACAATGATATTTTTGAAAAGTATGGTTTTGGAATAAATTTAATAAGACTTTTTAAAAAAATTGTTGATAAAAACAAGGGGAAAATAAAATTAATTAGGAATTTTTAGGAATAAAGTTTAATTAAGAATATTTTTAATTTCGAGCCATTTTTTCAAAATTACGCATATTGGAATAAATGTTTTTTAAGGCGAATTAAGAATTAATATCATTTCTATAAAGATTAATAGATTAGATCTAATAACAAGATTTTAATTTAATAATTTACAAAATACGGAGTTTTGTTAAAAGAAAATTAATATAGTCTAAGGTTAATTTTGGAGAAGAAATTTAAATTTGTAATATACATAACCTATATGTACAATCAAGTAAAATTAGGTGGTGAAAAGGACAGAACATACATATGGCGAGTATTAAGATTTGAATTCTGAGGAAGTCTGGGTGATGAAAAACGGATGTTATAATAATCAACACAAATAAATCTTATGTAAACGTACATCAATATATAATTTTTTTTTACTTCGGAAATTCCAAAACATGCAATCCACTCTTTTGTCCTCTTTCAAAGGAAAGAATTTGTTCTCAGACAAACAATGCAGTTTCTCTGGATCTGTTGTTAAATTGCCTTAAAAAAATATAAAGAGAATTAAATGACCTCCAAAATGTGCTATCTCCTAAAATAAATGTACCTAAACTTTACTTTCAAATAAACGAATACGTTCAATTTGTCCTTGTTTTCGTAAACTGCCTAAAATTCGTTTCTAAATTTGCCTAACAATTAAGTATAATTTGTAATTTTTTTGTGAATTTATTAAAAATCGCATTTAAACTTGCCTTTCAAATAAACGGTTATGTCCAGTTTCTCATCTTTTCGTGAATGGACTAAAAATCGTACCTAAACTTGTCTTTCAAATAAACGGGCAAATTCAGTTTCTCATTTTTTTCTCGAATCGACTAAAAATCGTATTTAAGAGTGTTCTTAAATCATAAAGGGCAACTTTGTGACACAAGTTTTAATTACCTTTTGTTCGGAAATGCATGAAACTACTAAACGTTGTTATTCAGAAACTATCTAATCGCACTCATTTTTCTGTTTTTGTGCAAACGCATAGTAAATATTTCAGAACAAGCCGTCAAAAATGATGTTTTGAACTGCATTTTCCGTCGAAAGAAGAAACAAGTTGAAAATTGCACGTGAACGTAGCAAATGAGGTGAGTTCGTACGATAACGAAGATTTAACAATATTCAGATCTTGCTGATATAGTAGAGCGTACTTCGGATTAGAGATGTAAATTTTCCGGAAAAATAAAAGTGGCGAAAAAAAACTGGTTTTTTACCGGTTTTTTTCGGAAAAAAACGGAAAAATTGGAAAAAGAATTTTTCATGACTGTTTCTCCCAAATAAATTATATTTTCTTAGAGAATATTAAATAATAAGCATTTTTTCCCATTTATATGTATTAAATGAAAATTATTTTCACTTTATATTACAAAATAAAAAGAAAGTAGCAAAGCCTGCTTTTAAAAGTTTAGTTTTTTTTTTTTTTTTCCACAGCCTAAGAATTTTTATTAAACGCTATTTTTTGTTATATCATATCTCTGTTGAAATGATTTTTCAGTTTCATGTTTAACTACCAATATACCTAATGTAAAAACTTGAACCAATATGTCTGCAGTTTGGAATGAAATAAATTATGTATTCCATTTACATAAGTATAGTTTTTAAGTAAATAATACTAGTTTAAAGAAATTATTGCAGTTTTGTCATTATTATGAATATCAGTATTCAAAAATTCCATTGTTTGATTAAAAAAAATGTATATTTTTACAATTACTTTTTTTTTCTTAGAATCATAATTTTATTTCCTTTATAAAATAGGCTTAGTTTTGGTATAGCTTTCCAATCTCAACTCAAAAAAGCTTTGATTTAGTTTTATTATCTAAATTCAAACAAAACTAAGTTTTACTTTGGCTTACTCAGGTCTGCAACTAAAAAATAGCGTAGGATTTATTGACTGTTAGATTTTTACTCACTGAAACCAGAAAATTTTTTAAGTTTAATTAAATGTAATTTTTTCTTTTTACCCTGAAATCTGATATTCTATTCTTGAGTAAGAAACCATATTCAATAATGTTTCCACATGGTAATTTTATATTTCTAAGAGTGGAACTCAAAAGTTATGAAAACAGAACACTACAAATAGAAAATGCTCACTATTTGAGGAATTAACAACAGCAGTTACATACAGAGATAAACTTCTACTGTGCTTTAGAAAACTACAAAAATTCAAAGTCTAATCAAGAGGGAAAGTATAATTTGGAACATAGTTACTTGAAATAAAATATGGGTTTTTTTTTTCATCGCAGTTGTACTTTTCTAATGCAAACTGCCCATGTTTTTGCAACTTTACTGTATATTATGGAGGTAAAATGGAGGTCAATTTTAGATTCAACACCTTGAAAAAACATTCAATTAATCAGCTATAACGAAATCTTGAAAAATGCAGCATAGTAGTGCCACCTATAGGGCAATTTACACCAAAACCTAAACAACATTAATGTATATCAGAAACTGTCTGAAGCTGTAGTTATGTCAAAGATTAACTTAATATGAAATTTTATAAAAATACATACATTAGTTTGAGATAGAACTATTATGGAAATTATGAATAATGCAGCATAGCAGCGCCATCGGTTTGGCGATATGCACTAATAACTAAACATAGAGTTTATATCAAGGTGTAGCTGAATCTAAAGTTTTGTGAAATTATGTGCATCAGTTCTTGAGATCAAGCGCCCATAAAATTTGTCACATACAGACTCACAGAGTGACAGATATTTTCCAAAAACCATCAAAACATGTTCATGACCTTCTAAAACGTTTAAATACACCAAAAACTGGAAGTCAAAATTTTCACGAATTCAATACTTACTTCTTGAAAAGATAGATTAAAGTAATAAATGCATACTTCAAAATTTTATGTTGAATTTTTAATTTTATCATTTCCAGTAATCGGCGTATTATTGCAATATTTTTTCACATGAATTCATTTTTAAAAAGAGAAGTTGCATTTAATTATATATCTAGATTTTTTTTCATGTAATCAAGTTTTTGTGAAATTGTGAACTTTTTGTATATACTTGTACATAATATATTCAGAATTTTTGAATAAGAAATTATTACTATATTTAGGTTACTATTTAGACATTTTTAATTAAGTTATTTACATATATATATGCAACTTAATAAGATTCAGCTGCTGTATGGCATGAGATTTTTTTTTCTTCAATCACTGCACTTGTGACAGATTCAATTTGTTGATTAAACTTTTTCTGAAATGTCTATTTTCAAGAGAAATTTTGCAAAGGGTCTTGTGTTTCAAACAAGAAAAAAATGTGAAGGATCCTTTCAAGTCTTCTCAAACAGATTTCTGCTCAGAGATCAGATTACCCACATTAAAATTTTCATGTGAGACACTCAACATAAAAATAAATAAAATAAAAAGCATGAGAATGTAGCTATTACAAAATTTTCACTATATTATTTCATAAAAAAAATTTCAATTTTTCCAGTTCGGAAAAATTGAACAATAAGCCTTCGGAAAACCCCCGAAAAAAACTGTTTTTTTTCCCAATTTTTCCGGTTTTTTTCCGAGCATTCCCATCTCTACTTCGTATACAGTATAGTAGTCGAAATCTTTGTGCTTCTGTAAATATGCAGGGAGTAAATTTTATTATACTTCATTAACGTATATCTTATTCATAAAATGTGAAATAGTTGAATATAATTAAAACACGCCCCAAACAATGTGTCCCCGTATAGCATTACGTAGTGGAATACTTTTGTGTGGCCCTGTAATTTAATAATAAAAGTTCTTTGCATCACAGATAGTACAGAATGCATATTTTAGTATATATTTCATAGATTCATGCCAATTCTATTATGTTCGAATGAGTGTAACATCATTAAAATACATTTGAAACTTTTTTCCCATTGACCGTAATGTAGTGGAATATTTTTGATTGTCCCTGTACATGATCTATGCATCCGACTTTCATAACATTTGAAATGACTCGATAAAATTACGAAATAATTATATGTTTTAAATTTCAAATTATTAAAATGCATTTGAAACTTTTTTCCCCTACTGACAGTAATGTAACGGAATTCTTTTGATTGTCCCTGTAATTGATCTATGCATCCGATTTTCATAACATTTGAAATGACTCGGAAAAATTACACAATAATTATATGTTTTAAATGTCAAACGATTAAAATGCATTTGAAACTTTTTCCCCCATTGACCGTAATGTAACGGAATCCTTTTGATTGTCCCTGTAATTGATCTATCCATCGGATTTTCATAAAATTTGAAAAGACTCGACAAAATTATGTTATAATTATACATTTTAAATTTCAAAAGATTCGGTTGGGTAGTTTTTGCGTTGTTATATGCGGACGGACAGACGGACAGACAGACGGACAGACAGACGGACAGACGGACGGACTGAGCGACAACAATATGTGCTACGTATTTACATAATTACGAACGCACCTAAAAACAATCAACGAAAGGTAGAAAATCACGTGACCACGTGATCAAAACATCTTATAACTCGGTACATAAATTAATGATCATAAAATGGAAAATTGAATTCGATTCGAAACTGACTACATAGCCAGACCTTCCAATTTTATATCTTTCCGTTAAAAAAGGAATTCTTTAATGTGTCAAAACGTTTTGAACTTATTGAGCAGAGCAGTTGAGAACAATCTTAAACTTACCTTTCAAATAAACGGGTACGTCCAGTTTGTCATTTTTTTCGAGAATTGGCAAAAAAAAAAAAAAAACGTATCTAAACTTTCCTTTACAAAAGAAAAAAAAAAAAAAAAAAAAAAAAAAAAAAGAAAGTACTTCTAATTTTTTATTTTTTCATGGATTAACAAAAAAAAAAAAAAAAAAAAAGTATGCCTAAACTTGTTTTTCAATGAAACAGGTAAGTCCAATTTCTCATTTTTTTTTTTTTTTTTTTTTTTTTTTGTGTGTGAATAATTGGCAATCTTATATAAATTTCCTTTCAAATAAACGTGTACTTCCAATTTGCCATTTTTCGTGAATAAACTTCTTCAGTTTTCTTTTTAGATGAGTTCGTAATTATGTAAATACGTAGCACCTACAGTGTTTCACAAAAGTGATGGGACACTTGTGCTTTATAAAAAGAAACTGCAATAAAATCAATAAACAAACATGTGCAAAAATTTTTTGGGTGTGTTTCATATTTAAAGTTAGTAACAATTATTACATAACATACATTTTGTCAAAATATTAAAATATTAATTCAGTAAAAATACAATTGTTCAGAACGGAGCAAAAAATGGCTCACATAAGTGATGGGACACTTACTTTTCCATCAAATATTTATCCAAAAATTTTACTTTTTAAAAGGTTTTAATATTTTGTTGGATTTCCTTTTACTTTTAAAACATGATTTAATCTTTTTGGGATGGATTCGACTAATTTTTTTGTGATTTCTGGAGTGATTTTACCCCATTCTTCTTGAAGCACCGATTTTAGTTGTTGTTTTGAAGAAATGGTGTGTTTGCGAATTCTTGATTCCAATTCTTGCCAAATATTCTCTATGGGATTTAAGTCTGGAGATTGTGGTGATGTTTTTATTATTTCAGGACAGTTATATAGCAGCCAGAGTCTAACGTTCAGAGCAGTGTGCTTGGGGTCATTGTCCTGGTAGAATTTAAAATCGTTATGAAGGTTCAATTTTCGTGCTGAAGATTTCAAATTTTGCTTTAAAATATCAATATACTTGTACTGATCCATTATACTGTCAATAAAAACAAGATTACTAACTCCAGCAGACGACATTACACCCCCATACCATAACTCCTCCTCCACCATGTTTTACTGTTGGTACCAAGTTCTGTTTGCGAAATTCTTCCCTGGGTTTTCTCCACACCAAGATTCTACCGTCAGAACCAAATATATTAAATTTACTCTCATCAGCAAATATAACTTTATTCCAGTAATCAGAATTCTTATTTATGTTGGATTTTGCGAAAGCTAGTCTGAGTTTTCTATTCTTTTCACTTACGAAGAATTTTTTCCTGGCTACTCTACCGTGATATCCCGCAGATATAATTACCCCTCTAATAGTCTCAGGATTAACAATATTCCATATAATGCTTGTAAATCAGCAGCAACTTTTGAAGCACTATTTCTTGGATTTTTTTTAATATTTCGAACGATAATTCGCTTTATTCCATTGGATAGCTTTGATTATCGGCCTTTGCTAATCGGCCAGGTCTTCTGTTATCCTGAATCATATGATTCTTTTTATATCGTTTAATGATATTGAAAACTGTTGAACGACTCAAGTTAACTGTTTCAGCAATTTTTCTAATAGATTTTCCACGTTCAATATGCAAATTAATAACTAATTTTCGAATTTCAGGCGAAGTTTCTTTTCGTTTAGCAGTCATGGCTACACAGAGCTAAAAACACAAAAATTCCAAAACAAACTGGAGAGAAATACTGCAGACGATTTTATAAATTATTGCCAATTGCTTTTAAGTAAAAATAAAAACCCCAAAAATATTTTTATTGCTTATTTCAGACGATTTTTGTTGCATATATAATGGTGTCCCATCACTTATGTGAGCTATTTTTTGCTCCGTTCTAAACATTTGTATTTTTATTAAATTAATATTTTAATATTTTGACAAAATGTATGTTATGTAATAATCTTTACTAAATTTAAGTATGAAACACACCCACAAAAAATGTGTACATGTTTTTTAATTTATTTGATTAGTTTCCTTTTGTAAAGCACAAGTGTCCCATCACTTATGTGAGACACTGTATAATTGTCGTTCAGTCCGTCCGTCCGCATACAATAAGGCAAAAACCACCCAACCGAATCGTTTGAAATTTAAGATATATAATTATTACATAATTTGTCGAGTCATTTCAAATTTTATGAAAATCGAATGCATAGTTCAATTAAAGGAACAATCAAAAGGATTACGTTACATTACGGTCAATGGGGAAAAAAGTTTCAAATGCAGTTTAATCGTTTGAAATTTAAAATACATAATTATTACATAATTTTGTTGAGTCATTTCAAGTTTTATGAAACTCGGATGCATAGATTGCCCCTGCAATCAAAAGTATTCCATTAGATTACGGTCAGTATGGGGGAAAATGTTTCAAATGTATTTTAATGGTGTTACACTCATTCGAACATAATAAATTTGATATGCAATAAAGTACATATTATAATATACATTTTGCATAATATGTGGTGCAAAGAATATTTGTTGTTGATTTACAAGGCCATACAAAAGTATTCCATTACATAATGGTATTAGGGAGAACATTGTTTGGTACGCATTTTAATTTTAATTAACTATTATCCAATTTTATGAGATTAATATATGAGAGTGATATTTTTGAAACTTCATTATCGTACGAACGCACCTCATTTGCTGCGCTTCACGTGCAATTTCCAACTTGTATATCTTTTCGTTGAAAAAATTAATTTTTAAATGTGTCAAAACGTTGAGCAGAGCAGTTGAGAACAGCCTTAAAATGGGAATATACTATAAAACTGTCTATCTCACAAATGTATCCAAATTTCGTGGATGATTTTTACGGAATTTATCGCATGGAATATAACGTATGGTAAAGATACATAATATTCTTGAGTTCTATTAAAATTTAAACAAGACTATTGGAAACGAATTCTTACGAACAACCAATATCAGTATCGGCTTATGTCTGTCGCTTTGTTCGAAGCTACTTCAGTCGAGCGAGAAGTTAGTTCTGTTTGTTGCTAATCCTGTGGAGGAGATTTATAAAGATATTTCATTTACATTTAAGTATTTTTAAATGTTTTTTCTTGTTCTGCATTGGATATCTGCGAACAGTCTGTACAAAGATCATATTTTACATTTTCGATTTCGTTTACAGGTACTTAATGAGGACACTTTCATTTTCAGACTCGGCTTCGAAGATGAAAGTATCCTCATAAAAAAATTAAAGAAAATTCTCAATCAAAATCAAAAACGTAAAAAACTTCGTTATCGTAAGAATGCACCTTATTTGCTAAACTTCACGTGCAATTTCGAATTTGTTTATAATACTACGACGTTCATTTATGCGATTTATTCAAAAATAGTAACCTTTTCTTCTCTCACATTTTCTGGAATAGTATTGAGAAAAATAGTATTGAGATAAGACAATTTTTTATTGAAATTATCAAAAATTCAAGTTATTTCTTATTTTTATATGCATTTGAGAAATGTTATGTTTTTAAGAATTACGAGCGTTAAAACTTTTATCTTTATCATTATTGTCATTGTCATAAGTTAATATGACAATAATATTACATAAAAAATAGAAATAACAACATTTTGAAGTCTCCTGCATTGGAAAATACATTTTTGTGTCATTTGCCTTTAAAATCACTACGATATAAACTATCTAATTAATCTCAGATAAATTAACAATTTAACTTTAAGAATATCCTTAAAAGTCAAATGTTAATACCTTTCAAATCAAATTTCCATAAAAGAAAATAACCTTGAAGGCATTAAATGACCTCCAAAATCTAATATTTCCAGGAATGATCGTAACTAAACATGGCTTTCAAATAAATCTTCAATTTGCCATTTTTTTCGTGAATTAATTTTTAAATCTTTTTTGCCGATACTTACGATGTTCATTCATAAGTTTTTATTTATTATTATTTTTATTTTTCGGAAATAATAATTATGTTTCCTCCCACTTTTTCGCTAATAAGCGACGAACTAGCAGCGGGTATTGAAGTATTTTTTGAAATATGACAATTTTTAATGCAATTGAAATCTGTCTGTTGTGTTTTTAATATTTAGGGGCGCTAAAATTCTTATCTTATTCTTTTAAGGGTGTTCTTAAATCAAAAAGGGCAACTTTGAGACATACGCTTTAATTTATTTTTCAGAAACTGTCTAATGGCACTCAGTTTTCTGTTGTTGTTGTTTTGTTTTTCAAGCACAATAGATTTTTACTTTCTTCTATCTTCAATAGAAGAAAGTATTGTAATCGAAAATTTTTTTCGACTTCCGGTTTTCGACGGATTTACACGTTTTAGGGGTCAGAGATTCCAAAAAACATGTTTTTACAAAATGTCTGTCTGTCCGTCTGTCCGTGTGTCTGTGTGTCTGTCTGTATGTCGCCATTCTACCATCAAAAAGTGTATGAAGTTATGCATAGAATTGAACCAAATTTTTTGTGAGTGTTTTTGGCTGTGGCAAGCAGGTCCTCCTTCAGTTTTGAAATATTCCGCCGGAAGGGGCGCTGCAATCGCGATTTTTGTGCCATTTTCAATATTGTACCGACCAAAAGAATATGAAGTTATGCATCGAATTGAACCAAATTTTTTGTGTATGTATATAACTATGGTTAGTTGGTCCTCCCTGAATTTGAAAATAATCCGCTGGAAGGGGGCGCTGCAATCGCGATTTTTGTGCCATTTTCAATATTGTACCGACCAAAAGTATATGAAGTTATGCATGGAATTGAACAAAATTTTTTGTGTATGTGTATGACTATAGCTAGTTAGTCCTCCCTGAATTTGAAAAAAATCCAGCGGAAGGGGGCGCTGCAATCGCGATTTTTGTGGCATTTTCAATATTGCACCGACCAAAAATACATGAAGTTATGCATCGAATTGAAAGAAATTTTTTGTGTAAGTGTATGGCTATGGCTACTTGGATCGCCCTGAATGTGAAAAAAATTCGCCGGAAGGGGGAGCTGCAATACCGAATTTTATGCCATTTTCAGTATTGCACCACATAAAACTGTATGAAGCTAGTTCTAGAACTGAACTAAACATTTTGTATCTGTTTATTTTTTGGTAAGGCAAGTAGGTCCTCCCTGAATTAAAAAAAAAAAATCTGCCTATCATTCTATTGTCCATCGGCTCGTGCAGAGACGGAAATTCGTTTTTACTCCGATTAATTGATTGAAGCAGAAATTTAAGATGAAAATCAAAGTTGGTAGGGTATTGAATTAAAATTATTAAAGCATTAAAATGAGTAACTTTTTTTTTTTTAATATTAAAATGCATGTATGAGATAGAAGAAAGTTTTGGGATTGGCACATCCAACTAGTTTATAGCAAGCCTTCAAAGTTGAGCACATTTCCCGACGAAAGCAGAAAAACCGGTCGAAAAGCAGGAGAAAAACGAGTGATCATGTGATCGAAATAGCTTAGAACTGGATAGGTAATTAGGATGAGCGAAGCGAATCCCCTACTAGGCCACTCAAATTACATTTTGTCGTACATATTACAAAAAACTATTCAGTATTTTGACTAGAAATTAAACACAAAAATAAATTATGATCTGTAAATTTGCACAATGTTATTTTTTTACAGAATAACCTTTAAAAAATTATTATTTTAATTAATTTATTTTACATGTTTTTCTATTACGGACAAATTTTTGGAAATAAAAAACGAAACGTATATTTTCAGAAGAAAAAAAACATGGAGTTATCAATTACAGGTAGAATCATGATTAATTAAATAAATAAAATGTATTTTCTTTATTCCGCTAAAATCGTTTGTACTGATGACACTTGCGCATATTAAAAAATTATGTTTTTTTTTTCTTCTTCTAAATTGGCAACAAAATAATTATAAACAAATAAAATTAATTGATAAATTCGTTATGCAACAAAGAGTTATTTGAATTTCGAAAGTTGAAATTTGAACCACATGAAATATATATTAATATTTTGGTATATGTAGTATTATTTTTAAACAGTTTACCGTGTTATTTTAAACAATTTGCCGTTTTATATAAAAAAAAGAAAAAAAAAAAAAAAAAAAAAAACATGCCAAGAAAACGTATACACACTGGTTGAAAAGAACGCGAATATGATATATCTTTAAGGCAAGAGGCTAGGTATCAGCGACGACACAAAAAACGACGACACAGATGTCATATACACGTCACATTGGTGCAATTTTTTCCTACGCCAATTTTGACAAAAACCTCGTTTTCGAACACCAGTTACCATACATATTTTTAAAAAGTTAATAACAATAAATTTTAAAAAGTTTAATTTATATCTATAGAATAAAACAATTTAGATAATTTGAAAAAAGAAAGTGAAAGTAAATATTAATAAACTAGAAGATAGCCCGTCAAAATGACGTGTTTGCATTTTTAAAAGGATGATAAAAAAATTACAACTGTGGTCAATCAGCCACTGTAGGCTTAAACAATTTTTAAAAAATACAGCGATTAAACACGCGGAAAAAAATCTTTATAAAAAAGGAAATTTTAACAGAAATTTGCATTTAAAACTATAACAAAACTGTCTGGTGGATGGGGGGGGGGGGGGGGATTGTAATGAACAAATCGTAAATACATAAATTTTAAAAGAATAAAGTAACGCAAAAAATCAATTATAAAAGATTATATTGTGAAACTACAGCCAAAAAATATATAAAAATACTGAGAGAAAATAATAAAAATAGCTAAAATGTATAAAAAAATTTCCTATTTTGGACTATTTTTTAGCTAATACTTAACAAAAACACTCTATAAGATCGGAAACAAATGAAAATAACAAAGAGTAAACAGCGCGTGTTCGTGAGACACACGTGCTGCGCGCGCGAGCTCAGGGATTTTTGCTTCCGAGTACTAAATCCACTGTAATATTCACTCCATGTAACTGTCTCCTGAACACGCGCGCTCAGCGCGCATAGCTCCCGAACGCACCCAATCATTCCTGAGTCGTGATATTACAATGGAGTCATTCTAAAGATTCATTCACGGAATTTGTCATTCTTAAATGGCAACAGTATTAACTTGTTTACATTGTTTGTTCTTTTTTCGTAATTGCTGGTTGTTTTATTTAGAACTTAAACATTATAATTAAATAGTTTTTGTAGGTTTTAAAGAAAATGCGTAATGAATAAATCTTTTGCATGTATATTTTCATAAGTTGAACAATTAAAATATTTGTGAACGGCTCGGAATAGTTAAGCCTAACGTGGACGCAATTGCAATAAGTTTCTTTTTCTCGTGGATGGGTTGACCCCGGAATCGTCGTACACGGAGGCGTTTTATATATATAATAAGCAACATCCGAGTTACCATGTCAAGCAAAATAACGACACTTTGTCGTCAGTTAAGTACCCCGATGCGTATATGTTATTAACGTCTAAAAAAATAACGTTTATGTGGTGCGTATATGATATCTGTGCCAAAACGACGACATGACGAATCAATTATAACAGGGAATGCATGTGCTCGGAAAAATGCTTTAAATTTCGAAGATGCACAAAAAAATTTTAAATTATATTTTTCTAAAATTTGTCATCGTCTTTAGTTTGGCATGCATATTCAATCTGACGTATCTTGTAAGATTTGCGTAATTGTATAGTAAATAATGAACTAAATATTCTCTCTGTAACTAATAATATGGTATATGGATCCTGGTCCACATCCCTAAATATTGAAGAGTTTAACTTTCGTTGAGGATAAATTAATTGCACAATTTCATCCAGTTATTAATGTTTATCGCATTAAATTCGTCAGCTTGAATACAGTGGGCAAATTATTAATTTTAATCAAGATATTAGAGAATTTTGTACTTTATTACCTCATTCCATTGATAATGTATAACAGTACATTTTTGGGTACTACTTTGCTATTCCGTCGACCAATTTCGCCAAATTATACAAATCGTCAAACTAATAGCCAAATTATACACATTGAGAAAATTTTTATTTTAAATAACGAAAAAGCAAATAATTAGTAGAATATTAATAAAAATACAAATAAAAGGTCTAAAAAGAATCACAATGATGTTTTAAACACCTTTATCGTATTTAATGTCATTGAATGCGACATTCGCGGTCATCTATTATTGGCATTTACTGTTATAGTATGATGATAATTTTTTGGTCGACGGGATAAACAAGTAGTATCAATTGGTTATCTACCATTGGTTGGTACTACTTGGTAATCCCATCAACCAATTTCGCCAAATTATACAAATCGCCAAACTATTGGCCAAATTAAACAAATTAACGTAATTTTTATTTTAAATAACGAAAGAACAAATAAATTAATAGAACATTAATAAGAATACAAATGAAACTTCATATTAAAAATCATTTGATGGCCCGGGATGTAGTGGAGGGTGTACGAGGGTATCAACCGTATACCTTCTGGATTTTTTAAAGGAACACCGTTATATCTTCTGCTTTTCAAGAAAGCTATAGTACATAGATTCTAGGGTATACCCTCTGTATTGAGCGTATATCCTCTGTTTCTTTTACGACTACGATACTGTATGATGGCGTAACGAATATGTGATACGAGTTTAATGTTATGTGAATGTGAAAATTTTTATCATCATTATTAGCCTTTAATCTTTTAGTTTGGCGGTATCTTTTTTTGGTCGACGGGATAATCAAGTAGTACCAAATAACATTAAAAATATATATATATTGTTACTTTCAAATAGTTATCTAATGAAATAATGCTTCGCGAATCCAAACAAAGCATGGCTTTTGCTAGTTTAATTATCATGAAATGGAAAAGTTATTTCGATTCGAAATCGCTTCCATATTCAGGCATTCCAATTTTATATATCTTTCAGTTAAAAAGTGAATGTGTAAATGTGTCAAAACGTTTTGCTCTTGTTGAGCGGAGCAATTGAGAACACCCTTAAAGTGCGTTCGCAATTATATAAGTACGTTGCACCATATAGTCGTCGTTTGATCTGTCCGTCTATGTCCGCATATAAAAGCGCAAAAACTATCCAACCGAATGATTTGAAATTTAATGTATAGAATTGTTGCAGTATCTTCTAGTCATTTCAAATTTTATAAAAATCGAATCAAAATTTAAAAAATGTATTAATAAAAGTTTTCTTCATTCTATTTAATCCTATCATATATTAAATATTCAGTGATATCCCATGATAGGTAGTAATTCTATACTGCCATGATGATTATGAACTATTTAAGATGGAGTCATATTCTTTCCGTATTATTAAATTCAATATATATAATCGTAATAAATTTTGTATTTATGCGTATTTTCTTAAGACTGTAACAGCTATTGTACAACGATCTGAATATTTATAAAACTAGTTATAGTACGAACGCCCCTCATTTGCCACGTTTAACGTACATTTCAGATTTATTCTTCTTATTGCCATTGTTGTTAGATAATATGAACATTTGTTGAACAAGAATACCGGCGAAATTTGTGTAATCTAACATTCCATGGTTTAAAAAAAAAAAAAAAAAATAAATAAATAAATAAATAAAAATGGCCGCAATTTAAAATTGCTGTTTATTCTCTTTCATAAAAATAAAACCATCTTTGTGTAAATTACCATCAAAATCAGATTTTAATTTAAAAAAAAAAAACTTCCTTAAAAATGAAATACCAACATCTCTAATAAAATCTTAAAAGATAAAATAACCTTGAATGGAATAAATGACATCCAAAATCAAATATCTCAACCAGAAACAATCGTATCTAAACTTGCCTTTCAAATAAATGGGTACCTTCAATTTGTCATTTTTTTCATGAATTAACTTCTTTAATCTTCTTTTTTTTTACGATTCTTACTACGTCGTTCATTCATGAGATTTTTTCCGAAATAGTAATCTCGCCTTCTCCCACTTTTTTCCATTGATAAGCTGCGAACTAGCAACGGAAGTTCTTCCTGGCTCTACGGAAGTCGCCAAGTGGCTGGCGGGAAACGTCAATGGCACGAGATTTTTTTTTTTAACATTTTATTTATATTTTCTTTTTCGGAAATATTAGTCATTTCAGAATGGGATGTGAGTGTGAATGCGAAAATACAAGTGAGGTGTTTATGAATGGTTTATAAAGATAGTCCAACAATGTTATATTTTATAAATAAAATTAAGAAGAAAGTTTTCCTTTTGTGGTTTAACAAATCGGAACAACCATTTGGAAAATGAAATTTTAATTAATTTGACATGTTAGATTCAGATTCAGATGATGAAAGTTTACCTGATTTGAGTTACCGGATTCAGATACAGATTTGTCCATTGCAAAGGATCAACTAATGCTTTAATGAAATTAAGCTCGACACAGCTGCGGTCGTTCGGTAGCTTCAGAGCCCCAAGCACGCCCATACTTGGACTTGGACGAGATAGTTGATAGAGTACCTGCAGGGATCCTCTCCTTGCCTCTTGTAGAGAAATGAGACATAGAGAAATTCAAGTCATAGCGAAAGTCTGTCAAACAGAACGTCAGAAACATGGAGGGGGGGGGGGGGTGAAGGAAGCAAGTGGGGAAGTGGTCCCAAAAAACCAAAGGCTTGTTAAAGGCACCATACAAATACAAATAAAATAGATAAACGGATAGATGAGATAAATGAAAAATAAAAATATATTTACAAATATTTTCAAAAGCATAAACAAGTATAATACGGGACTAGGAGATGGTGAACGTTCAGGAAGAAAAAACCCCATCAATGAAATTAAATTAGGAAAGATTATCCTGGGTCGATGTTTTCAGGCAGATGTAGGGTTTCTTGGTCGTGTCAAACGAGCGTTTGCTACTTTTCGTCATCGTGGGTATTTAATCGTGGTATATAATCAACCCTTTAATTTAAACATTTTCCCTTTTAAATTTGTCCGATTTCAATTTTTGATTCCCCCCCCCCCCCTGTTAACTTGGTTTTCGCTAGAGACTCGGCTATTCGTGACGTGCGTCGGGACGTTTGAACTTGGTTTTAGTTCACAGTCGCAGTACACAGTACACAGTACATATTACGCTAATGTATGTGGCTCAAAAATCGCGATTATTTGTTAGTTGTTTAATGGCAACATCCAAATGAAACACATCTTATGGGTTACCATGCAAAAGTCCTTTGATAAGATTTAGGCTGTGGTAAATTGGATGTATTTATGTTTTGTTTCTTCGCTGCAATTACGGAGATTCAAAATATCATTATTTTTTTCTGTTCTTTTTAATTAAAACAAATTAATATAAGTCATGAGTTTTAAACTTTTCAATTTCAAATTAAAGATCTGTAATATAAATGAAATGAATGAAAGGATTATATTATTATATTTTCAATAATTAATGAAATACGAAAAAATATCACGGGTACGATACTTGGCGATTTATTACTTGTGACAGGCTTGCATAAAAATACTGAGTTCTTAATTTATCAGCACATATGTCATATAAGCACCACTTTGGCGCGTTACTTTTCAGACGCCAATTTGGCGAAAACTTCGTTTTCAATTACCAGTTACATACATATTTTTAACTAATTTCTATTATTTAAAAAAAGGAAATAATAATTTAAAAAAAAGGTTTAGTTAATAATTATAGAATAAAATAATTTATATCATTTTTAAAAAGAAAAAAAAAGCCAACAAATAGATTATTAATCAATAAATAACAACAGTCGGGTTACCATGTGAGGCTCATCTAATTGCCATTTTGTTGCAATCGCGCCAATGTGGGCGTATATGACATCTGTGTCTATTTCTCCAGCAGAATCTTCTAATTTGGTAAAAAATTGAGCAATTAAAATAAATTATGAGTAAAAGCAATAAGATTCAATGCTTAGTATGCATCCAAGGAAGACCAAGTTGGTCGCCAAGGGCGGCTAGTTTTAATATTTTTATCCACTTTTAAGGGTGTTCTCAACGGATATGCTCAGCAAGCGCAAAACGTTTTGACACATTTAAAAATTTATTTTTTAACGGAAGAATATTAAATTGGAAGAGCTGACTATGGAAACGATTTCGATTCGAACGGAGTTTTCCATTTTGAGATAATTAAATTATTTACCGAATTATGAGCTATTTTGATCACGTGATCTCGCGATTTTCTCCCATTTATTGACTGGTTTTCCAGCTTTCGTCGGAAAATGCGTTCGAAATGTCAACTTTGATGGTTTATTCTGAAATATCCATTACGTTTCTAAAAAAAAAAAGAGAAAAATGAGTGCAATAAGATAGTTTCTGAATAATAGCACCTGCTAGTTTCATGCATTTCCGAACAAAAATAAATTAAAACTTATGTCACAAAGTTGCCCTTTTTTGATTTAAAAACTACCTTAAATGCGTGATGTTTTATTTTTTATTTTATTTTTTTTTTTTCGAAAAAATTATGTGTGATTCTAAGAAAGTTTTATCACACAGGAAAAATAACGAAAAGAAATCAAAAATATATTTTTCATATAATCGGTCAATCTTTTTTTACATTGCACATCTGCAATACAAGTAAAAACTACTGTCGTATGTCTGTTTAATGCTAAAATTTTGGAAAATAAGTAAATATTTTAATAAGTATGAATCCAAGTAATTTTACATAATTATTTGTTTTATAGAACTTAACCTTTAACCCTTTAATTTCCATGAAAGAATACTTTCTAAAAATTACGTAGTTTAGAGCAGCTCCGTGTGAAAGCGGGTCGAAGGGAGCGGTCGCTCCGGGCGCGGAAACTTAGGGGGCGCCAAATTTATACTACCAACGTCATTTTTTGGCCTATCACAAGAAAAAAAAATTGGGGGTGAGGGGCGCAAAATTCAACTTTTGCCCCGGACGCAGTTTTTTCTTCGCATGCCTCTGGTTCAGAGAATCTGACTTAACAAAAATAAAAAGAATACTGCCCAGTTAAACTGAAGGCATTGAGCTCACAGGCTACAAATACTAATTGCACATTAAAGCTTTATATTTTCAAGGGTTAATTCCGTTCGAAAAAAAAAAAATTAAGAAGGGGAAACAGCTCTCCCCTTTTCTCTTTTTTTATACTTAATCATTGAACCTCCTATACTACCAAAGACATGCTTTATCATATAAAAAATCTATATCCAAAATTCAGAGCAAATTAGATAGTTCTTAATAAAAACCCATTTAGCATTTATATAATTTAAAAAGAGTTATCCCCCTCTTTTATACTTAACCATTAAACTTCCAAAACTATTCAGAGATTTGAACGAAATCTGACAATTCTGCTTGAAAAACCCATTTATATAAATTAAGGGGGGGGACATTAGAACCCCTGTTCCCCTTATTTATACTTATTCAATGAACACCTAATAACAGTCACGGAATCGCCTCATCAGAATGATCCTAATCTAAATTTTGAACGAAAATTAATTCTGCATGAAAATCCCATTTATATCAACTAACGGAAGGGGGGGGGGCATTAGAGCCCCTGTTCCCCTTATTTATACTTATTCAATGAACACCTAATAACAGTCACGGAATCGCCTCATCAGAATGATCCTAATCTAAATTTTGAACGAAAACTTAATTCTGCATGAAAATCCCATTTATATCAACTAACGGGGGGGGGGCATTAGAACCCCTGTTCCCCCTATTTATACTTATTCAATGAACACCTAATAACAGTCACGGAATCGCCTCATCAGAATGATCCTAATCTAAATTTTGAACGAAAACTTAATTCTGCATTAAAATCCCATTTATATCAACTAACGGGGGTGGGGGGGCATTAGAACCCCTGTTCCCCCTATTTATACTTATTCAATGAACAACTAATAACAGTCACTGAATCGCCTCATCAGAATGATCCTAATCTAAATTTTGAACGAAAACTTAATTCTGCATGAAAATCCCATTTATATCAACTAACGGGGGGGGGGGGGGGCATTAGAACCCCTGTTCCCCCTACTTATACTTATTCAATGAACACCTAATAACAGCCACGGAATCGCCTCATCAGAATGATCCTAATCTAAATTTTGAACGAAAACTTAATTCTGCATGAAAATCCCATTTATATCAACTAACGGGGGGGGGATTAGAACCCCTGTTCCCCCTATTTATACTTATTCAATGAACACCTAATAACAGTCACGGAATCGCCTCATCAGAATGATCCTAATCTAAATTTTGAAAACTTAATTCTGCATGAAAATCCCATTTATATCAACTAACGGGGGGCATGAGCCCCCCGTTCCCCCTCTTATACATATCGAATGAACTCCAAAAACTAATCAGGGAAGCGCCTTATCAGGATATACCTATATACAAAATTTCAAGTGGATCCGATATTTTTATCATGAGTTATCGCGTTACGCACATACGCACATACATACAGAACGGACGGGCACATAAGCTCTCAGGCTATGATAGCCTGTGAGCTAAAAAGAATACTGCCCAGTTAAACTGAAGGCATTGAGCTCACAGGCTACAAATACTAATTGCACATTAAAGCTTTATATTTTCAAGGGTTAATTCCGTTCGAAAAAAAAAAATTAAGAAGGGGAAACAGCTCTCCCCTTTTCTCTTTTTTTATACTTAATCATTGAACCTCCTATACTACCAAAGACATGCTTTATCATATAAAAAATCTATATCCAAAATTCAGAGCAAATTAGATAGTTCTTAATAAAAACCCATTTAGCATTTATATAATTTAAAAAGAGTTATCCCCCTCTTTTATACTTAACCATTAAACTTCCAAAACTATTCAGAGATTTGAACGAAATCTGACAATTCTGCTTGAAAAACCCATTTATATAAATTAAGGGGGGGGGACATTAGAACCCCTGTTCCCCTTATTTATACTTATTCAATGAACACCTAATAACAGTCACGGAATCGCCTCATCAGAATGATCCTAATCTAAATTTTGAACGAAAATTAATTCTGCATGAAAATCCCATTTATATCAACTAACGGAAGGGGGGGGGGGCATTAGAGCCCCTGTTCCCCTTATTTATACTTATTCAATGAACACCTAATAACAGTCACGGAATCGCCTCATCAGAATGATCCTAATCTAAATTTTGAACGAAAACTTAATTCTGCATGAAAATCCCATTTATATCAACTAACGGGGGGGGGGGGCATTAGAACCCCTGTTCCCCCTATTTATACTTATTCAATGAACACCTAATAACAGTCACGGAATCGCCTCATCAGAATGATCCTAATCTAAATTTTGAACGAAAACTTAATTCTGCATTAAAATCCCATTTATATCAACTAACGGGGGTGGGGGGGCATTAGAACCCCTGTTCCCCCTATTTATACTTATTCAATGAACAACTAATAACAGTCACTGAATCGCCTCATCAGAATGATCCTAATCTAAATTTTGAACGAAAACTTAATTCTGCATGAAAATCCCATTTATATCAACTAACGGGGGGGGGGGGGCATTAGAACCCCTGTTCCCCCTACTTATACTTATTCAATGAACACCTAATAACAGCCACGGAATCGCCTCATCAGAATGATCCTAATCTAAATTTTGAACGAAAACTTAATTCTGCATGAAAATCCCATTTATATCAACTAACGGGGGGGGGGGATTAGAACCCCTGTTCCCCCTATTTATACTTATTCAATGAACACCTAATGACAGTCACGGAATCGCCTCATCAGAATGATCCTAATCTAAATTTTGAAAACTTAATTCTGCATGAAAATCCCATTTATATCAACTAACGGGGGGCATGAGCCCCCCGTTCCCCCTCTTATACATATCGAATGAACTCCAAAAACTAATCAGGGAAGCGCCTTATCAGGATATACCTATATACAAAATTTCAAGTGGATCCGATATTTTTATCATGAGTTATCGCGTTACGCACATACGCACATACATACAGAACGGACGGGCACATAAGCTCTCAGGCTATGATAGCCTGTGAGCTAAAAAGCTTCAATGGTTAATTTCACTTTATTTAAATACGGAATGTCTGCCATTAGTTAAAGTAAATATTGCTATTTTAATTTTTTTTGGTGTGAATTATGAATATACGAATTAAAAACTTTTAAATTCGAAACACTGTTGTTTGCATGTATGCAAAGCTGCGTAATAATAACAAATGTAATAATAATAAAAACGAATATAAACCCTCCCACTAACAAGCCCGTGTTAATATATTGACTAAGCTCGAGGTTTTACTGCAATACAAGCAATATTTAAACCAGTATTCTCGCTGACGTTTGATCAACGTTAGTAATTTGGCTATTTAAAAATAAAAAAAACATTCGCCAAATGAAAAAAAGTATTAGCAAAATAGACTTGCCGTACAGAAAAAAAAATATATATTATCCTTTAATGTATCCCTTTTTTCAATATGTTCTAAAATAATTTAAGTTTTTATAACTGCAACAACGATTGTCATAATCTAATTTCAACTACCCGCTAAAAATAAATCAAAATATATATATATATATATATTAAAAACGTGTATATATGCATATGAATGAAAAACGAAAAAGAACAGAAAAAAAAAGCAAAAATTGAGCAGTAGCAATTTGGCGAATCTAATCGCTTATTTACTCGCAAAATGAAGAATTTAGTCGCAATTTGGCGCAATGGCGAGCGACAGCGAGAACCCTGATTTAAACTATTATAATTCCATTGATTTAACACATTTCCAATGCATTGAACATTGATTACAACCCATAAAGATCTTATTTTTACTTGTAATTAAACTTTTTATGTAATGTTGAAAGAATAATCCTATCTTTTTTTATTATTTAAAAGTAAATGCTGGTAAAACAACATTACAATTTTGCTCTTTTGGAAGACTGTCAGAGGGTTAGTTCCACCTGAGACATACGAACCCGCTATCTTCTGCATAGAAGACGAATTTACCCGTTAAAATATTGACACTCGGTGATACATGCTGATGTTAAGATTATGTATTGAAATCGAAAAAGAACGAACTCATTTAATTAAAATAATAAAAGACTTTTTCAAAAATTTTTGATTTTGACTATATCAGAGAATTTAACTCTATGTAAAAAATAAATAAATGGTAAATAAATAAATAAATAAAAAATAAGTCTGTAACTTAACTAGTTTCGGAGTACGATGTTGTGACGGACGGACAGACAGACAAAAAAGCGAGACTATGAGGAATTCGTAAGATAAATATAATTCTAAAAGTAGGGCCTTTTTCTTTGTTTAAGTAAAGAAAGGGCGTTGTTGTCTCAATTTATAAGAATGCTCTAATTAAATAAACTTTTTTTTTTTTTTAAATTCCCCCCTTTTTTGTATTTCAGTTATTAAATTGTGTAAAATGTAAATTCGTGGTGCCTTTGATGTAATTTTACACGTTGCTCTAGGCAATTCGACTTTTTGAAATATCGAATCACCATGTACTGGAGGATATATGAACATTTAAAAAAATATTGTATACAAAACTTATGAACTACTTGATAAACATTTATTTAAATCATTTTTATATTTATTATAGTTATTCTACAATTGAATTTTAAAAGTAGGAATCCCTTTTTAAAATACTCTGCAACCTCTTTCATACAATCTTTGTCGCTTTTTCTGACAAAATAAAATAAAATAAAAAACTAGTCGTTGGGGGCCACCGTAATACTTACCCATCATATATATGCATGTATAATATATGAAAATAATACATCTGAAAACTATTTATAAAATGGATTACAACTCCAAAACAAAATTTAAACGTGTATTTATATTTTTATTGTGCATAGTAATGCTGTATTAATGAGTTGCTGATGAATCTCTTTCGATAAATTATACAACACGTCTAACTACTCAAGTAGTACTGAATTGCGAAAAAGAAACATCCTTATAACTCCAAAAATAATAATCTTTTAACTAACAGTTTATTGCGTCGGATTAAGCGTCTCATTTCCAATTAAAATATATCTTTGAGTTGAAATTTGAATGAAATACAGGGTCATGAAAAATCGAAGAATGTGGAAAACAGGATTACAGATATCTCGGCAACTAATAATTCGATCAACTTCGTTCTTTATGCAAAATCTTTGTTATTTTATTGCCTTTTACGACCACTCCTTAAAATAAAAAAAATTGAAAATTTTTATGTACCTTTCATCAGAACGAATTTTTCGAGAGTCCGAAAAAAATAGTTCCGGATAATCGAGGATACTAATATTAAATAGGCTTCGTCCCATTCTTACATACTAAGTACATACAAAATTTCAAGTCTCTATCTCAATTCGTTCGGGAGATAGAGCGTTTACAGACAGACAGACAGACGGACGGCAAATTTCTTTTTCTAAAAATATGTTTTTCGAAATCTCCAGTGTCGAAAACGTGTAAATCCGTCAAAATTTTTTTTTCGATTTTCAAAACGATTGCAAGACTTATCCTATACTACGTATGATGGGTAAGTAATATTTAAAACAAATATTAATATAACAAATCTCTCACTAACTAAACGTAAAGCAATTTTTCATCCAGTTCATTTATATCACTTAATAATGCCTGTCTCATATCAGTAGGCTCTTTAAAAAAAAAAAAAAAAAAAAAAAAAAACCTATTAATTAAGATAATTTGCTTTAACGAGTGGCAACAGGTTTTTTATTGATTAAAGAAATAGAACCTTTTTAGTAAACTCAAGGATCAACCAATTAAATCTCGTCTGCAGTAATGGAACTCTTTAGAGTTATTATTTAACGGAAGACGATGATTTTGTGTTTTGTAAAAGTTTTATTGTTAAAAAAGACCGAGCTATTTGCAGTCAACCATTTTGTTTCTTCAGACGCCATTTATAATAGTAATCTATTCAGTCTTCAGTCCCACACTGTTTGTTTCGATAAGCGATAACACTCATTTAAAAATTATATTGGATTTATATATTTTAAATTGAACAGAAATAAGATACCCTGGGGTAATAACGCCACGTTAAGGTTCTACCAATTTTCACGGCTTAGTTTTAGATTGTATTTTTCAAACAAATATAGGATCTGATACAGCAACTCATTGACTATCTATATCAAATAAAATAATTTAACAGATATGTATTCATAAAATGTAATGGCGTTTTTTCTTGACCAATGCTATCTGGCGTTAATACCCACCTATATGGGTAATAACGCCATGCAAACAAAACTATAAAATAAGGTGGAATAATGGCATGTAGATTGCCCAATTTTAAAAATACAAACTCTACAGCTCTAGAAATTGACAAATTGCAATCTAAGCTATTGAAAATTTACAATTTTTTTGTGACTCTGAACGAAAAAGAAAGCTGTGGTGGTGGCGGAGGGAGGAGGCAAAAGAATATCAGATATTAAGCTACGTTTTGCTTAAAAATGACAATTTAAATAGAATTATTAGAAACATTGCACGGATTATTTGAATCAGTATTTATATTCCCATGTATGCATTCTATGCGATAGAAAATATTGATTTTTTTGTGAAAGTGAAAGAAAAAGGAGTGAGGGGGAGCTTTAACAGAATATAACACCCTGTGTCTCTCTTTGCTTAAAAAGTCCCGCTTAAATATGATTATAAAACATTGCATAGTTTTAACCATTCATAATGTAATATTTTAATCATGTGAAGTTTTATAATAACTAGAGTTATATGTAATAAATATTTTTGTTAAACCTTAACTGCTGTTAGCGTCTCACATACCGCTGTGTTTTTCAAGTTTCAGAGTTTAACTTGCAATTTTTAGTTTAACTATAGATACCGGGAAAATTTTGTTTTATTTGGAGTCCTGTTACTATCTCCAGAAACTTTTGAATAGCTGAATTTTATTTATAATAGTCCTGTATATAAGGTTCAATACAAAAATAATATTCTAAAAGTTAATTTAACATTTTATTCATCGTTAGATTAAGCGGTCTGACAGGCCGCTCACAGTAAGTTATGCGACAATTTTTGTCACAGCAGTTAAGGGTTAATACTATTATAGTAATCTAGTAAATAGTTTTTAACCCATAACTCCACACTAATGCGGATTCTCCAAACTTACAGTTAAATTGTCGACGTTTTAAAGAGCATGCTTTAATAAATTTTTAATAAATTGAATAAAATTTTTGATTAAAAAATATTATCCCAAAGAGATCTCTTATTCAATTTTATACATAATTCATATGGTTATATATCATTAACTCTATATTAGCAACAAAATTAACCTTTAGCTGCTGTTAGCAATCTGACTGAACACTGTACCCCCTCCCCCCCCCCCAAAAAAAAAAATAGCGTTTAACTTGTATTTTCCAGTTTAACTATAGTTACAACTGAAATTCTCTTTCGTATGGAGTTCTCGTAATATTGTTAGAAATATTTGAATAGATTAAATTTAATTAGAATTAATTCTGTACAAAAAGTTTAGCGCAGGAACAGTGTTCTATGATTTTTAATCATGGATCGCATTTTAACCTTTAACTAATGTTACCGGTCTCGTAGACCACTATTTTTCTTTTAATTTTTTATTTTATCTTGCAACTTGTAGTTTTCAGTTTAACTGCAAACACTACCGAAATTTTGTTTCGTTTGGAATTTTAGTACTATCACCAGAGACTAAATAGGTGAATATTAAGTATAATACTCTTTTATAAAAAGTTTAGTACAAAAACACAATCCTATGAGTTATGCCCGCCTTTTATTCATTTTTCAATTTTGTGGTCTCACAAACCGCATCACATTCATACATTACAATTTCTGTCACATCAGTTAATAGTTAAATTTATAAAGTTTTGAAAAACCGAACGCTGAGAAAGCGGACAGTTAAAATTTCGAACTCAAATAACCAATCCAGTGGAAATTGAAGATGTTCGAATTTGAATCTTGAAAACATTTTGATATAGTTTTATTTACAAGAATTAAAAATTATTTTTTACATTAGTAAAAAATAATAATAATATAATAAAAAATGAAATAGAGAGATTATTTTTAAGTATTGGGCACCCCCCCCCTTAATCTTACCATTTCAACAATGATGATAATGCTGTCCCTTATTAATAATATAAACCCCCTTCGGATATAGTTCGGTCACTGTTGGGAATCAACCGGGGTAATAACGCCAATCCCTGGCGTTATTACCCCGGGATACTTATTGCGCAGTAAATCCTAAGCTACAAATTATCTCGAGAAGATATCCGAAATCTTCTATAACAATTTGAAAGTACATGAAATACACTACAAATTTATGTAATAAACAAAGTATTTCTGGATAAAAAATATAGTCTTCAGATCAAAAACCTTATCTTGCAAATTTTAGATCAAGCGTTAATTTTAGTTGCTTGTAAAAACAATAAGACTTAAAAATGAAACAAATTAACTTGAAGCTGTTTTTTGAGATTTATATGACTCAAAACCCTTCTGCGCAGAGTACATGGGTGTCATTTACCTGATTATTTCATAATTATGCAAAATATAAGCACTTGGCGTTATTACCCCAGAGCACCTTATATATAAATCAAAAATAAAAGAACTTTGTAAAGTTTAAAGAATATCGAAGTGAAAAATTCGATAAAATTTGGTTATAGAGACCATATTTGCTCATCGTAATAGTTTTATCGCGAAAATAAAGATTCAAGCGAAAAGACATGTTCGTTAAAGCTAATTCTATAGAAGAAATTTTTAGCGGTTGCATTTTTATATTTTTAAAGGATTTTCCTTTTTGCATTGGATAGCTGAGATCTATCTGTGCAAAGACCGTTTTCTACTTTTTTGATTTAGTTTATAGATATTTTTAATGACGACACTTTCATTTTCGGAACAGGTTTCAAAAATGAAAACATCCTCATAAAAAAAATAAATAAATGAAAAAAATAAAAACAGAAAGGAAGAGAGAAAAGGAAAAAAAAGGAAGAAAGAAATCTGCAAACAAAATTAAAAATGTAAAAAACGGCCTTTGTATGAATTAATTTCAACTATCCAATAATGGAAAAAAAAGGAAAAAAATCATTTAAAAACATTAAAATGCAACCGCGATATCTTCACAAATTTCTTCCACAGGGATAGCATTAGTGAGTGAGGTTTTTCTCGCGAAACTGAAGCAGCCTTTTAAGTTCTGTTAGAAATAATAATAATAATAATAATAATAATAATATCACCTAAATAATCCTTTTTACAAGCACGCAATTTACTTTTCTTTATTTACGTTGCATTAAAAATAAATTTCTACTTACAGTTTAGTATTTATTTAAGTATATACATATTTTTTCTATTCAGAGTTTATAATTCAGATTTTGCAAAAGATACATTAAAAGCAATTTTGCCCAATATTTATTATTTATTTGCTTTAACAATGGAAATAATAGTTTTTTTTTAAAAAAAAGTTATTAAACTGTAAGAATAGTGATATTAACTTCGACATTTCAAACTTTAAAAGTTTTTTTTTTTTTCTTTCACATTTTAAGTCAGTTCTTAAATAAAAAAGGGCAACTGTATGATATAAATTTTAATTTATTTATTTTCGGAAATATATGAAATTAGCAATTGTTGTTCAGAAATTATCGAATCGCACTCATTTTCTTTTTCCTTTCTTTTTTCTTTTTTTAACACAATTTTTTAATCTGAAAAATAGCGTCAATGTGGGCGTCTTGAACCGATTTCCGTACTAAAGGAGAATAACCATCCAAACTGGGGTGAAAAAACGTGTTTATCATGTGGTCGGAATCGCTCATAACTCAAAAGTTCATTTATTGAAAAAATGGAAAATTCTTTTCGATTCCTAATTGCTTCTATAGTCAGGCTTTCCAATTTCATATTTTTCCGTTAAAAAAGGAATTCGTAAATGTGTAAAAAAGTTTTATGCCTGTTGAGCAGAACAATTAATTACAGCCTTAATAATTAAACAAAACATAAAGTAAACACTGGGATAACTTTTATGTAATTTCATGCGTTTGTTTATACATTCTTACACATTGAAACAATGAAGTGCTAACTACAAATAAAAATTAAAACTATATTTTAAATTACTACATACAAAACGTTTGAGTTACCTGATAAACATTTCACTTATTTAACCTAATTATATATATGTATTTATAACTCATTAAATATTGAATTATGAAATAGGGAGACTTTCATAAAATATGATATATTCCAATCTTATAATGTTTTTAGGTGCGTTCTTAATTATGTAAATACGTAGCACCTATAGTCATCGTTCAGTCCGTCCGTCTGTCTGTCTGTTCGTCCACATATAACACCGCAAAAACTTTTCGACCAAATCGCTTGAAATTTAAAATAGATAATTATTCCATAATTTTGTCTAGTCATTTCAATTTTTATGAAAATCGAATGCATAGTTCATTTATAGGGAAAGTCAAAAATATTCCGTTACATTATGGCCAATGGGAAAAGATATTTTCAAGTGCATTAATGATGTTACACTTTTTCGAACATAATAAAATTGACATGCATTGACATGCACTAAAATATACATTCTGTACAATATGTGATAAAAAGAATTTTTTTTATTAATTTACTGGGCCACATAAAAGTATTCCATTACATAATGGTATAGGAGCAAATATTGTTTATTGCGGGTTTTAATTATATTAACTATTATATTAACTACATAAACTATTTCATATTTTATGAAATTGATATACTTTGCTGATGTTTAATAAAGGTTACTTCCTGTATAATAGAAAGCAGATAGTATATACAGGGAAACACAAAAGATTTCGGATACTTATACTTTATCGGAAGTACTGTATACTATTACACCAAGGTCTGAATATTTTTAAAACTTCCTTAAACGTACGAACGCACTTCATTTGTTACGCTTGACGTACAATTTCCAACTTGTTCTTTTTGCATTCGTCTTTTTGCGTCGAATGCTAAACATTAAATCTCTAAATAACCATGTAGCGACGAATCGTCACAACATTGCTAAAATAAATATGTACATATAAAGAATGATTAAGCACAACTAAAGCGAAAATACATAAATATTTGTATATAAAAAAAAAAAAAAAAGAAAAAAGAAAAAAGAATCATTGATTAAAGTAAAGTTTTAAATTTATTTTATTCACTAATATCTATTTTAAGTTCGTTTCATTCTTTCAGGTAGTAATAATAATTTTAGGTTTCAGGAAAGATGAAGGCTATTTTTTGTTTGTAATTAAAGCTATAAACTTTATGACTCTATAAAGTTCGGTAAGAACGAACGGTTAACAATGAACACCCAAGTAGAAATTCAATTGCTCACCATAAAACTTCAGACGTAATAATAGCAAGGTTGTAAAAAAAAACCCAGACTGTCGCCAATCTTGACATTACGTGCAGAAGTCAACAATAAGAGAATTTACAGCCGGGTAACGCCCACAGAAGGGAGGCTAGGAAGGGGCCCGACGAGTTTATGCAACCCGTGGAAAGAAAAAATAAAAAGTTTTTGCTAGTGGACAAAAGGGGTGTAGCCCCTACTTGGACACGGAACCAATGAGATGTGAAAGGGCGATTGCCCCAATGAAAACGTTTGCAAATAAACCAATTAGATGAAATAAAAAAAAAAAAAAAAAAAAAAATGAAAAAGAGAACCACCTCAGAAGAGAAGGTAGAAGTCAACAGATTCGGAAGATTTTTTTTGCTCTCCCAGTATGTCGTTACGAAGCAAGGAATCCTAAAAGAAACTATTCAACTCCGATGTGTTCATCTTTGATGCCTAAGATTTTGGAACAATATGAAATCGATGTGTTCATCTTTGATGCCTAAGATTTTGGAACAATATGAAATCGATGTGTTCATCTTTGATGCCTAAGATTTTTGGAACAATATGAAATCGATGTGTTCATCTTTGATGCCTAAGATTTTTTTTGGAACAATATGAAATCGATGTGTTCATCTTTGATGCCTAAGATTTTGGAACAATATGAAATCGATGTGTTCATCTTTGATGCCTAAGATTTTTGGAACAATATGAAATCGATGTGTTCATCTTTGATGCCTAAGATTTTTTTTGGAACAATATGAAATCGATGTGTTCATCTTTAATTACTGCTACGCATTATGATGGAAAAATCTGACTCGCGAGACTTCAAATGTGATGTCTGAAATCGATGTGTTCGTTTTTAATTACTACTACGCAATATGATGGACAATTCGGACTCACGAGACTTCAGATGCTACGCACAAATTGATGCGAACAGTTTAATTACTGCCACACATTATAGTGGGCAATTCGGACTTGTGAAACTTCATTTGTGCTGCGAGAGGCTGCTACCAGTTATGTGTTTTGACAGATCTTCAGTGGATTTAGCTGACAGATGTTCAATAATGGTGAGCAATTAATTTTTCTCTTGTGGTGTTATATTTTTGAGAAATGTTTTTTTTTGTCAATTGTACATGTATATATAAAGAGAAAATTTTTTTTTAAGATGAGAATTAATTTTTATTTGAAAATTTTAAAAAAAAATAATAAAATAAAATAAGATAAATTAATTCAAAAAAAAAATATAATAATAATAAATAAATAAAAATAAAAATAAAATAAAGAAGAAAAGTGAATAATAGGGAAATTTTAGGCTATGCCTTCTTAGTTGTGCTGTGAAAAATTGTGTAGGTTTATGATAACATGAAACTTAAGAAAAAAATTATTATTATGAAATGAATACATTTTTGAGTGGTGTTATCTCACTGTATTGATAATTATGAAATCAATATTTTGAATGGTATTTTTTTTATTGTATTTTGAATAATATTTGTTGTTTGAAATAAATATTGGTGTGTACATAGATATCCTTGTTTTCTTTGATATTTTCTCTTCTTTATTTCTCTTTAAGTGATTTATAGATGCAGATTCTAAATTATCATAATTATATATTTTTTTTCGGAAAACAGTTGTTATTTACATTCATATTATCTCTTTAAAATCCTGATTTGCAATGTTGAACGTTAAATAAGTGGAATCTGAGATATTGCGATGCTCCTTTATTTAAATTATTGCTAAGTTTAAAAGAAAACAATTTTCTTTTGGGTAATATCCAGAACAATCTTTCACAACGCGGATTGGGATATTATCTTAATAATATTACTTTATTAATACTAACCACTATCTTTCGCGGACCTTGTAATGCGGTGGAATTTTCATCACAACAAACCATATGACAAATCATTTTGCATTCAGTTCATTTATCACTCTATTATGTACGTCTCATTCCACATGGCTCTTTAAAAAAAGAAGAAAAAACATATTAATTAATGTAATTAGTTTCAAAAGAGTGGTAGCAGTTTTTTTTCGCTTGAAAAAAGATAAGTCATTTTAGTCTTAGAGTAAAGAAAAAGAATAGAGATGAAGTTTGATTTCTGTTGATGATTGTAAAACTGTAACCCTAAAATCTGCTGTATTCGGCCCAAACACAACCACGTGCTTTTACGAAAAGAACATTTTCAGTAATACTAATGCAGTTTTTTATTCATAATACAATGGAATGCTATTTTAGAATGAATAAATATAAATAAGGGCCTGTGCAAATGTAAAGTTATAAACTTTTTCGTGGACTCCTCTCTCCCGTAGTGATATCATACGCTATCATCCATCAACCCCCCCCCCTCTCCAGTAATGATATCGTTATCAAAGTGTAATTTTATTTTTATATTTTTAGGAATCTACTTCTTTTGGTTGGAGTCATATACAAAATTGGTTACATTTAATTTTCGCATATTTTATTGATTCAAATGAAGAGAAGTCGATAAAATATAGCTTTATATCAAATAACACTTAAAATAAATAGTTACCATTTAAAAGTATTTTATAATAGCTTTTTGTTACATAATGCATTCAACAGTAATAAAGTCTTGTTGCACTTGCCCCGAACCGGGGAGGGGTGGGGTATAGATAGGAATTCTTATAAACAAAACAAGTGAACAACATTCTTTCTCTTTCTCTTTTATTTATTAGTATTCACAAACCTCATTTCAAATACACTTCACATATGGTTTCTCGTACCTTGATTACATATATCCATGCACAAATAAAGAAGAATGGGAGTGTCCCAACGCATATTCACAGTATCCGCAAAGAAACTCTTCGAGAGGGTTAAATTCTGATAAGGATTGGCCGACGCGTTTTCACGTAACTTGGCGATAATTATACTTGGCGAGCGATAGATGCTTCCGTCGAGGAGTTTGATTTCCTTCCGAACCCAGTACAAAGTAACTTTTCTCTTGCAGCATTGCATTGGATGGAACGTGTCTTACTGAAAGCTGTACTCATTAAAAGTTTTTAAACACAAATTTTTACTTTGTTCTCGGTTTACTTTGTACTCGGCTGTGTGAAAAATTGGTTTAAAAAAATTAACAAATAATATTTAGCAGTAAAAATGTTCAAAAGGACTGCAATGGGAAACGGGATAGGAACTACTCAAGTAATGATTAGAATTTTGAAAATCTGAGTGTCAGATAAATCAGGAGAGACTTTGGGGTACTTTCAAGAAAGTTTTGAGCCTCGTAAGTGCCGTAGATTTTGTTAGCCATCGCACAAAAACATACATGCACACAGACAGAGCGTTTAGTTATTATATTACACTGTTAAAAAAATTCTGAAATTCACGAACATTTTTTTCCTGAATTTCACAGAAAAGCTCCCTTTTAACAAAAAAAGGGTATTTTCCGTTACAAATCACAAAATTCCATCATATTTCCTGAAAATAACGAAACGGATGGAAATAAAAACAAAAAATGGAGACACTCCGTTGTGTGGGGAGATCCATGGCCGAGTGGTCAAGGCACCATACCGCTAATCGCCTGCTAGCGCAGATTGTGGGTTGGAGTCCCATTGGCGCCATGGGATAATGAAGCATAAAAAATTCCTTTAAAATTACATTTTTTCTGTTTATTTTTCTCTTTTTTTCTTATTAAAAATCTTTTAATTTATTAGCCGAAAAATAAATAAAGAAAGAAATAAATAGTGTACGACAATTTCAAAAAAATGTCTCTCTCTCTCTCTCTCTCTCTCTCTCTCTATATATATATATATATATTGTAAAAAAAAATTGTTAATAAAAAATTTTTTATTAAAAATAAAACAGTGGTTTTAAACAGTGATTTTTTTTAATTTAAACTATTTAAAAATTTTTAAATGATTTTAAAAAATAAAAAGTATTATGCATCAGTCTAAAATAATTCGTTTATAAACATTCTAAGGAATATATTTGAAAGGAAATCTTTAAAAAGCACAACCGATTTTCCCACTAACTCATAAAAGACTTACTTTGTACCGTTCAGCATCAGCAACTTTGGCTCAGTTTGTAAGAATTTGTTCCGCAATCTGAAGGTCCCGAGTTCGATCCTGAGGACGGCGTGAACTAAATTATCCAAAATAACAATTAAGTAAAATAACATAGCAGCTTAAAATCCCTCGGTGATTTCGAATTCTTTGAAGATTAATCGGGTAAATCATTTTTAAAAATTATATTAAATTATTACTGTTATAAATCAAACTTTGTAACGGAATGTTACTGATTCTTACACCGGAGTTTTCCCTTCTTGTATTTCCCACAACGGAAAATCTACTAACGGAACGGTAAAAGTTCGGCTACATTGCTGCCGGTAGTTTCACCTGGAATTCACAGATTTATTTTTAACAGTGTAGTGTAGGTCACTGTGGATATTAAAAATAATTCCTTTACTGCTGATTCATTAGTTTTATGGTTTTTGCTATTTTTACATTCAATTTAAAATAGATAAGACCATGATGCGTACAAAAATCTGTAATATTGAAAAAATTGACAAAAAACCGATGTTAAACACACAAAAAAATCGTTAAAAACCACATCGAAAATCGTACTGAAAATCGCAATGAAAAAAATCACTGAAACTGAAAAATCATACCAGACAAAATTTAGTCGCACGAATTCCGAATAAACTTTATTGAAAAAAGAAAAAAAAATTACTATATTGAGTGGAAAGACTGAAACCATATTCCTTTCACTAATATGGAAAAATCGCCTCGAAACATAAAAAGCGTTAAAAATCACCTAAAGAATTAAATTAAAAAATTCTAATCAAAAAATCAATAATAGGGCTTCGAGGTGCAAAAGTACATGTATAGAGGTACCTTCCCTCCAAATTTTGTAACTCTACATGCAACGGTCTCTTCAGAACAGCGCTGACACACGCACATACTTGTCTCTTTATTATTATAGATTATTGTGAATATCCTAATTAATAACTTTATTGCTGATTCATTAATTTTATGTTTTTTGCTTTTCTTACATGCAATTCAAGAATAGATAAGATCATGATGCATACAAAAAACTATAATTTTGAAAAAAAAAAAAAAAAAAGACAAAAAATCGATTCTAAACGCATAAATAACCGCTAAAAATCACATCGAAAATCCCATTAAAAATGACTGAAATTGAAACATCATAGCAGACAAAATTTAGTTCTTTAGGCTGAAATTTTTGAATCAATTTTGTTTTTTTCGTTGTTTTTTATTATTGCCAAAAAATAGCCGCAAAATGCGAAAAAAAAACAACAACTAAAAATCGCATTAAAAAAATTCGCTAAAAATAAAAAATAATCACCCCACGAATTTCGAATAAATTTTATTGAAAAGAGAAAAAAAAATTACTATATTGAGTTAAAAGAATAAAACCGTATTCCTTTCACCAATATGGAAAAATCGCCTCGAAACATAAAAAGAGCGCTAAAAATCGCCTAAAAAAGTAAATAAAAAAATTCTAACCAAAAATAAAAAATCTGGCTTCGAGATGCAAAACTACGTGTATAGAGGTATCTTTCCTATAAATTTTGTAACTCTACACGCAGCGGTCTCTTCAGAACAACGCTGACACACACAGATACTTGTCTCTTTATTATTATAGATGATGGGTAAGTAAAAAGGAGAAATTTTGATTGGATAAAAAATGATACCGATATCGAAGACAACCCATCCCCTCTCTTTAGCGATATCATTATGCAAGACCCCTTTCCCCTAAAATGATAACGTTTATATATGCACAGCCCCCTGCTTGTTTTGTTTGGGCCAAATGTCGGCATATTTAAATTTGAGGATAACCGAATTTATATTGCAAACTATTTTTACGGCATACTGCATCTATATTCTTTCTCTTTACGAGCAAAATGGAATCGACCATTTAAATCTCGTCTGCAGTAATGTGACTTTTTAGATTTATTATTAAACAAAATGCAGTAATTTTGGAGTTTAGTAATGCTCATTAAAAATGTATGTAGGTCATATATATTTCAATGGTCTGAACAAATAAAAAACATTTTCAAGTATAACAGCATCGAAGCAGAAAATGTGATTAAGGCTGTTCTTAAATCAAAAAGGGCAAATTTATGATAGAAGACTTACTTTATTTTTGCTCGGAAATGCATGCAACTAGTAGGTATTGTTGTTCAGAAACTGCCTAATCGCATTCAGTTTCCCTTTTTTTTTTTTTTTTTTTTTTTACAAACACAATAGATATTTCAGGAAATGCTATCAAGGTTGGTGTTTTGAACCGAATTTCCTGATGACAGTAGGAAAATCATTCAAAGGATTCATTGGCTCATTCAATCATTGGGTGGAATACGCGATTGTCACGTGATCAATTCCGCCTATAAATCAATAGGTAATTTATTAATCACAAAATCGAAAGCAGAGTTCGATGCCAAATCGCTTCCATAATCAGGTTTTCCAATTTTATATTTTTTCGTTGAAAAAAGGAATTTCTAAATGTGTCAAAACGTTTAGCGCTTGTTGAGCAGAGCAGCTGAGAACAGCCTTAAAATGGGAATACTATAAAACTGTCTATCTCACAAATGTATCCAAATTTCGTGGATTATTTATTATTTTTACGAAATTTACCGTGTGGGATATAACATATGTTTTTTCTTGTTCTGCATTGGATAGCTGCGACCAGTCTATACAAAGATCATTTTTTACATTTTCGATTTCGTTTACAAGTACTTAATGAGGACACTTTCATTTTCAAAATCGGCTTCGAAAGTGAAAGCATCCTCATAAAAAAAATTTAAGAAAATTCGCAATCAAAATCGAAAACGTAAAAAAACTAGTCGTTGGGGGCCACCGTAATACTTACCCATCATGCATATGTATATGAAAATAAAACATGTGAAAACTATTTATACAATGCATTGCAATTCATAAACAAAATTTATATATTGTTAATATACATAGCAATGCTATATTAAAGAACTGCTGATGTACAAATATCGACAAATTATATAAAACGCCAAACTACTCAAGTAGTACCGAACTGCGTAAAAGAAACATCCTTATAACTACAAAAATAATAATTCTATTAACTAACAATTAACTGCGCCGAATTAAGCGTCTCATTTCCAATTAAAATATACCTCTGAATTGAAATTTGAATGAAATACAGGGTCATGAAAAATCGAAGAATGTGGAAAACAGGATTACAAATATCTCGGCAACTAATAATCCGATCGACTTCGTTCTATATGCAAAATATGTGTTGTTTTATTGCCTTTTACGTCCATTCCTTAGAACAAAAAAAATTCGAAAATTTTTATATACCTTTCATCAGAACGAATTTTTCGAGAGTCCGAAAAAAATAGTTCCGGATAATCGAGGTTGCTTATATTAAATAGGCTTCGTCCCATTTTTACATACTAACAACATACAAAATTTCAAGTCTCTATCTCAATTTGTTCGGGAGATTGAGCGTTTACAGACAGATAGACAGACAGACAGACAAACTGACAGACATACAGACAGACAGACGGACAGCAAAATTTTTTTTCTAAAAAATATGTTTTTCGGAATCTATACTATCTAAAACGTGTAAATCCGTCAAAATTTTTTTTCCGATTTTCAAAACGATTGCAAGATTTACCCTATACTACGTATGATGGGTAAGTAACAAACAAACAAAAAAACTTTTATACAGATCGACCTCAGCTATTTATGAAAACAGTGGCGTAGCTAAGGGGGGGCAAGGGGGACGTCCGCCCCGGGCGCCGAGGCCTAGGGGTGCCAAATTGAGAGAAATTGTTATATATCTATATTGGGGTGGGGGCGCAAAATTTCTTGCTGGCCCCGGGCGCCAAAAAACATAGTTACGCTACTGTATGAAAATAGATAAATAAATAATGAAAATATTGAAATTCAAACGAATTATCTTTATAAGTTTCTTCCATAGGTTCATCAACAGATAGCGGGTCTTTTCACGTAACTGAAGTAGCCCCTTAATAGTGAACACACACAAACAGTAAGTAATAATTACTTTATGTCTATTGAAAAAAATGAGTAATTTTAACATCGTCATTTGATTTTTTTGTAATTTTAACTATATGTTTTTTTTTTTGTAAATTTTACCTTATTCCTCTTGTTATTTAGCTTTATTTCTCATATTACATTATTCTTAAGATTTTAAATAGATATTAATTAATATTCGAAAAAAAAAATAATAAACGATCTTTTTAAAATTGAAATAAAAAGAAGCGGATCCATTCGTCCAGTAAAATTATGTAAACATTCATCAACAAGTTCAATCTGGCCTTTGTGCGTAATGCCGTTAAAAGAAAGAAAAAAAAAATTCAAAACAAAATATTCGTGAAAACGTGTAAGGAATTAAATATCCGAGATTCCAGTTAGCGATGCCTCCGTTAACCTCTGCCATTTTGATTGACAGTCGTGTTTTGTTTATTTTCTTTATTCGCTCGGATCGTTTACCAATATGAAAAATATTTTTTTGTCATGATGTATCACATACAATGTGTTGTCGTTTGATTCAGTGGTTATTGTTTTCAGTGACAAAAATGTAATGTTCCCCACATGTGATATATCCACAAGAAAAGGAGGGGGAGGGAGAGGGGCAAATGCTCTTTGTTAAAAATTTTCTTATTTTTGATTATTTTGAAATACATATATATGTATATATATATATTTTTTTTTCAAATAACTTATAAAATTATGCTCCGGCAGCACTTTACCATTAAAATAATTTGCTATGAATACAATTTAATACTTCGATTAGTAGAAATGCAGTTTAGAATGAGTTAAAGATAATTTTCTTTATCATGTTTTAAAAACATCTTTGGTTGTATAAAACAAAAATATTTTTAAAAGATTGATTTCTTTGTTTTTACATCTTTTTACGTTCAATCTTATAGACGCTGACAGATTAAACGGGAAAGCTTCAATTCGGAAATATTTCTACTTTTCTAGTTAAAATCATTATATTTGTAAATTTCCTAATCCTACAAAATACTAAAACAAATATTTTAAATAAAAAAATTTGAAAGGAGTTATAAATATTGCACAAAATCTCTATAAATACAAATTTAATTATTTTTAATTGGCAAAATCCTTTTAAAATTCCCTAAATGATTATGTAAAACTTCTAATATAGTAATATGATTATTCATCAATTTGGAATCAAACAGTTTTTTTTTTTTCATTTTTCATTAATGGATAATATCTTGAGTTATAAGCGATTGTAGTTGCATGACCGCAGTTTTTCCCTCTCTCTCACGTGTCACATCCGGATATTTGGCACCTACTTTGTCAGTATTTTCTGAAAGCCTTTATTGAAAATTTAAGTAAACAATAGATCGATTACACATTTTTTTTTTCTTTTTAAAGAGTATCTACTAATTTCATGAGTTTCAAAATAGAAATGGTTTAAAAAATTTGTCAGAAAGTAGCCAGTTTGTATTGTGAACAAGCAGTCTTAAGGCTGATCATCAGTCAGGCTGGAAATTCCCCTCGCTAATGCTAAATCAATGGGCTTGGAATGCATCCGTATATTTCAACATTCTCCTTGGAAAATTAAATTCGTTCTGACTGATAACAAAAGCCAGGATATAAATTTCCTTCTTTAATGCTAAACCTTGGAATGCATCCGCATTTTTCAAAATTCTCATCGGAAAATTAAACTTGTTCTCGTTGATAACAAAAACCAGGGCGCAAATTTTACTCTTTGATGTTAAGCAATGGAATACATCCGTATTTTTCAAAATTCTCCTCGAAAATTAAATTAGTGCTGAGTGATAACAAAAGGCAGGATAAAAAATTTCCCCTTTAATACTAAACCTTGGAATGCATCCGTATTTTTTAAAATTCTCCTGGGAAAATTAAATTCCTGCTGACTAATAACAAAAACCAGGGCTCAAATTTTATTTTTCAGTGTTAAGCAATGGAATGCATCCGTATTTTTAAAAATTCTCCTCGAAAATTAAATTAGTCCTGAGTGATAACAAAAAGCAGGATATAAAATTTTCCCTTTAATACTAAACCTTGGAATGCATCCGTATTTTTCAAAATTCTCCTCGGAAAATTAAATTCCTGCTTACTGATAACAAAAGCATGCGCGTAGCCAGGGGGGGTGCCCTGGGTGCCCGGGCACCCCCCCCCCCCCCCCCCCCCGCTGGCGCAGATCCAAGATTGATTATTTTAAAAAGTCAAAATTTATAAAAGAAAAAAGAAGAAAAATGTAAGCAAAGTTAGTTCAATTAGTTAATCAAAACTAACAGTCTATGTTTTGAAATGTGATAAAAGAAGAGAGCTTGATTCTTTCTTTTTTTCTTTTTAAGAAAATTATTTTATTCATCTTTTTAAAAACTAGAATATTTACTAGAATCTGTATTAATCACAGTAAATCAAAAAAGTTAGTTTTATAATCCCAATTTGATGTCGTTTCTTTATGGAATTTTTTAAACACCTTTCTATTGCATGCATATTTCCATAAAAAATTAGAGTAAATTCTCGACAAGGATAGAAACTACTATTTATATATTTGCTTTTGTTATCTAAAGTCTAGATAGGAGCAACAAAAAAACTGAAAGGAAATACAGATGTGAAACGATAATTCCACCATGTGATTAGCCTGGAGAATGGAGGGGGTGGAAGGTTGTACAAATTAGAGATGAGACAGGCTCAGTCCCAGCACGAAAGCCCGAGCCCAATCCCGGGTCCGAAGCGGGCACGGGCTCTATTTTCATTTTAGTGTTCGAGCCCGCTGGGGCTCGGGCTCTATTTTCATTTTAGTATTCGGGCCCGGGGCGGGGGGCTCGGGCTCATTCTTTCTGAGAATTAAAAAACATTTATGTGTAGAAGAGATTGAAAGAACTCCTAAACTCCCTTTTCCTTTTAAAATTATTTATACTTTTTCAAGTCATTTCAGTGTTATTTTGATCAAAACGAAAGAAAAATAAAAATAATTTTTTTATATATATTTCAATAGTTGATTGTTGCTTCAAAAGAAAATTTGTGATGCATGGAGATTTATGTCTACTGTATTTCCATCGACGATTAATTGATAAGGCGCTTATCAAAAACAGCATAAATAATAAATTAGCTTTTCGTTGGATTTTCGTTTGAGGCAGAGGATATTTTTTAATTCGATCGTTTATTTATTTATTTTGTTAGAGAATGATTTCTTCGTTTTTGATGCAGACTAAATGCTTGAGATTTGCAAATTATTTGATTGTGCACGAATCATAATCGTTCTTCATATAATAACAGCATTGTGATTTGTTTTGTTTGTCATCATGAATTTTGTTTATGCTGAGGATTTCCCTTCGTAAGTATACATATTTTACATGTAGTTCCGATTGAAAACATTCGATTAATGTTTCTTCTTTTCACATAGAAACAACGGAACTTTAAGATAACTGTATCAATGTTTTAATTTGCGTTGATTTTAAGGTTCTCGTCAGTCATGGATAATTGTTAAGAGAAATGAATTGATTATAGATAAATGTACAGGGGATGTAGTGGAGGGTATACTGGGGTATACGCCGTATACCTTCTGAATTTTTTTTAAAGGAACACCGTATAAACTTCTGTTTCTCATGAAACCTATAGGATGTAACTCTCTAGACTCTAGAGTATACTCTGTGCCTTGAGCATATACCCTCTGCGTCGATCGTGTAACCTGTGGTTTTTTTACGACTACACCCCTGAAGATGTACTCTTTTTATAGAAAATTGAAAACGTTTTTTGATTCTTCAGCATACAAATAGTAATTTCTATAAACACTATCCATTTACTCATTACACTTCTTTAATATGTCCATCAAATTTTCTTCTTAAAGGACAAGAAATATGGGAATCATTTTAGGTATGAAATGGTATGAGATACCAAATTGCTCTTTTCATAAGCTTGAATTTAAATTTTTATTTAATAGTAAATTTTATAATAATTTTTTTAAAATGGGATATCACATTTGAAACAATTTTTAAATATCAGTAAATCTTTTATTTATTTATTTATTTATTTTTGTATACTTTTTGTATCGGGCTCGGGTGGGCTCGGGCTCCAATGTACTAAAAATCTTTCGGGCGCGGGTTTCAAAAATCGAGCCCGAACTCATCTCTAGTACAAATCTGTGCTTCCTCTGAAAATAAGAAATGATGCTACGCAAAATTTAAATTAATATGGAGGTTGGTCTGTTGGTTTGCTAAATTTCGTTTTTTGGGATCATATTTTGACATTCGTACGGGCTCATTTTTTTTAGCGTGGAAATTTTATTTATTCATGAGTAGAAAATATAAGAGCTATTTTTCACTTTAAATTGCATACTACAAGTTATTTTAATGCTACTTTGATCAAAATGATGGGGGGAATTAAAGTCGTACTTATTTATTTTAGTATTTCATTGCTGTTTGAAATGAAAACTTGTGATAATTACAGATTTATGTTTACGGATATCTTTATTTTATATCTATCATGTTTTATCTATATTTTTATATCTTTTACTTATCCATTAGCAGCGTCGTGCGAAAGGGGGATCGTAGGGTGCAGCTGCCCCGGCGTGGAACTTTAGGGGGTGCCAAATTTATACTACCAACGTCATTTTTGGCTTGTTGCAAGAAAAAGTTGGGTGGAGGGGGCGCCAAATTGTAACTTTGCCCCAGGCGCAGCTTTCTCTTCACACGTCCCTGTCCATTAGATTTAGTTTTAAGCAACTTCTCATCCTTCTTCACGCAATGAAAAATTGCGTTTGGGTCTTTTTTAAAAGAAGTTCCACACAATTATACCTTCCGAAAAAAACCTGTCTAAAACGGAAATTTGATAGGTTTTATGGGGCTCCGTTTTATTAGGTTTTATTACATAAGATGTTGTTTATACCCAACATGTTCAGGTTAAAAAATTTGGGCACCCCCCCGTTCAAAAGGCTGGCTACGCCTATGAAAAGTCGGGTCGTAAATCTTATTCTTTAATGTTAAACCATAGAATATTCCGTATTTTTAAAATTTTTCCTCTGAAAATTAAATTAGTCCTGAGTAATAACAAAAGGCAGGATATAAAATTTTCCCTTTAATTCTATATCTTGGAATGCATCCGCATTTTTCAAAATTCTCCTCGGAAAATTAAATTCCTGCTGACTGATAACAAAAACCAGGTCGTAAATCTTATTCTTTAATGTTAAATAATGAATAATCCGTATTTTTAAAATTTTTCCTTCGAAAATTAAATTAGTCCTGAGTGATAACAAAAGGCAGGATATAAAATTTCCCCTTTAATTCTATATCTTGGAATGCATCCGTGTTTTTTAAAATTCTCCTGGGAAAATTAAGTTCTTGCTGACTGATAACAAAAACCAGGGCGCAAATTTTATTTTTGAGTGTTAAGCAATGGAATACATCAGTATTTTTCAAAATTCTCCTCGAAAATTAAATTAGTCCTGAGTGATAACAAAAAGCAGGATATAAAATTTCCCCTTTAATGCTAAACCTAGGAATGCATCGGTATTTTTCAAAATTCCCCTGGGAAAATTAAATTTGTCCTGACTGATAACAAAAATCATTGTCGCAAATTTTATTCTTTAGTGTTAAACTATGGAATAATCCGTATTTTAAAAAATTTTCTCAGAAAATTAAATTAGTCCTGACTGATAACAAAAGCTAAGACCCAAATTTTCCTCTTTCAACTAAACCTTGAAATGCATCCGCATTTTTCTTTCTCCTTTCTTTCTCCATTTAATTCTCCTCGGAAAATTAAGTTGCTTCTAATAACAAAAGCCAAGACATAAATTTTTATATTAATGTTAAACCATGGAATAATCCGTATTTTTAAATTTTTTCCTCGGAAAATTAAATTAGTCCTGACTGATAACAAAAGCTAGGAAGAAATTTTCCTCTTTCATGCTAACCCTTGAAATGTATCCGATTTTTTCAAAATTCTCCTTGGAAAATTAAGTTGCTCCTGATAACAAAACCCAGGACATACATTTTTATATTTAATGCTAAACTTTGGAAAGCATCCGTATTTTTAAAAATTCTCTTTGGAAAATTAAATTCTTCCTGACTGTCAATAAAGGCAAGGATGCCAAAATATTCTTTTTAATCCTAACCTTCGAAAACATCCATATTTTTTTTCAAAATTCTCCTTGGAAAATTAAATTTGTTCTAAGTCAGGACGAAATTTTTTTTCTTTAATGCTAAACCCTGAAATACATCCGTATATTTTCCAAAATTCTCTTCGGAAAATCAAGATTTTTAGCATTTGTTTTCTGCTAGGCTCTTTTTGAAGAATCTTTCTTTCTTTTTTGTTGGATAAAATATTTCTAAAATATATATTTTAATTTATATTTTAAGTGTAACAGCAGGCGAGTTGTAAGTAAAAATTTAATATTTTAAATAAAACTAACATTATGTTTTAAGAATATATTTTGTCAAATAAAAAAGAAAGATTTTTCAAGAAGTACACTGTTAAAAATTTCGTGCTACTTTGAACCAAGATTTGGTGCTCGCAGCTATTTACCAGCTGCAGGATGGTTCAATCGAAGCTCCAAATCTTGGAACGAGTTTACACCATTTTATTCGAAAAAATGGTACTATGGTTCAACCGAAGTTCCAAATCTTGGAACAAGATTTCACCGTCTTATGGTGGCAGCTACTAAGCACCAAATTTCGGTTCAAAGTAGCACAAAATTTTTAACAGTGTAGCATACAGAAAACAAAAGGTCCGCGCACTGGTCCTCTTAAAAAAAAAAAAAAAAAAAAAAAAAAAAAAAAAAAACAGCAAACATACATGCCAACATCTAGATTAAAGTTATTTTCAAGAAATAATTTTCGTAATTTTCATTTAATTTTGCATTGTAAGTATATTTTTTGCTTATTATCCGAACATTAAGAAACTTTATATTATAAATCTTTATAAATCTATAATAATAAAGATATAGACCGGGAGGCAGCAACAGAGAAAATCACCACACCGAGTTCACGAAAGAAAATCTGGGTTTAGTTAAATCTCGATTCGCATATTAAAACACAATTGGTCTGCCAAGTGATATTATAAAACACCCAAAAATTCGATTTTAGCGATCGACTCTTAGGTTTACCATTGTGCTTTCCTGCACATATAAATTATGATAACATGGCGGACTGGGAGCAGGAAAACATAATTGTAAACCTATGAGTCAACCACTAAAATCGGGGTTTCAGGTGCTTTCCAGAAAGATCCGACTTGATAGACCGATTGCATTTTAATATGTGAATCGAGATTTAATTAATCTTAGATTTTCATTCGCGAACTCGATAAGATTATTGTCTGTGCTGCTGTCTTCCGGTCTGTATCTTTATTATTATACATTTGTAAAGATTTATGATATAAACTTTCTTAATGTTCGGATAATAAGCTGAATAATATTACTTACAATGTAAAATTAGAGGAAAATTACGAAAATTGTTCCTTGAAAATTACGTAACTTTAATAAAACTGGATTGTAGTAAAATGTCACTGATTTTTCTTGGTGAAAATGATATGTATTCGATCTAATTATTTTCTCAGGTTTGGACGGACATCATCCTTTTGAACTCTAATTTTCAAGTAGGTGAAGTGAAAAGTCTATGAAAATTACTTTAAAGTAACTTTAAAGAAAAATGATTATTTTTTATTATTTTTATTTTTTTAATGAAATTTCTACAATAAATCCAAATGATGGCAGTGACCCTTACAAAAATGTCTTTTAAAGTTCTATAGAAAAAGTTTTATAGAATAGAATTAAGGCCCATTTTTCTATAAGTTAGTTTAAAAGCTATAGAATTACCTGTAGATGTTTAATAGAAATGTCTGTAGAGAGAAAGTGTTTAATAGAAGTTTAATAGAAATTTCTGCTATACAGACATTTCTATTGAACTTCTATACGGTTAATTCTATAGCTTTTAAACTAGCTTATAGAAAAAAAAGGCTATAATTCCATAGGATTCTGTAAAAGTTTTTCTATAGAATTCTAAAAATAATTTTCGTAAGGGTAGGTTATAGCACTACTGTGGAAAAATTTTAGTCATCACATCTTTAATGACGTCAATTTCGCGTTAAAATTCAAAAGGAAAAATATATTAATTCGATTAACTAGCGTTGAAGCCTGTTTTCAAGGGCAGTGAAAGGTTTTTTACAAATTGGAAATTTAAAAAGCGAACTTATATGCTAATTCATTTAAAATAAACAGCTCTCTATATATGAGTCGAAGTTATTTTCATAGACTTGTCATTTGACTGACTCTGAAACTGGGGGTTGCACTCTCTAAACGAGGAAGTGGCATAATCCCTGAAAATAAAGATATAGAAAACATGCATTTTCACTGAGAAAAATCAGGGCCTTTTCACTATAATGCAATTACATCAAAGTCGCGTGATTTTCACGTATAATTTTCGTAATTTTAATTTACATTTTGACTGTAAAAATGACTTTCTGCTTATTATAAGAACATTAAGAAGAATATCACAAATCTTTTTAAGGGTGTATTCCAATCCAAACTGCTTATTTTCTGATTTATTTTTAAATTCATTTTTACTGTCAAACGCACCAAACTGGCAAATTCTGTTATTTAGAAACTACTCCAGGTGCCGTGTTTGGCGATTTTTTGATAAAAGCAGAAAATATTGAAAAAAAAAAAAAAAAAAAAAAAAAAAAAAAGCTGTTTTGCGTTTTTAACCGAATTTTCGAAGTGCGAGATCTGGGGAACGAAAAAAAGGCTGCTACTGAGAAAAGAAGTGTTTATAAAACAAATTCTAATGAATTGAACGAAAAAGAAAATCCCTCGGCATCTTATACGTCTCTTCAAAAATCATCTCAGCAAGTTTCATGTCCTTACCTTTAAAAATGAGTCTGAAAATGTATCGGAAAATTTCGAGTTGTTGAGAATGAAAAAGTGTTTTTTCGGATACAACCTTAAATCTATAATAATAAATATAGATGTTTGTGTGCGCGTCTGTATTCTGTTTATTTAAAGATCACTTCCCGCAGAGCTATAAGTTTCGGATGGAAAGCGACTGCATGTTTAAAAAAGTTATGCACCTCGAAGCAGGTTTTTGAATATTTTGATTAAATTTTTTTATGCGATTTTTATAGATTTTTTCACATTAGATAAAAGGATAAAGTTTCAATCTATTAGGTCAATACAGTACATTTGATCCTCATTTCAGTAAAGTTTATTCGGTGTTCGTACAACAAATTTTGAAATTGTCATGCGATTTACAGTTTGTTCGTGTTTCGAAGTAGTTTTTTTTTCTGGCATTTGGGAAAAGAACCTGTTTTCAATAACTTGAAACAATATAGTAAATTTTATCATCTGCGATTTTGAAAAAATATTCGAAATTTTTATGGAATTTTTGTATTTGTTCGCGTTTTGGGGCGATATTTTGATATTTTGTTTTTCTAAAACTGAAAAAACTTTCTGGTAAATTTTTCTAGTAGTGATATTAAATTTAAGCTGAAAAAAAAAAAAAAATACCAAATAGGTTTCGATAAAAAAAAGGAAGATAGGCGAAAAAAGTTTAATCTGAGTAAAGAAAAAAAAAAGTTCGCCTGAATCGAGATTGGAGGTGGCATATAGCTGTCACCGGTGTACGCTGCCGAATGCAGTGGGCCTCCTCAACCCCAGATTCGTTGGTTAAAACGATCAGCGAAGCGTGTAAAACTGCAAGTATAAAACAAAATGATATTTTAATTTTAATTTAATTTACTTTTTATCTTTTTAACACAATCATAAGATCTTTCATAGTGGATTTGCAACATATTACATTGCATTTAAAAATAAATAAGTAAATAAATAAATAAATGCAGCTAACTTCCTCCTTCTGATTTTTAATTATTTGAAAGTTACTATCTTCTTATATAAAAATAATAATGTATTAATTTACTTTACTTATATCTAACCTAATTTATTAGCATGATTTTTCTTTATAAAATTAGTTGCGGCTCTATTAATTCTTGATATATGTATATTTCAAATATGAAAGCTTCAATACGGATATTTAGTATTTTGGCAATGCATTCATTCACCAAGTTTAAATGAATATCTGGCATCTGCCACGTTCAAAATATTTTTTAAAAGAAAATATCTGTTTATAAATTATTAACCATTATTAAGTTTGAAAACAAATATTTCAAATCAATTTGATTTTTTTCAACAATAAAAAATAATTGTAATTGCAATTGTTATAAAAATTTAGCTATAATATAATAGTTATTCTTTCATTACCAATTTGGCGAAAGTTTATTTCATACAAACTATGAAATAGTTCCAAGAATTGTTTACCCTCAGATGGCCCACTACTGAAGTGAAATTCTATGACATGTTTACGCTCTGCTTTCGTTGCCACGAGCCAAGCAACAAATTTACAATTAGCTATCTTTCTGACGTCAGTTGGTGTAAGAAAATCGTCTGCTGTCACAAGTTATGTTTATTTAGGTTTAAATATCACCATACTTTATCAATGAATAGGATATTTTTAAATGAGTTTATTTATGCAAAAATAATAGTTCTTTTTTCAACCATGCATTATAAGAATATTTTTTTTTTCATAAGCGTTCCTCTTAAAAGTTCATTCTAAAGTATAATTAAATGAAAATATTATCGAATTATTTTTGTCTGATTTTATGAAATTTGATTTTATTTGATTTAATGATTTAAAAAAAAATGATTATGTGTTTAAAATCTGTTTTATTTTCAAGGGTACTAATAATAAAAGTTCTTTGTTTTTGATGAGTTATTTTTCCTTCTACTGATTTACTTCTCTGGCTTTCCCTTAACAATTCCTAACATAACAAGTGTTTGTCTGACCGTGTCTAACTTTCGTAAATGTACTCGGATTGAGATGTGATTGATATACATGTATGTTATTTGTATGTGTATGTGTGTTTTAATACATGTATGTTATTTAGGTTTATCATATCAAAAACTACAGTGTCTCACATAAGTGATGGGACACTTGTGCTTTACAAAAGGAAACTAATCAAATAAATTAAAAAAGCATGTACACATTTTTTTTTGTGGGTGTGTTTCATACTTAAATTTAGTAAAGATTATTACATAACATACATTTTGTCAAAATATTAAAATATTAATTTAATAAAAGTACAAATGTTTAGAACGGAGCAAAAAATAGCTCACATAAGTGATGGGACACCATTATATATGCAACAAAAATCGTCTGAAATAAGCAATAAAAATATTTTTGGGGGTTTTATTTTTACTTAAAAGCAATTGGCAATAATTTATAAAATCGTCTGCAGTATTTCTCTCCAGTTTGTTTTGGAATTTTTCTGTTTTTTAGCTCTGTGTAGCCATGAATGCTAAACGAAAAGAAACTTCGCCTGAAATTCGAAAATTAGTTATTAATTTGCATATTGAACGTGGAAAATCTATTAGAAAAACTGCTGAAACAGTTAACTTGAGTCGTTCAACAGTTTTCAATATCATTAAACGATATAAAAAGAATCATATGATTCAGGATAAAAGAAGACCTGGCCGACCATCAAAGCTATCCAATGGAATAAGCGAATTATCGTTCGAAATATTAAAAAAAAATCCAAGAAATAGTGCTTCAAAAGTTGCTGCTGATTTACAAGCATTATATGGAATAATTGTTAATCCTGAGACTATTAGAAGAGTAATTCGATCTGCTGGATATCACGGTAGAGTAGCCAGGAAAAAATTCTTCGTAAGTGAAAAGAATAGAAAACTCAGACTAGCTTTCGCAAAATCCAACATAAATAAGAATTCTGATTACTGGAATAAAGTTATATTTGCTAATGAGAGTAAATTTAATATATTTGGTTCTGACGGTAGAATCTTGGTGTGGAGAAAACCCAGGGAAGAATTTCGCAAACAGAACTTGGTACCAACAGTAAAACATGGTGGAGGAGGAGTTATGGTATGGGGTTGTATGTCATACGCTGGAGTTGGTAATCTTGTTTTTATTGACAGTATAATGGATCAGTACAAGTATATTGATATTTTAAAGCAAAATTTGAAATCTTCAGCACGAAAATTGAACCTTCATAACGATTTTAAATTCTACCAGGACAATGACCCCAAGCACACTGCTCTGAACGTTAGACTCTGGCTGCTATATAACTGTCCTGAAATAATAAAAACACCACCACAATCTCCAGACTTAAATCCCATAGAGAATATTTGGCAAGAATTGGAATCAAGAATTCGCAAACACACCATTTTTTCAAAACAACAACTAAAATCGGTGCTTCAAGAAGAATGGGGTAAAATCACTCCAGAAATCACAAAAAAATTAGTCGAATCCATCCGAAAAAGATTAAATCATGTTTTAAAAGTAAAAGGAAACCCAACAAAATATTAAAACCTTTTAAAAAGTAAAATTTTTGGATAAATATTTGATGGAAAAGTAAGTGTCCCATCACTTATGTAAGCCATTTTTTGCTCCGTTCTGAACAATTTTATTTTTACTAAATTAATATTTTAATATTTTGACAAAATGTATGTTATGTAATAATTGTTACTAACTTTAAATATGAAACACACCCAAAAAATTTTTGCACATGTTTGTTTATTTATTTTATTGCAGTTTCTTTTTATAAAGCACAAGTGTCCCATCACTTTTGTGAGACACTGTATGTTGAAAAAGAAGTCGATCGTATCATTTACGTTTATAGGGAAATTCAAAAGAATTTCGTTATATTATGGTCTATAGAGGAAAAATCTTGCATATTGTAGAAAATGTTTGATAATGCTACACACTAATTTCAAACATATCGTAATAGATATTTATCACTAACGTGTTCTGGAACACACTTTCTATACAAGAGAAAATAGAGTAAGTAAAGTATTTATACTTCGTTCACACAGAAATGCGAAGAATTACGTTACATTATGATCTCAGAAGGAGGAGGAGGGAGGAGATCATTTGTAGTATGTTTCGGTATTTTATTATATTTGAAACCTAATGGAATTGATTGAATGGATTGATGTAGTGGAGGGTATACGCGGGTATACATCGTATACCTTCTGGATTTTTTAAAGGAACACTGTATACCCTCTGTTTCTCAAGAAAGCTATAGTATATACATTCTTAGGTATAGCGTCTGCTTTGAGCGTACACCCTCTGCTTTGAGCGTATACCCTCTAGTTTTTCTACGACTACACCACTGATTGATATACATTGCTAAAATGCAGTTCGTCAGGCTTTCTATTTACTATGCAGTGCCTAGCATTTATTATTCGTTTACAAGAGCGTAAAATAGACTATGAACAATACTTGCTGGAAGCAGGGTCCCCGTGAAGGAGGGGGGGGGGGGCAAAGGGGAAAATCTCATTGGCGAGTTCTGAAACACTTGGCAAATTTACAAACTAATCAGCAATTTTTTTAAAACTTTAATAATTTTAAGTTATATGTACTGTCTATTTCTGATAGACTTAACAAAAGTAATAATCTAATTCGGAATATTATTAAACTTTTTACAAATAGGAACTATATTACATTTTCTAATTATGATAATTTGGAAAAATTATAAAACTAAGTTGAAAATACTGAAATTTGACTTGGAAATTAAAGGTTCTCTCCCCACTTAATTAGTCTTAGTTATTAGGCTTTAATTGAAAGTGTATTTTCAACCGTGATATGTATTTTTAAACTTCATATTCACTGTATTACAAGGTGTGTATAAATTGTATGAAATATATTTAAGAGTATACGAAAAAAATCACAGACATTACAGTCTACCGAAAGAAATTGTTGATAATAAATAATGTTCAATGCGTTAAATATTTTTTATATTGTTTTGGATTATTTGGATATCTTATTTTAGTTTAAAATATTCCGACGATGTTGGAAAGTGCTTCGTAATCTATGTCTGGTACACGTTTTTTCGTTTTTGTCACTTTTATTTTATTTTTTCTTTGTTTCATTTACAAATATTTTAAAACATTTAAGGTTTCTTTAGGAATTTTTCATTCCATGGTCTATACGAAATAAACAAAAATAGTTATTAGAAGTAATTACAATAAATCAAATCATTCTTCACAAACGATTAATTTAGGTATTCGAAGCATTGTACATGCATAAAGAACATTTTAGAATAAAATAAATTCTTAAATAACCCACCATTATGTAAATATCTCTAATATTTATCGCATTCTACCTAAAATTCTAGAACAAATTACGCTTTTTAAAATTTGCGTAAATATTTACTATGATTTCTCTTTGAAGTATTGTTAAACGGCGTCTTTATTGGAAACATTCCAAAACAAGATTTGTCCGGAGTGAATCACGTGATCACGTCTTAGTTGTAGGCTTGTAGCTGTTTTCATAGGAATTGTAAACCACTTTTTTTGCCTTTTGTCGTTTTCTTCTTCATTAAAAAACAACAACAAAAAAGCTTAAGTTGAATATAAATTTATCCGAAGTGAGAAAGATTTTGGATATGAATTTTTCATGAGTATCCCTGATTCTTGTAGAAATTTGTCATTATGAGTTAAATAATATTAGAAGTTAAATTTCTGAAATGATAATGAAACCATTTTTCTGTCTTTTTAAATAATTAAAGAAAAGTGGGCGTAAGAATTACATAATCATAACAACTGTGGCTATATTTTGTTATGTACTCATTCGTTTTAAGTGTTTAAATTATGATATAATTCTTGATTTTTCTTTCTGCCTCTGGCTTGAAAATATTCGGATTTATTTGATAGAAAATGGTGTCAGGGATAAAATTGAAACTATGATAGTTATAGTTTCTTTTCTTTTCATTTCCTCTATTTTTCCTCTATTTTCCTCTATTTCCTCTATTTTTAACCCCTTCGCGACAGGAGCCTTTTACAAAATTTTTAATGTTTTGTCATTGGTTTTAAAAAACTGAAATTTATACCTTATTGAATCGATAAAATACTTCAATTAAATAAGGAAATTTTTACAGTAAAATTTTACTGGTAGGAATGATCAAGGATTCTTAAGCTTTTTTGCGGCACCTATATGTGTCGCTCGTCCCCAAGGGTTTATATATTTAAAACTTAAAGAATTTTAAATGAACTTTTTAATGAACCTTATATAGAAAAATTAAACAAAAGTAGTTATCATAAGTAATTACTATAAATCAAACCATTCTTAAAATAAATAAACAAATAAATGAAAATAAAAAATAAATATGTCGCAAATATGCGTAACACTTCCTTTTTCTTATAAGTATTTTTTATAGTAGGTTTGTCCTTATTTATCACAGTATTTGTGTAATAAATTAGGAAAGGACTTCTATTACGTCACATTAGGACTTCTATTCTAATCCGTCACATATAAAGATAGAAATCTATCTATCCTTTATATCGCAGATTGATATGCTGCCACTACCAATATACACTGGTGTCCAAAAGTTAAGCATAATTGGTAATTAAGTAATTATTTTTAAGTAATGAAAGAAATATAAATCGAAATGTGGTGAAACTCCAGGTGTGTAAACAAAATAGTACGCGTCATATATTTTCACGAAGAGTTTTCCCCGAAATCAAACAAAAGACCATCAACAAATTGAAAAAGAACGAAGATCTTTTGGATAACCCTGTCAAAACTAATATAGCAAAAGTGTTCAAACTGCACATTATGATTAATTGGCTTATTGTAATGTACTGTGTTTATTTTTATAAGGATAGCATGTACACTCGTAGAGAAATTAAGGTTTTTATAAAAACAGTCCTAAATTTTTCCAAGTTTTTTGCTTATAATTTGCAGAGTTCTTATTATAAAATAATGTTCTTTTCTGAAAATATGACAAACATCATTGTACACAATACCCTGTCATCAGAATTTAGAAATAATAAAAATTGTATGAAAAATGAGTATGTTTAGTAAATAATTTTTCATTGCGCATGCGTCAACGATATCAAAATGTCATTTGCATATTGTGTTAGCTAAATGTATCGAGCAACTTCTGTAAAAGTTTCAAAAACATAGCTTGAAAATTCTGAAAATGGTCGCCTATAGAATCAACTCAAAATCCGTTATTCCTAAAGGAAGCAAAAAAATCAGGGGTTTTACCTAAATATAGTTGTACGTGCAATATTGTGTAGGCACTAAACAATGGAATACGGATACAGCCCCTCATCTTTTTGCTTCATTTAGGGAATAAAGGATTTTGATCTCATTCTATCAACGATAATTTTCAGAATTTTTAAGCTATGTTTTTGAGACTTTCACAAAAGTTGCTCTATACATTTAACTAACATAATATGCAAATGAAATTTTAATAGCGTTCACGCATGCGCAGTAAAAAATTATTTAGTAAACCTGCTCATTTGTCATACAATTTTTATTATTTTTTAATTCTGATGACAGGGTATTGTGTACAATGATGTTTGTCATTTTTTCAAAAAAGAACATTATTTTATATTAAGAACTCTGCAAATTATAAGCAAAAAACTTAGGATTGTTTTTATAAAAACCTTAATTTCTCTACGAGTATACATGCTATCCTTGTAAAAATTAACACAGTACATTACAATAAGCCAATTAATCATAATGTGCAGTTTGAACGCTTTTGCTACATTAGTTTTGACAGGGTTATCCAAAAGATCTTCGTTCTTTTTCAATTTGTTGACGGTCCCCTGTTCGATTTCGGGGAAAACTCTTCGCGAAAATATGTGACGCGTACTATTTTGTTTACACACCTGGAGTTTCAGCACATTCCAATTCATATTTCTTTCATTACTTAAAAATAATTAATTACCAATTATGCTTAACTTTTGGACACCAGTGTAGATGTGTAATAGCAGACAAGATGTAAAATAAAAAATCCTTGTACTAGGACGCTTCAAATAAATCTTAAACTGAATATTTATTTGCAACACGCTTTAAAATTTACAACAGTTAAGTAAAACAGAATATTTAAGTTTGCAGGCAAGGATATAGCAGATACTGCCCTATGATAAAATTACACTTTGTGATACTATTTAAATACTAGGTTGTTACACTATAACACAATATACCCGTCTTTCTTGAATGTACACAGCAAGGCTTGTCCAATGTTACGACCGCACAGGTCTACCCAAAATATTGACATGTACCTACAGGCTTCTCCTACAAGACGCTTCTTAAATAAAACACAAAGTGCTAACCGCACGATTAACACTTGTATATCTCTAATACGATTCTCCTTGTCTCTGCCCTGCTTTTATTACTCCGCTTTCTTCCTTCCAACTTCTGGGATCGCTCCCTGTATTTCCATCGACTACCTCAACATGTCGTTGTTGATTGCTTGTTCTATGAACAATGATCAAACCGGAACACATTATATTGTTTTAGTACAATCAAATTAATTGGTAAAATCATCATATGAACTGAACATTTCCAACTGAGCAAAAAATTGCCCAGTCCGGGAATCGAAACCAGATCCTTTTCTTAAGAGGACACGACTCTACTGTTTAAGCTAACTGGGCCGACAACCGGCAAGCAATTCTAGGTTTTGGCGTACGGAGTACGCCAATAAATTCTTTCTACCTGTAAGTAACATATTACTTAATCATAAGCCTTCACCCCTCCTCTATTCTCCTTAGAAATATCTTCATTTATTTTCTTAATTTCTTTTTTAACACCGTTCCTGGCCAGATTAATGTAAAAAACTAGGAAATATATGAAGAAATTTAAAGAAGAGGATGGAAAAATGACTTGGCGTACTGCATACCTCCCCTCCCTGCATACCTCAAATTTAGTTGTTTGCCAGCCCCTCCATCTGAGTTTAAGGACGGAAAGAAAAGTGGACATGAGTATTATATAATCATACGAAAATGTGATTATGCATAGTTACGTAATTATTCGCTTCAAGTGTTTGGATTTTGTATAATTCTTGCTTTCTCATTTTTTTCTCCAGTCAAAAATCCTTGGATTTTATTTGGACAAAATGGTGGAAGCGAAAAAATTTAAAAATTTCTCCTTTTTTATATTTTTTATTTTCATTTAATTTATAGAAAACAATAGTAGCGAAAAAATAGAAAATCTCTTATTATATCTTTTATTTTCGTTTGTTTTATTTAAATTTTAATAAATTAATGATTATATAAATGCAGAAACTATAGATGTCGTTTCTGATTTCTCCAAGCTTTCTGAATAATTACGTTTCTTAGAATCTTTCTTAGTTAAAGTAAAGTTCACCTTATAATTGTTGCACAACATTTACTTAAAGTCAATGAGCCCCTCCAATTTTGCTAATGACAAATCGAGAAGTTTTTGATAACTATCATAAAATGTTAGCAACGATAAACATACTTTGATTAATTAGAACTGTCTTTTTGGTAATTTCGTCTGGAGTCTTTTTATCCGAAAAAATTAATAATAAAATAAATTATAAAAAAATATAAAAAAAATTCCTGCAACAATGAAATCTGCATATGAGATAGATCATTAATTTATTTTACAACATTACGTAGAGACGATATGGGTTCCTAATGAAAATTATTTTAAATACGTTTCTACCACAATGAAATCAAAATACAGATGTTTATTCCCCCCCTCCCCCCAGCGTTAATCAAAAGACGGGTTCATGAATGAAAATACTTGTAAAACCTGTACATTGTAAAAAAAAAAAAAAAAAAAAAAAAAAAAAATTCTGTAAAGTTTTTAAAATTGTTCTAGGAAACTGGAATTCCTAGAATTTATTTTTATCTGGGATGAATACAGGGTGCTTATAAAGTCCCGGACCCATTTTGATGTTTAATAACTCATAAAATAGTAAAGATAGATTAAAATTAATAATATAAATCGTTAGATAGACTCAAAAAGGTCCATGACCCTTGTCAATGAACTTCTACGTGTGCCTCCTTCGTCGCATGGAGAATATCAAGTCGATAGTCAATTTCACGCCAGGTAGCGGCAAGCATGTCGGACCAATGAATGACCATTTTGCAGGAAGATGGATTGGGCGAGGAGGTCCAATTCCTTGGCCACCCAGATCACCTGATATAACGCTGAGCTAGACTTTTTCCTCTGGGGATTTGTAAAGGACAATGTTTACAGGAGGAGAGTGTCGAACATTGATGACTTAAAAGCCAGAATTACAACCGCAATAGCCTCTGTGGATGCCGACATGCTTGCCACTACTTGGCGTTAAATTGACTATCGACTTGATATTCTCCGTGCGATGAAGGGGGCACACGTGGAAGTTCATTGACAAGGGTCATGAAACTTTTTGAGTCTATCTAACCATTTATGTTATTAGTTTAAATCTATCTTTATTATTTTATGAGTTATTAAACATCAAAATGGGTCCGGGACTTTATAAACACCCTGTATAAAACGCTTTATGTAGCTGCAATCCAGATTACAGATGAAATTTTCGTCAGATTACTACAATTTTAGAAGATTATTTTCATAAGGCTACAGATTTTTGTAGTTTTGAAAAAACGTGTTTTGTAGATTTGCATATTTTTTTGAACAGGGTACAGATAAAATTACATACAGATTTTTTTTATAATTATTATTGCAGTGTAGCAAGCAAATTTTTTAATTAATAAAATCTGTAGATAAAACCAATTTTTTTGGCAATATGGGTTGCCAATGAAAATAATTATAAAAAATACTTTCTGCAACAATGATATCTTTATATGAGCCTGATTTTGATTATTTTCTCAACTAATGTCGAGAAAATAGAGAAGACTGATTTGCTGAATGAAATAAATATAAAACTTAAATAAGAAAAAATGCTATATCGATGAAATCTACTTTTATTTTTTTCATCTGCATTACTTGGGGTAAAGTCAATAAATTAATGACTGTAAATACAGAAACTATAGGAGTCGTTTCAAATTTCTTTATGCTTTCTGAACATTTACGGTTCTTAGAATCTTTCTCAGTTAAAGTAAATTCACTTTTTAATTGTTGCACAACATTTACTTAAAGTCAATGAGCCCCACCAATTTTGCTAATGACAGATGGGCGAAGTTTTTAATAACTATCATAAAATGTCAGCAACGATAAACATACTTTGATTAATTATTACTGTCTTTTTCGTAATTTTCGTCTGGAGTCTTTTTATCCGAAAAGTTTACTTAAATGGAAATTGCTTACTCTTTCGCCAGAAGTAAAATGCTTTTGAAAATTAAGTAATTTTAATTTTAAATTAACAATGATATAAGGCTTTTGTTAGTTATGTAATTACATATGAGAAAATATAAAAAAATGTATGTAAGTAGAAATTATTAAAAGTAATACAAAAAAATTCTATGGGTTTGATTGTATTTTTATTTACGGAATTTTTACTTTTTGACTTATTAGTACGCACAAAAACCTCATAATTTCAGGGAGGAAATGTCGTCCCTCCCATCTCTGGTTCATTTTCTAAATACACCACTGACTACACCAAGTCCCCAGATTTACAGAGGATACTAGTTACTCATAGATTGAGAGACTTTATGTACATTAATTTTGAGACAAATATTATATGATTTCAAAAAGTTTTGTTTCTTATGCTGCATTGTCCCCGTTCATCCATTCTTTTTTAAGGCTTCTAAATGATATTTTAAGCCCATTTAAGCTGGTTTGCTCGAACGGCGTTCGGGCAAGACGAATTTGCTTATTTAATGCTTTGCATCATTTAAAGATTTTTGACACCACTATTATTTTTAAGAAAATTTTCATACTATTGAAAGGCGGAGGTTTAGACTAAATTTTACGAATATTTCATTTAAATAATAGTGGTGTAAATCCGCTATTTTCAATTTATTGAACTGAAAAGAATTAACCAGTTAAGGGGTTAAAAGTACTTTAAAATAGAGGTGTCTAGATCCCTGAATGTTTGGAGTTGTATTGACCTAACTCAAAAATCCAATTTAAAGTCAACCTGCAACCAGGGCCGTAGCTAGAAGTGAACAATAGGGGGGGGGGGATCAAGAGAATATAGGTGGTGGGGGAGGGGGGGGGCTCAAGCGAATGCAGTAGAAACTCGTAATTTTTTTTTTCGCCCTCTAATGCAGAAAGATAAATTAGTGCATATTCATATTGTAGGTACTATGTTTCTTATTAAACTGTTGTAATAACTTCATTTTATGCTAAGAAAAGTATGTGATGATGAAAATTTTGAGTGTGTAATTGGTGCAAAATTAAAAATCATATTAGCTTCAAATGTGCAAATAAGATGAGCGAGTGTTGAAACACTTATTTTAGATACAATTTAATAACTCTGCAAAACTGTGAAAGAATCTCAAAACTAAATTAGATTTTTGAGCAGATTTTAATTTGAATTTTCAGAACGGAAATTCATTTAGTGACCTTGGAATCTTTTCCAGGGGAGGCTCAAAATATTTTAGGGGTTGGGGGGGGGGGTTGAGCTGCCCATAACACCCCCTATGCTACGGCCTTGCCTGCAATCCGACCCAAAATCGCAATAAATATTTCCTCGATTCTCAAACCGACCGTAACCCGTCAAAATAGCTCTCGGCGACTTAAAACCCAACCCGAAAGTGAACATTTCAACCAAAACCCGAAAGATTTCAATTAGTAATCTGAATACGCTGAATAAATGATGTTTTAATGCAATTATGAAAATAATCTACATTCAAATCTCTAATTCAAATCTTATCTTTTACATAGAAAAAGGGACAAATCTATACATTTTAATATATATGTGTATAAATAAGAAATGTAATAATAGATTATTCTTTCGTTAAGAACCATTTTTTCCCCTTGGAAGATGAAAATATTAACATCAGTTCGTTTTTGATACCCATAAAAATCCCTGCATCGTATGTATGAGCCTACATATTCATGTTACGTGTATTTAGATTGGGTGGTACCTACAATTAAAGGTATAAGCATGTAAATATATAAGTGTTAGAAATATTAAAGTGTTTGCTATATAGAGGTGCCCGCTTTTCGGGAGTGTACGTTATTGCGACTTTATTGTATATACATTTTGAACCTGAAAAAATATTTTGGACATTCTTTTGAAAAGTTGGGCCTACCAGAACCCGACCGGCAGGAGTCAAAACCCAACACGAAACAATGAAAGTCAACCGGACCCGCAGCAAAAAAGAAGTCAGCCCAAACCAAAACCGAACCTCAACGAAAACTAGCCGTCTGGAGCCACCGTAATATTTACCCATCATGAATATGCATACTGTAAAATATGAAAATAAAACATGTGATTTATTTAAAAAATGCATCGCAATTCCAAAATAAATTTAAACGTATATTTAGATATTTTTAATGCTCCATTGCGGAATTGCGGGCATGTAATATTGTAAAGCTGGGATAATTTAATTATCCGTCGATCAATTTCAACATATAATATAAGTCGCTAAATCATTAGTAAATTATAGAAATTGGCAAAATTTTTATTTAAATAACGAAATAGCAAATAAATTAGTAAAAGATTTATAATAAAATATATAATATGAACTTTGAAATGTTCAGGTTTACTTAAAAGTCGATTAAAATAATCACATACAGATGTTAATAGTTAATTTTATTTAAAAAACATCTTAATATTTTCAAGCGTTTAATCAGACTCTTTCTCAGAGAATATTATCTTTATTTATACAAATGCATGATTCCGTTTTGAAAATGAACGAGACTCGTGGCTTGAAGATTGACCATTCTTTATATATAGCCCATTCTTTAGATATAGCTTGACCTTGACCCATTAAGACCCATAAATGACCCTTGTAATCGAAAGCTCTCGAATATGTGACTTAGTCCATTAGTTTTCTCGTTTCTGAAAATTGTTACATACAGAATTTCGTAAAAATTGATCCTGCCGTTCTTTAATTGTATATAGCTTGACCCAGACCCTTTATGATCCAAAATGACCCATTAATCGAAATTTTTCGAACATGTAACCTAGTCCAATGATTTTATCGTGCCAAAAAAATGTTGCATACAAAGTTTCATTAAAATCGATCCACCTATTCTTTAGATATAGCTTGACCATGACCTATTATGACCCATCATGACCCACAAATGACCCTCATAGTCGAAATCTCTCAAACATGTGATTTAGCCCATTAGTTTTCTCATGTCAAAAAACTGTTATATACAAAATTTCGTTATAATCCATCACGCCGTTCTTTAAATATAAATAGCTTGACCCAGACTCTTAATGACCCAAAATGATCCATTAATCGAAATTTTTCGAACATGTAACCTAGTCCAATGATTTTATCGTGCCAAAAAAATGTTGCATACAAAAATTCGTTAAAATCGATCCTCCTGTTCTTTAGATATAGCTTGACCATGACCCATTATGACCGATCATGACCCACAAATGACCCTCATAGTCGAAATCTCTCAAACATGTGATTTAGCCCATTAGTTTTCACATGTCAAAAAACTGTTACATACAAAATTTCGTTATAATCTATCATGCCGTTCTTTAAATATAAATAGCTTGACCCAGACTCTTAATGACCCAATATGACCCATTAAAATTTTTTCTCGAACATGTAACCTAGCCCAATGTTTTTCTCGTACCCGAAAACCATAGAATGCAATTTTTAGTCAAAATTGCGTGAGAAAATCTCTAGATAAAAATGGCATGACCCACAATGACCCCAAAAATGACCTACTAACTGAATTTTCTCGAACATGTTACCTAACCCAATGGTCTTCTTGTAATCCAAAACGATACATGGTCAAAATCGTTAGAGCCTTTTGTTAGATAAAAATGGCTTGACCCATAATGACCCAAAAATGACCCACTAATCGAAATTTTTCGAACATGTGACCCAGCCCAATAGTTTTGTTGTGCCAAAAAACGATTGGATAGAAAATTTCCTTAAAATCGATCCAACCGTTCTTTAGATATAAATAGCTTGATCTTGACCCATTATGACCCAAAGTGACCCAATAATCGAATTTTCTCGAACATGTGACCTAGCCCAATGGTCTTCTCGTGCCCGAAAATGGTGAAATTCAAATTTTTGCAAAAATTGTTAGAGCCGTTTTTGAGATAAAATTTACACACACAGACACGCACACACAATTTTTGCTCTTATTATAGTATAAGAATATATATTTAAAATGAATCATGAAAAATCGAAGAATGTGGAAAATAGGATTACAAATATCTCGGCAGCTAATAACCCGATTTACTTCATTCTTTATGAAAAATCTATGTTTTTAAATTGTCTTTTATAGCCACTCCTTAAATTTAAAAAAAAAAAAAAAAAAAAAAAAAAAATCGAAATTTTTTTGTCGAAATTGAGCGTTTTTTTTTTTTTTTTTTAATTAGGGCAACATTCCTAGGTGCACGTTATACACGGAATAATTTTTTAATGTTGGATGTAATCCACGATTTGCATATGAAACAAGAAATTATTCAAAGACATTAAAACTCGGAAAATATTACTTAATTACTTATTAGTATTACTGCATATTTATTTCACCCCTTGCAGTTTTTTTTTCAACAGAGCTAGTAGCATTATTTAAACACTAATTAACAATTCTCTTTACCGTCACTCACTCGTACATCCCGTCATTCACTTACTACCCGGAGTTTAAAAATATATTTTCGCTTTGTTTTCTGGCCTGGTGTAATGTTTGATTCGACTTTCTTTACTGAAATTCCTTTGGCCATTCTTCGTTAGCATATCAAATTTATGGTGCGCGTTATATACGAGATTTTAAAAAATCGCCATTTTTTCTTGTAAAGTACGCGGTTTACGTTATACACGGGTGCGCGGTATACACGAGTAAATACGGTAATTTGAATTTGAAATGTTCTATATTTTCCTTTCCTGAGCTAACCGATGATTTTCTCGCTGGTTGATTTACTTTATAAAATGTATCTTCATATAACACACACACCCAAAAAAGGATCAAATCATGAAATAAAAAGTACATTATATTCATTCAAACAGCTGTTTAACTCATTGTTTTAAAATCCACAAACACAAAGGGCGTCACAGGACACTTCAGAGACGATACGCAGACGTTTTATTTATTGACGATTTAATAGATTCCTGGCAGACTAAATGTTGTTTTCAAAACATATTCCCAGCGAACTTTCCGAATGTTTTCTTCACAGTAGCTGTTGAAAACATGAAATGAATACTCCTGCAGGCATGGAATATATTTTTTAAAAATTCTTGGTAAAATTTATGAGAGGCTGCTGTTATGTTTAATAAACAAAAGCTGTTAGTCTGTATTTTTCTTCGGTGTTTCTGAAGGAATAAGAATATTAATATAAAGTATTCAGTTAAAAAGTACTTATAGTATATGTTTTCAGAATGCAACAAATTGTTTTGATTAGAGTATTAATTAATGAATGAAACATTATTGATTCAATAACTGATTAATTCATAACTGATCATTAATTAATTAATTAAAGAAGTTTATAATTTAGAAAAATTGATTTATTAGCAGATTTGGTTTATGCGGCTGAAGGGCTAATATTAATAAATACTTTCTAATTTATCAATTATCTTTCTATTTTCTTTCTTTTTTTTTTTTTTTTCATTCTTACATTCATCTTACTACATATGTTTTGCAATACATTTAACAACTTACAGCTTACAAAGCGTACTTATTAGTACACAAATAAAAAAAGAAAAAAAAAACAAAGAAAAAATAAGGAGTTTTTAAATCTTGAATAATACTCATTGAAAGAAAATTTTATAAAAGTACGTGTACATTTAAATATACGTTTTATTTCTTTATTTTTTTTCAACACTTTCTAATATAATTGAAAAGTGCTTATAAATTCGGTTTGTCTCAATCTTGAATAATATTCACTCAAAGAAAATTTTATGAAAGTACGTGTACATTTAAATGTGCGTTTTTATTCTTTATTTTTTTTCAACACTTTCCAACATAATTATAAATTGTTTATGAATTCGGTTTGTCTGATTGTTTGTAATTCTATTTATATCCAAAACTCAAACTGAAGTGAGAAAATTAAACTAAACTGAGAGATGTCGAACAGCAATTTCGGCATTGCATAAATATCAGGATTGATTATAAGAAAGCTAAGATTATAAATAAATTATCAGGTTATCAAAAGTTATTAATTATGAAATAACTTTATATTCTATGTTATATTTTTACATGTAATACAATACCATACATCATTTACAAGATTTGGTGTAATTTACTATAAATAAGATCCAACAAAAGTAGTAGGAAAAGGAGAGTACGGGCTCAAGCGCAGGTGGGGCTGTGGGGCCGTCCCGCCTGCTCCTCCGGCTGCCCCACCTGCTCCTCCGGCTGCCCCACCTGCTCCTCCGGCTACCCCACCTGCTCCTCCAGCTGCCCCGGGCCTCCTCCGGCTGCCCCGCCTGCGGTCCCTCCTGCTCCCACCATCTCACCGCCGCCCTCCTGCGCCCCCTAGTGGAAAAAAGGGATATTCTATTATAACAGGATAGGTGATCAACCTTCTCTAATTAAAAATATTATCAATCACATCTCATCATTGAATCATACTATAAGATGAAGATTAAATTTGTATTTGAATTTTGAACAACCGTAATTTTAATGAGTATTATTAATTAAACGAAACAATTAAAATCTCAGTTTTTAACCATTTTATGTAGATTTCTTCAACTACAAGATGAGATTATCAATTTAATACAAGAAAGTTAAACATATATTTGAATTTTGCTTCATAGACATCTTAATGAGTATCGTTAATTAAGTAAAAAACAATAGAAAATATCCAGTTTTATAGAAAAAGACTGATTTCTTACGATTTTTATCAACTATATGATCAATGTAACGAAAAAAGTTAAACATGTATCCTAGTTTTTCAACAGCTATAGCCTTAATGAGTATCGTTAATTAAGTAAAAAAACAATAGAAAATATCCAGTTTTATAGAAAAAGACTGATTTCTTACGATTTTTATCAACTATATGATCAATGTAACGAAAAAAGTTAAACATGTATCCTAGTTTTTCAACAGCTATAGCCTTAATGAGTATCGTTAATTAAGTAAAAAAACAATGGAAAATATCCAGTTTTATAGAAAAAGACTGATTTCTTACGATTTTTATCAACTATATGATCAATGTAACGAAAAAAGTTAAACATGTATCCTAGTTTTTCAACAGCTATAGCCTTAATGAGTATCGTTAATTAAGTAAAAAAACAATGGAAAATATCAAGTTTTATAGAAAAAGACTGATTTTTTACGATTTTTTCAACTCAAACTTCGGGCTATCAATTTGATAGAAAGAAATTTAAGCATGCATTCCAGTTTTGGACAACCATTTCCTTCATGAACATTATTAATTAAGCAAAACAACAGAAAATATTAAATTTTTAACTGATTTCTTCATATTTATTTATTTATTTATTTATTTTTTAATATAAAATCAGAATACACAACTTAAAATAGAAATTTAAACATATTTTTTAGTTTTTGAACAGTCGTTACCTCAAAGAATTTCGATAATTGAACAATTAACAAAGGAAACTAATGATTTTTTAACGAAAAAAGACGAATTAAACGAATTTGGTTAACTTTTACTCTAATTGGAAATTTCATCGTACTTTATATATACCAACTAAGTAGAATTTTAATACATAAACGAATAATTTAAAGAAATCCCCAACACACAAATGTGAACCTGCAGAGCATTTCTTATTACGTCATATCTAAACTAAAACTTTTTTCTGCAACCCCTCCATGCATGTATTCCAGGTAGGGGAACATAACAAAGAATTTTGACGTCACAACTTACAAAAGGATACAACAAAATGTTTACGTTCAAGAAAAAGTATCACAGAGAGAGAAAAAAAGAAGAGATTTAAGCTATTTATCCATTCTAGTTTTATAACAGTTACCACAACATCTCCAAATTAAAATTTGGAAGTCATAATGAGTGTAATTAATTCAGCAAAATAATAGAAATATTAGTTTTTCAGAGGGGAAAAGACGAATTTAAACAAATTTTATTAGTTTTACACTAGTTTAATAATAATTTTAAGAGGAAAAAGACGAATTTAAACTTTTTTTTTTTTTTTTTAAGTTTTACACTATTTTTTCTCATCTCCAACACGGATATATCAATTTTAACAGAAGAATTAAACGTATATTTTAGTTTTTAACAACAAAATCTTAACAAGTATCATTAATTAAACAAAAATAAATATCAGTTTTAAAGAAAAGACGAATTTGAATAATTTTACACTAGTATTTTCAAAAGCAACATGGAAATATCAATACTTATTCACATATTTCACTTATTCACTGTATTCAATACTATATTTTATAAATTTGGATACACTTTAAGAATTTCCTAATCTATAATTATATATTAGCTGTATATTTATTGTTACCCATGTTTTCAACATTAGTTCATAATCGTGATTTTTTATTTTAAATACCATATATTCAGGTTTAGATTATTTTCACTTGAAATCATACAGAATTTTTTAACAGAGTTTATTTTTGAAATCATTGAAGCAACTGTATTTAATATTTTTAACACCAATTTTCTAAGATTTTCTAACATTTTCCGATTATACATTCTTCAGAAGTACATTTCTAAATGTTAGAACCACTTTACATATCGAAAAGATATCATTGAAGCAACTGTATTTAATATTTTTAATACCAATTTTCTAAGATTTTTTAACATTTTTCGGTTATACATTCCTCAAAAGTTATTATTACGTATTCTAAACAATAGAAAATATTAATTTTAAGAATAAAAAGACGAATTTAAACAAATTTTATTAGTTTTACACTATTTTTTCTCACCTCCAACACGGATATATCAATTTTAACAGAAGAATTAAACGTATATTTTAGTTTTTAACAACAAAAATGTAATAAGTATCATTAATTAAACAAAAATAAATATCAATTTTCAAGAAAAGACAATTTTTTACACAAAATTTCAACTTTGAAATACATTTGTTACATATATTGTTACAGTATATTACTAAACTTAAACTTTTTAAAAAGTTTGAATGTCTTTACAAAGGGTTCATACTTATATTTTTCACGTCTTGACTGCATTCGAAATCTTACAACAAAAGTATACTTTTATTATTATTATTATTATTATTCTAGAAAACCTAAACAATCGTTTCTTGCTGCTTTAGACACTTGACATATTAAAACTACTCTACCCATATAATTAATCAAATTAGGACATGATTCATCTTACACTTCAAAATTTCTGAATTTTTACAATACTTATTTTCATCAAACTTTATTCTTGATCCTATATATTTTAATAGCACAGAATTTTAACATCTGTTTTTATCTACTTATCAAAAAATTATTAAAACACCCAACAACATTTTCCAAATATGAATATTATCTTTACAATTTAATAATGCAAAACATACACGAATACAAAGTTTAATTTTTACAAACATTTCATATTTCAAATCAAACTATTCGAAATTTTCACAACATAAGAGCAAACATTAGACGAACTTTTTAACATTAATATTGCTTACATCTTTTCATCGTAACTTTTAACTATGATAATTATCCATTTTTAGGTTGATTGTCGAAAAACTAACTGAAATTACATAAACTTAATGTAAAAAACCATGTTCTCACACAATTTCTTGAAATTCAACAAAGAATTGACTATTACTCCAATACTTATCTACTTCAATCTCGACTCTTGATAGTATATAGATATTGCATCATTACATACTTACAACTCTTTTCAAACGTTTATCAGAAAATCAAGTCAATCAAAGTCTAGTAGTTATCACACCTGTTCCTCAGAAATATTACTATCATATGAAACAGTAAAGAAAATTAATAGATATTTAATATTTAATAACTTCATACGTGAAATTACTGCCGAATAAGAATACTAATAATCAATAAAATCAACTGTTGGACAAAAAAATAGTACAGATTACCGAAAATTCAAATCATTTTTTCTACAAAAATTACAAAAATTAACAAATGAATGACAAGTTAGAGAAATAACTAAAAAAAATAATGAACATATTTACAAATTTATTAAAATCACACCTTTTTCTGGATTACAAACCACAATTTCTTGAAAAATTTAACACCTAATTTGTAAGATTTTAATCCTAGTATTACATACACTCAATAAATATTCACAATTAACAAAAAATAATTTTTTAGTCTCATCAATAAGCAGAAATTCTATATTAAAAGAATATTTTCATAGTAGTACTTATAAAAATGAGAGTTTACGAATTGATTTTCATAATTTTATCACATTTAAACTTAATATTTTACATAAAACATTATTTAATCAAATTTTATGCTTTCTAATTCAGTAAAATTCAATACCTTTTTAGTTTTTAAACCAATACCACAATATTTATTTACATCAAACTTGATTCTTCACCTTTTATATTTCCACATTACACACGTGAGATAAATACTAACTTGGATCAGGAGTTGAAGTCAATTGATTCCATTCGATTTTCATCATGTACGCATTGCTCCTACACGAAATTTCTTACTGCTATAATCATCTAATGTATTAAAACTAATCTACTCATATTTTTAATCAATTCATCAGATGTTTCATCTCGCACTTCTGAATTATCGTGCATCAAGTTGCTTAAAATATAAATACTATCTTTATAGTTTTAATGATATATAGTATACATGGTTTATCTTGAGTTAGCACTTCCATAGTATTAATCAAATTATATGTTTCATCATGCACTTGATCTTAATGTTTTCATCTTGCATCTAAATTATCGTCCATCGAGTTTTTTAAATAATAATATATTTATAGTTTTTGATTATACATAGCATGTACAAATACAATCTTTAATTTTAACATTTCATATTTCAAATAACCTATTTCCGAAACCAAGCTATGTGAATTTTACCACAATGCTTATTATCATAGAATAATTTGTGTTTCACACTTTTCTAAAAATTATCAGATATGTACCCCTCAGAGAAATTACTATCATATGAATAAATGAAGAAAATTTAATTTATATTAAATGTACACGAAATTGATTGTAATGTACATTTATTTAATAAAAATAAATAAATAAGCGATTATTTATACATTAAACCTTTACTAAATATATACTTCTTTCATTATACAGATGTTTCAACAAGATGAACCAAAACAGCAGCAAACTTCAGAAATTAATGATCCGAATGATTCATCTCTAGCACATGTAGCGTTAACGAATAACACATATGTGAGTACTTATATGAGAAATACTAGAATTCGTATATGAAACGTAATTAGAGTAAATACAAAATGATTTGTCTTACTACCTACACTTTAACAAGTGCTTTTTACCTATATTATTGAAGAGAATCCTAACTGTGTCCATTTATTTCTACTACAGATGTGCTCTATTTGCTACAAACACTTCTTAAGTAAATGGAATTTAACAGAACATACAAAAATCTATACAGGTGAAAAACCTTACACTTGGAAAGATTACCATAAATGCTGTTTTCAAGGAGACGTGAATCAAAAATGCACACATCATCATATAAAGCATCATCAGATATATGTAAACTTAGCGAAGATATTCAAAAATTAGTCAGACTTTTGTAGAATTTAGAAATAAAGGAAGATATTTAGGCTATTTATCCATCATATTTTCACAACATTTACCACAATATCTCAAACTTAAAATTTGGAAGACATACACACTGCTGAAAAGTAATTTTGTGATTCTTCTAACCAGTATGAATGTATAGATGTTATTTTACAGTGTATTCTTTAAATGCTCACATTAAATATTCTTTTATATGCATATATCGTTGTGTTTATTTTTCTAATACCTATTACATTAATGAAATACATAACATTTTAAGTGAAATAACACTCTCACAACTTAAAAAATGCATAAGAACATACAAAAATAAACAGATGTATAAAAAAATATGCAAGTTTACAAAATATTTTCATTGTTTTCTAGAAATATTAACAAAAAATATTTACAATATGAAAAAATTGTAAAAGTGAAAAGAAAAAACATAAATGTAAAAACAAAAACCACAAAGTGAAAAACTCATAACAAAGTTTTTGAAAAAAATATTTACAACAAAATTTTTTTTTACAAAAACCAAAACTTCCAAAAATATTTTTTTCAAAAAATTTTTTTTTTCAAAAACATTTTTTACAAAAAAAATTTTTTCAAAATAAGTTTTTACAAAAGTAAAAAAAAGAAAATCACAACGTTAAAAAAATGAAAAATTTTTGTTAAAAAAAGTGTAAAAAAATTGCAAAAAAATGTTGTAAAAATTTCAAAAAAAGTTATGAAAAAAGTCTCAAAAATTTTGTTGTTTTTAATAGCAAATGCAATGGTTTCGCCATTGCATACTGCATTAAAACCAACGAAATTTTTGAAGCTTTTTTCATAACTTTTTTTGAAATTTTTACAACATTTTTTTGCAATTTTTTTACACTTTTTTTAACAAAAATTTTTCATTTTTTTAACGTTGTGATTTTCTTTTTTTTACTTTTGTAAAAACTTATTTTGAAAAAATTTTTTTTGTAAAAAATGTTTTTGAAAAAAAAAATTTTTTGAAAAAAATATTTTTGGAAGTTTTGGTTTTTGTAAAAAAAAATTTTGTTGTAAATATTTTTTTCAAAAACTTTGTTATGAGTTTTTCACTTTGTGGTTTTTGTTTTTACATTTATGTTTTTTCTTTTCACTTTTACAATTTTTTCATATTGTAAATATTTTTTGTTAATATTTCTAGAAAACAATGAAAATATTTTGTAAACTTGCATATTTTTTTATACATCTGTTTATTTTTGTATGTTCTTATGCATTTTTTAAGTTGTGAGAGTGTTATTTCACTTAAAATGTTATGTATTTCATTAATGTAATAGGTATTAGAAAAATAAACACAACGATATATGCATATAAAAGAATATTTAATGTGAGCATTTAAAGAATACACTGTAAAATAACATCTATACATTCATACTGGTTAGAAGAATCACAAAATTACTTTTCAGCAGTGTGTATGTCTTCCAAATTTTAAGTTTGAGATATTGTGGTAAATGTTGTGAAAATATGATGGATAAATAGCCTAAATATCTTCCTTTATTTCTAAATTCTACAAAAGTCTGACTAATTTTTGAATATCTTCGCTAAGTTTACATATATCTGATGATGCTTTATATGATGATGTGTGCATTTTTGATTCACGTCTCCTTGAAAACAGCATTTATGGTAATCTTTCCAAGTGTAAGGTTTTTCACCTGTATAGATTTTTGTATGTTCTGTTAAATTCCATTTACTTAAGAAGTGTTTGTAGCAAATAGAGCACATCTGTAGTAGAAATAAATGGACACAGTTAGGATTCTCTTCAATAATATAGGTAAAAAGCACTTGTTAAAGTGTAGGTAGTAAGACAAATCATTTTGTATTTACTCTAATTACGTTTCATATACGAATTCTAGTATTTCTCATATAAGTACTCACATATGTGTTATTCGTTAACGCTACATGTGCTAGAGATGAATCATTCGGATCATTAATTTCTGAAGTTTGCTGCTGTTTTGGTTCATCTTGTTGAAACATCTGTATAATGAAAGAAGTATATATTTAGTAAAGGTTTAATGTATAAATAATCGCTTATTTATTTATTTTTATTAAATAAATGTACATTACAATCAATTTCGTGTACATTTAATATAAATTAAATTTTCTTCATTTATTCATATGATAGTAATTTCTCTGAGGGGTACATATCTGATAATTTTTAGAAAAGTGTGAAACACAAATTATTCTATGATAATAAGCATTGTGGTAAAATTCACATAGCTTGGTTTCGGAAATAGGTTATTTGAAATATGAAATGTTAAAATTAAAGATTGTATTTGTACATGCTATGTATAATCAAAAACTATAAATATATTATTATTTAAAAAACTCGATGGACGATAATTTAGATGCAAGATGAAAACATTAAGATCAAGTGCATGATGAAACATATAATTTGATTAATACTATGGAAGTGCTAACTCAAGATAAACCATGTATACTATATATCATTAAAACTATAAAGATAGTATTTATATTTTAAGCAACTTGATGCACGATAATTCAGAAGTGCGAGATGAAACATCTGATGAATTGATTAAAAATATGAGTAGATTAGTTTTAATACATTAGATGATTATAGCAGTAAGAAATTTCGTGTAGGAGCAATGCGTACATGATGAAAATCGAATGGAATCAATTGACTTCAACTCCTGATCCAAGTTAGTATTTATCTCACGTGTGTAATGTGGAAATATAAAAGGTGAAGAATCAAGTTTGATGTAAATAAATATTGTGGTATTGGTTTAAAAACTAAAAAGGTATTGAATTTTACTGAATTAGAAAGCATAAAATTTGATTAAATAATGTTTTATGTAAAATATTAAGTTTAAATGTGATAAAATTATGAAAATCAATTCGTAAACTCTCATTTTTATAAGTACTACTATGAAAATATTCTTTTAATATAGAATTTCTGCTTATTGATGAGACTAAAAAATTATTTTTTGTTAATTGTGAATATTTATTGAGTGTATGTAATACTAGGATTAAAATCTTACAAATTAGGTGTTAAATTTTTCAAGAAATTGTGGTTTGTAATCCAGAAAAAGGTGTGATTTTAATAAATTTGTAAATATGTTCATTATTTTTTTTAGTTATTTCTCTAACTTGTCATTCATTTGTTAATTTTTGTAATTTTTGTAGAAAAAATGATTTGAATTTTCGGTAATCTGTACTATTTTTTTGTCCAACAGTTGATTTTATTGATTATTAGTATTCTTATTCGGCAGTAATTTCACGTATGAAGTTATTAAATATTAAATATCTATTAATTTTCTTTACTGTTTCATATGATAGTAATATTTCTGAGGAACAGGTGTGATAACTACTAGACTTTGATTGACTTGATTTTCTGATAAACGTTTGAAAAGAGTTGTAAGTATGTAATGATGCAATATCTATATACTATCAAGAGTCGAGATTGAAGTAGATAAGTATTGGAGTAATAGTCAATTCTTTGTTGAATTTCAAGAAATTGTGTGAGAACATGGTTTTTTACATTAAGTTTATGTAATTTCAGTTAGTTTTTCGACAATCAACCTAAAAATGGATAATTATCATAGTTAAAAGTTACGATGAAAAGATGTAAGCAATATTAATGTTAAAAAGTTCGTCTAATGTTTGCTCTTATGTTGTGAAAATTTCGAATAGTTTGATTTGAAATATGAAATGTTTGTAAAAATTAAACTTTGTATTCGTGTATGTTTTGCATTATTAAATTGTAAAGATAATATTCATATTTGGAAAATGTTGTTGGGTGTTTTAATAATTTTTTGATAAGTAGATAAAAACAGATGTTAAAATTCTGTGCTATTAAAATATATAGGATCAAGAATAAAGTTTGATGAAAATAAGTATTGTAAAAATTCAGAAATTTTGAAGTGTAAGATGAATCATGTCCTAATTTGATTAATTATATGGGTAGAGTAGTTTTAATATGTCAAGTGTCTAAAGCAGCAAGAAACGATTGTTTAGGTTTTCTAGAATAATAATAATAATAATAATAAAAGTATACTTTTGTTGTAAGATTTCGAATGCAGTCAAGACGTGAAAAATATAAGTATGAACCCTTTGTAAAGACATTCAAACTTTTTAAAAAGTTTAAGTTTAGTAATATACTGTAACAATATATGTAACAAATGTATTTCAAAGTTGAAATTTTGTGTAAAAAATTGTCTTTTCTTGAAAATTGATATTTATTTTTGTTTAATTAATGATACTTATTACATTTTTGTTGTTAAAAACTAAAATATACGTTTAATTCTTCTGTTAAAATTGATATATCCGTGTTGGAGGTGAGAAAAAATAGTGTAAAACTAATAAAATTTGTTTAAATTCGTCTTTTTATTCTTAAAATTAATATTTTCTATTGTTTAGAATACGTAATAATAACTTTTGAGGAATGTATAACCGAAAAATGTTAAAAAATCTTAGAAAATTGGTATTAAAAATATTAAATACAGTTGCTTCAATGATATCTTTTCGATATGTAAAGTGGTTCTAACATTTAGAAATGTACTTCTGAAGAATGTATAATCGGAAAATGTTAGAAAATCTTAGAAAATTGGTGTTAAAAATATTAAATACAGTTGCTTCAATGATTTCAAAAATAAACTCTGTTAAAAAATTCTGTATGATTTCAAGTGAAAATAATCTAAACCTGAATATATGGTATTTAAAATAAAAAATCACGATTATGAACTAATGTTGAAAACATGGGTAACAATAAATATACAGCTAATATATAATTATAGATTAGGAAATTCTTAAAGTGTATCCAAATTTATAAAATATAGTATTGAATACAGTGAATAAGTGAAATATGTGAATAAGTATTGATATTTCCATGTTGCTTTTGAAAATACTAGTGTAAAATTATTCAAATTCGTCTTTTCTTTAAAACTGATATTTATTTTTGTTTAATTAATGATACTTGTTAAGATTTTGTTGTTAAAAACTAAAATATACGTTTAATTCTTCTGTTAAAATTGATATATCCGTGTTGGAGATGAGAAAAAATAGTGTAAAACTTAAAAAAAAAAAAAAAAAGTTTAAATTCGTCTTTTTCCTCTTAAAATTATTATTAAACTAGTGTAAAACTAATAAAATTTGTTTAAATTCGTCTTTTCCCCTCTGAAAAACTAATATTTCTATTATTTTGCTGAATTAATTACACTCATTATGACTTCCAAATTTTAATTTGGAGATGTTGTGGTAACTGTTATAAAACTAGAATGGATAAATAGCTTAAATCTCTTCTTTTTTTCTCTCTCTGTGATACTTTTTCTTGAACGTAAACATTTTGTTGTATCCTTTTGTAAGTTGTGACGTCAAAATTCTTTGTTATGTTCCCCTACCTGGAATACATGCATGGAGGGGTTGCAGAAAAAAGTTTTAGTTTAGATATGACGTAATAAGAAATGCTCTGCAGGTTCACATTTGTGTGTTGGGGATTTCTTTAAATTATTCGTTTATGTATTAAAATTCTACTTAGTTGGTATATATAAAGTACGATGAAATTTCCAATTAGAGTAAAAGTTAACCAAATTCGTTTAATTCGTCTTTTTTCGTTAAAAAATCATTAGTTTCCTTTGTTAATTGTTCAATTATCGAAATTCTTTGAGGTAACGACTGTTCAAAAACTAAAAAATATGTTTAAATTTCTATTTTAAGTTGTGTATTCTGATTTTATATTAAAAAATAAATAAATAAATAAATAAATATGAAGAAATCAGTTAAAAATTTAATATTTTCTGTTGTTTTGCTTAATTAATAATGTTCATGAAGGAAATGGTTGTCCAAAACTGGAATGCATGCTTAAATTTCTTTCTATCAAATTGATAGCCCGAAGTTTGAGTTGAAAAAATCGTAAAAAATCAGTCTTTTTCTATAAAACTTGATATTTTCCATTGTTTTTTTACTTAATTAACGATACTCATTAAGGCTATAGCTGTTGAAAAACTAGGATACATGTTTAACTTTTTTCGTTACATTGATCATATAGTTGATAAAAATCGTAAGAAATCAGTCTTTTTCTATAAAACTGGATATTTTCCATTGTTTTTTTACTTAATTAACGATACTCATTAAGGCTATAGCTGTTGAAAAACTAGGATACATGTTTAACTTTTTTCGTTACATTGATCATATAGTTGATAAAAATCGTAAGAAATCAGTCTTTTTCTATAAAACTGGATATTTTCTATTGTTTTTTTACTTAATTAACGATACTCATTAAGGCTATAGCTGTTGAAAAACTAGGATACATGTTTAACTTTTTTCGTTACATTGATCATATAGTTGATAAAAATCGTAAGAAATCAGTCTTTTTCTATAAAACTGGATATTTTCTATTGTTTTTTACTTAATTAACGATACTCATTAAGGCTATAGCTGTTGAAAAACTAGGATACATGTTTAACTTCCAACTTGTAAGTCGATACACTGATCATATAGTTGATAAAAATCGTAAGAAATCAGTCTTTTTCTATAAAACTGGATATTTTCTATTGTTTTTACTTAATTAATACTACTCATTAAGATGTCTATGAAGCAAAATTCAAATATATGTTTAACTTTCTTGAGTTAAATTGATAATCTCATCTTGTAGTTGAAGAAATCTAAATAAAATGGTTAAAAACTGAAATTTTAATTGTTTCGCTTAATTAATAATACTCATTAAAATTACGGTTGTTTAAAATTCAAATACAAATTTAATCTTCATCTTATAGTATGATTCAATGTTGAGATGTGATTGATAATATTTTTAATTAGGGAAGGTTGTTCACCTATCCTGTTATAATAGAATGTTCCTTTTTTCCACTAGGGGGCGCAGGAGGGCGGCGGTGAGATGGTGGGAGCAGGAGGGACCGCAGGCGGGGCAGCGGGCAGCCGGAGGAGCAGGCGGGGCAGCCGGAGGAGCAGGCGGGACGCGGAGGGATGCGGAGGGACGGTCCCTCTGTCCCTCCGGCTGTCCTTAAACTGTCCTTTTCCTACTACTAACAAAGTTGAAAAGGGTTTATGATCTCGGTTTGTCTGATAAATTTCAACCTGATAGGAATTTCTTGTTAAAATAAATTTCCCCCATTATATAGTATAATGGGTCGGTATATCAACCGACAGATCAAATACAGGGCTGTTCAAAAATATATTACAATACATATTTGATTATATTCAGCAACCTTATTTCCTTAAATACGAAGTTTTGTTAAAGATTTCATGAAGTGTTAAAAAGTGTTTTATAATCTATGTTTAACGCATGATTTTTCTTACTAGTTAATAAATGCCTTAAGTGTTTTCAAGTACCAACTTTTCTAATACTTGTATGAGTGAAGATAAAAAATGTTTATATAGCTAAAATCCGAATTAAATTACTATAAAGTTTTAATTTTGTGTAACATTAAAACAGCTCAAATAGGGTACTTGTAAATTCAACTTTAACTTTAAAAGAAAAAAAAAATGATTTTTTAAAAATGATTTTTTTAAATTGCAACACATTGCACTCTCTTTATGAATTACAATATAAAAGCTATATAAATTCAAAATTTCAATACATAGATGCAATGTAGACATATAATATTTCATCTGGTGTACTAACAATATGCGCAATATTTTTCTCAAAATTTCTTTTTCACGTACTTGAGGCAATATCGAAAGTACTTCGTGAGTATCACGTGACACAAGCCCCCATTTGTAGGGCCTCGTCCTTTTTTTCGTAGGATTATTGCGGAAAAGATATGTCACAAACGCATAGCAAATGTGGATATCAGAAACTGGTGAAACGGAAATAATACGCAATTCAATATGAGCTGCATTATTGATATGAATTGTAATGCCAATATTCTAACGCAAAATAATAATAATAATAATAATAAAAGATTAATAAATTTAGGTCATTAATATTTAAGGGTACTTTTAAATCTAAATTTGGAATTTTCTGGCACATTTAGAGCTTAATTTTTAGTTATCAGTGTTCAAATTTTACGAATATTTTTATTCGAATACTAAGAAATTGAACAGAGCTTTTCATTTTTCTACAAACGATAAATGCTTTAATCATATGATATTCAAATTCAAATACTAAAAACTGAATAGAGATCATATTTTATCTGCAAATGAAATCGAATCTTGATTGCATGACACAAATATTTTAATCGAAAAAATATTGGTAAATTTAAGTCATAAATTTGAAAGGTCGGTCTTAAATCTAAATTTGGAATTTTCTGACATATCCATAGAATAATTTTTAGTTATCGGTGCTCGAATTGTGAGAATATTCTTATTCAAATACTAAGATATTGAATAGAGCATATCTTATGTATAAGAGAAAAAAATCGCATAAAAATATTCAAAAGTAGAGGAGAAACTCGAAAACAACCTGCCCATAGGATTGATATTATGGACTAGGTCTTTTCCCTCTAAGTATTACTTTTCTATTTTCAAAGATAAAAAAAAAAAAAAGCTAAATCAAGGAATTTGTTAAATCGGGGGTTGATTGTAGTTTGCAACTGTAATAGTTAAAAAAAAAAAAAAAAAAAAAAAAAAAAAGAGGAAGATAGATTAAGTTTGGGCATTTTTAAATACGAAGCGAGATATCTCGTCCTTGAAAGAAATATTTTATCAATGTCATAAAAAAACCCTCTGATTTATTACATCTAAGAACCTTCTATTTTCTTAAAATTGAACTAATAACTAACTTAAACCAGTGAACGAGTTATCTTGTTTTTGCATGGAAAAAGTTTTTAAACACGAAACACATGAAACAAAATATCTCGCCTTTGCCCCTTTCCGAACAGCTGAAACTCAACAAGATATTTCATCGATGGACCTCATGAGGAAACGCAATAATTCGTCATATTTGAGATTGATACTTTTTACAGATTAATAAATTTTTCCCTTGTAATTATAATATTTTCTATGAAAACCAAAAAAATCTGAATAGGTTTTTTCTTTTTTGATATATTGTTCATTTTTATGGTTCGTTTAATCTTTTCTTATATTACTTACTTACGACGCACTATTTGGCACTAAAATTAAGATCGGGAATTCCAGGTTCTATTATATAGAGATGACCTTAAAATTGTCCGGACAACAATAAATATGCCGTCCTTGATGTCTGCGATATGTTTTATGTCTTCTAATTACTAAAAACACATTATCGTCTGCTAATTGTGCTGATAATAATGATGAGTCACAATGAAAAATTCACCAGAATCATTATGATATGAATCACATGACATAGACCTTACTTTTGTGAAGAACGTTAATTTTCCTTATTTCCATGCGGAACGTGTAGTTAAAAGATGGAAATATGTGAAGCTAAAGAAGAGGGATTTTAGAATCAGAAATAGAATATTCAGAATAATCTAATAGAAAAGAGAAAACTAGTCAGATGTGGCAATCCCAAAACTTTCTTCTATCTTATACAAGATAATACTTTAAAATTCGCTATCACAGTGACAAAATTAAATGGTAGTTTATACCGATTTGAGGATTCTAATGGTATGAAATTCCGTGCATTAGTTCTTGAAATAGGACTATTGCGAATATCGGGAAAAATGCAGAATAAAAACGCCACCCGTTGTGCGATTTACACCAAAACATTAATCAGCAATAATATTTGTCAAGGTAAACCTGGATCTGAAGTTTGATAATCATTCGTGCATTAGTTCTTGAGATAATGCTATTGCGGGAATCGGGAAAAAATCAGCATAACAGTGACACCTATTGAGTGATTGACACCAAAAAGTAAATAGAATCACTTCATATCAAAGATTAACTGAATCTGAAATTTGATGAAAATCCGAGCATTAATTCTTGAGATAAAGCTACTGCAGAGATCGAAAAAAAGACAACATAAGGTACCCTGGGGTAATAACGCCATGTTAAGGTTCTACCAATTTTCACGGCTTGGTTTTAGATTATATTTCTCAAACAAATATAGGATTTGATACAGCAACTCATTGACAATCTGTATAAAAAAAATAATTTAACAGATATGTATTCATAACATGTAATCGCGTGATTTCTTGACCAATGCTATTTGGCGTTTTTATCCACCTATGTGGGTAATAACGCCATGCAAACAAAACTATAAAATAAGATGGAATAATGGCATGTAGATTGCCCAATTCTAAAAATACAAACTCTACAGCTCTAGAAATTGACAAATTGCATTCTAAGCTATTGAAAATGTTATTTTTTTTTTGTGAAAATGTAAGGAAGAAAAAGATGTGGTGGTGGTGCGGGGGAGCAGGCAAAAGAATACCAGATTCTACGCTACTTTTTGCTTAAAAAGGACCGTTTAAATAGAATTATTAGAAACATTACACGGTTTTAACTGTGTTTATTTGTATCAGTATTTATATTCCCATATATCCATTCTATGCGATTGAAAATATTCAGTTTTTTGTGGAAGTGAATGAAAGGGGAGTGAGGGGGAGCTTCAATAGAATATAATACCCTGTGCCTCTCTTTGCTTAAAAAGTCCCGCTTAAATATAATTATAAGAAACATTGCATGGTTTTAACCATTTATAATATAATATTTCAATCATGTGAAATTTTATAATAACTAGAGTTATATGTAATAAATATTTTTGTTAATACTATTATAGTAGTCTTGTAAATAGTTTTTAACCAATAACTCCACACTAATGCGTATTCTCCAAACCTAAATTGTCGGCGTTATACAAAACATGCTTTAATAAATATTTAATTAATTAAATAAAATTTTCGATAAAAATATATTATGCCAAGGAGATCGCTTATTAAATTTTATACATGATTGATGTGGTTATATATCATTATCTCTATATTAACAACAAAATTAACCTTTAACTGCTGTTAGCAATCCCACTGAACGCTGTCCTCCCCTCAAATTTTAGAGTTTAACTTGTATTTTCCAGTTTAACTATAGCTACAACTGTAATTCTCTTTTGTTTGGAGTCCCCATATTATTGTTAGGAATATTTGAATAGATTAAATTTAATTAGAATTAATTCTGTACAAAAATTTTAGCGCAGGAACAGTATTCTGTGATTTTTAATCATGGATCGCCTTTTAACCTTTAACTAATGTTACCGGTCTCACAGACTACTGTTTGTCTTTTAATTTTTATAGTTTAACTTGTAATTTTGAGTTTAACTACAAACACTACCGAAATTTTGTTTCATTTGGAACTTTAGTACTATCACCAAAGACTTAAATAAGTGAATATTAAGTATAATTAGTCTTGTATAAAAAGTTTAGTACAAAAACACAACCCTATGAGTTATTTCCGCCTTTTATTCATCTTTCAATCTTATAGTCTCATAAACCGCTTTACATTAGTTACGTTACAATTTCGTCACATCGGTTAAAGGTTAAGTTTGTAAAATTTTGAAAAACCGAACGCGGAGAAGTTTAAGTTAAAAGAGCAGTTAAACTCAATTGAACAATCCAGTGGAAATTTAATAGAAATCTTCTTTTGAAGATGTTCGAATTAGAATATCGAAAACATTTTAATCTAACTTTATTTATAAAAGTTTTTTTTTTTTTTTTTTTTTTTTACATCAGAATTAAAAAAAAAAAAAAATAGAGAGATAAGCTTTGGGTATTGGACCCTCCCCCCCCTTAATCTTACCATTTTAACAATGATAATAATGCTGTCCCATATTAATAAATAAACCCCCTTCGGATGATGTAGTTCGGCCACTGTTGGGAATTAACCGGGGTAATAACGCCAAGCTTTGGCTTTATTACCCCGGTATACTTATTGCGCAGTACATTTTAAACTACAAATTATCTCGAGAAGATATCCAAAATCTTCTACAACATTTTAAAAGTACATGAAATGCACTACAAACTTAGGTACTAAACAAAGTATTTTTGGATAAAAAATATAGTTTTCACATCACAAAACTTATCTCGCAAATTTTAGATCAAGCGTTAATTTTAGTTGCTTGTAAAAATAATAAGACTTACAAATGCAACAAATTAACTTTAAGCCTGTTTTTTGCGATTTATATGACTCAAAACCCTTCTGTGCAGAGAACATGGTTGTCATTTTCCGGATTATTTCATAATTATGTATAATATTAGCACTTGGCGTTATTACCCAGCCTGGCGTTATTACATCAGAACACCTTAGTAACACCACTTGTTGAGCGATTTACACCAAAATATAAAAAACATCCATTCATGTCATGGACTAACATAATCTGGTGTTTGGTGATAATCCGTACAGTAGTTCTTGAGATAGAGCTGTTGCGGAAATCGTAAAAAATATAGCATAAAAGCGCCACCTCTTGAGCGACTTGCACCAAAACGTAATCAACACCATGTAATATCAAGTACTAACTAAATCTAAAGTTTTATGAAAATCCATGTACTAGTTCTTTAGATATGGATATTGTGAAAATTGTGAATAATTCAGCATATCAGCGCCATCTGTTGAGCAATATATACTAAAAACTAATGAGATCTAGTTCATATCAAGCTCTAACAGAATCTAAAGTTTTGTGAAATTCCGTGAATTAGCTCTTGAGATAGAGCGCCCACAAATTTTTTGTCACATACAGACAGACTCGACGACAGATATTTTGTAAAAATATGTTTTTCGGGTTATCTGACCCCTAAAACGTGTAAATCCGTCGAAAACCGCAATTCGAAAAATTTCACGAATCCAATACTTTTTCTTTTATTTTCAGAGATTGACCAAGAGCAGCTTCCCCACATACCCCTGAATTAATTAGGTTTTGAGTATAAATCCATCGGTATTTGAACTTATAAGGTATAGAGTGTAAAAAAATGCTGTGATTTTTTTTTTTCTGTACTTTATGTTTTAAGTTTTCAAGTACTGATGCTGAGAAATCGAATTCAAGCCTTAATGCTCTGAAAGCAAATTCAAGCAATAAATAAAATAAAAATCAAAATACTTCTGTCATTTGCATCAAGCAGCCAATAGAAACACGAATTTTCCGAAACATGAGAAATTTAACAGCACCCTTAAAAACATCAGCTTGTAAATTTTACAGCAACTGTATAGACCGTATAGTGCCAGTCCTTTCGTTATAAAATACAGTGATTTTTCCTGTACTTTATATTGTAATTTTCGAAGCATCGACGCTGCAAATTCGAATTAAAGCACGAATGCTGTAAAAGCGAGTTCAAGCAACAAGTGAAGTAAAAATTGTATTCTTTACCATGCAGCCAACAGCAACACTACTTTTACTAGATTTGAGAAACATTGCAAATCTCTTATTGAGACAACAATTTGTAAATTTTACAGCAACTGTGTTATGTAACGAAAAAAAAAAAAAAAAAAAAAACCCGCAAAATTTGTGAAAGAATTGCGACAAAAACGCGTTTTCCTCAGTGTCACAAAAAGAAAGCATCTTTCCTAAAAATCTTTCTATAAAACCTAGAATTTCGTCAAAGAATCGTGGTATAAAACGCAATTTTTGACAAAGAATCGTAAAAAGAAAAAACGCGATTTAGGCTAGAGGAGCGTGAAAAAACGCGATTTTCGTCAAAGGATCGTAAAAAAAGTGAATTTCCCGTCAGATGATTGCGAAAAAATGAAATTTTTGTGAAATAATCGCGAGAAAAATGAAAATTCGTCAAATGATGATGACTTAGACGCTAAAAAATAGCCGCCACGAGGCAACTAGTGACCGTAAATCAGCAACTATGCCCACTATTGGTGCATTTACTTGAATAAAAAATCTATATTTTACAGCAAAAGAAAGTGTTAATATCACGGCTGCTAATATTTTAGCTCAGGTATCAATACATTTGTAAAACTACATTTTTACTTGTGCAAGTCAAGTTTAACTTTCAAATCAATTTTTTAATCCAGAAAAAGAATTCAAGTCTGTAACATAAATAGTTTCCGAGTAAGCGCTTGTCACGGACAACAGACAGACAGAGAAGCTAGATAGAAAACAAAAATCTAATCAACTGCTTCTTCGATTTCTTGGTCAGTTTTATCAGGGAGTGAAGTTATGTAAACTTAAACTTGATTTGTTGCTAAACTTCAATTGCACTTTAACATAAACTTGGCTTGAAAGTTAAACTTGATTTGCACACACACACACAAAATGTAGTTTTACAAATGCATTTATATATATATATATATAATAAAAAAAAAGTCATATTTTAGCTCAACTGTAGTTGAGCTAAAATATGACTTTTTTTACTTTCTTCTATCTTCAATAGAAGAAAGTATTGTAATCGAAATTTTTTTCGACTTCCGGTTTTTAACTTATTTACACGTTTTAGGGGTCAGGGATTCCAAAAAACATGTTTTTACAAAATGTCTGTCTGTCCGTGTGTCTGTGTGTGTGTGTGTGTGTGTGTGTGTGTCTGTGTGTCGCCATTCTACCATCAAAAAGTGTATGAAGTTATGCATAGAATTGAACCAAATTTTTTGTGAATGTTATTGGCTGTGGCATGCAGGTTCTCCTCAGTTTTGAAGCATTCCGCCGGAAGGGGGCGCTGCAATAGCGATTTTTGTGTCATTTTCAATATTGTACCGACCAAAAGTATATGAAGTTATGCATCGAATTGAACCAAATTTTTTGTGTATGTGTATGACTATGGTTAGTTGGTCCTCCCTGAATTTGAAAAAAATCCGCCGGAAGGGGGCGCTGCAATCGCCTTTTTTGTGCCATTTTCAATATTGTACCGACCAAAAGTATATGAAGTTATGCATCGAATTGAACCAAATGTTTTGTGTATGTGTATGACTATGGTTAGTTGGTCCTCCCTGAATTTGAAAAAAATCCGCCAGAAGGGGGCGCCGCAATCGCCATTTTTGTGCCATTTTCAATATTGTACCGACCAAAAGTATATGAAGTTATGCATCGAATTGAACCAAATTTTTTGTGTATGTGTATGACTATGGCTAGTTAGTCCTCCCTGAATTTGAAAAAAATCCGCCGGAAGGGGGCGCTGCAATCGCGATTTATGTTCCATTTTCAATATTGTACCAACCAAACGTATATGAAGTTATGCATCGAATTGAACGAAATTTTTTTTGTAAGTGTATGGCTATGGCTAGTTGGATCGGTCTGAATCTGAAAAAAATCCGCCGGAAGAGGGCGCTGCAATACCGAATTTTATGCTATTTTCAATATTGCACCACATAAAAGTATATGAAGTTAGTTCTAGAACTGAACTAAACATTTTGTATATGATTATTTTTTGGTAAGGCAAGTAGGTCCTCCCTGAATTTGAAAAAAAAAAAAAAAATCTGCTTATCATTCTATTGTTCATCGGCTCGTGCAGAGACGGAAATTCGTTTTTACTCCGATTAATTGATTGAAGCAGAAATTTAAGATGAAAATCAAAGTTGGTAAGGTATTGAATTAAAATTATTAAAGCATTAAAATAAGTAACTATTTTTTTTAATATTAAAATGTATGTATGAGATAGAAGAAAGTTTTGGGATTGGCACATCCAACTAGTTTTATTTCCTATTGTGCATTGAAAGCGCAATTCCCATAGTATTAAGAAGCATTTATGTACATTTTATTTAGTTGAAAATAATATTAATAATAATAATTCAAAAAAGACATTTTTTTTTAAATTTTAAATATTCGTATTTTATTCTGTTTTAATTTTAGTTTAATTTTTTATTTGTAATTCGGTAAATTTTATTCAGATTGTCATACAGGAGAATAACTTCTATTTGAAAATGAAATATGGCACACCTAGAAAAAGGAATTGATTAACCCCTTAACTGCCACTTTCTTTTCCGTTCAATAAATTGAAAATAACGGATTCTCACCACAATTTTTTAAATAAAATATTCGTAACATTTAGTCTTAACATTTCCGCCTTTGAATAACAGTACGAAATTATTTTAAAAAAATTGTGGTGTCAAAAAGCTGTAAATGATAAACTAAACAAATTCGTCTTCCCGAACGGCGCGGCGTACGGGCAAATCAGTTAAGGGTGTATTCGAAAAAACGCTTTTCCACCTTCAACAGCTCGAAAATTTTCGATACAATTTCAGACATATTTTTTAAAATAGAAATATGAAACTTGCTAAAGGGGATTTTGGAAGAGACGTACAAGGTGCCGTGAGATGTCATTTTACGCTCCATTCATTAGAATTTGATTTATGAACAATTATCTTCTCAGTATGACACTTTTTTTCGTCCCCAAATCTCCCGCTTCGGAAAAATCTGTTCAATATGCCGTTTTTGATTGCTTTTTTTGCAACATTTTCTGCATTTATCAAAGAATTGTCAGTTACGGCACCTGGAGTAGTTTCCAAATAAGAGAATCTGCTAGTTTGATGAGTTTGAGAGCAAGAGTTAATTCAAAAATAAATCGAAAAATAAGCAGTTTGAATTGAAATACACACTTAAGGGGTTAAAGCTAAAAAACATTTTTGTTGAGTACATTTCGGTTGTTTTAAGCGAATTTTTTAGTTTAAGTAAAATATCGGTTCTGTTGCTCAGACAAAAATATATTGTTAACACTCTTATAAAATTGTAACAAAATTTCATCAATTTTATTTGAGTCTTGCTAAAGTTTGTATTTTGAATTTGTAATTCCAACAAGATTCTGTTGTTTTTGCAAAATTTAAATGGGTGTGCAGTAGCCATAACACTATCACGTAATTTTGTTTAATTGACTGATATAGCTATAAAGGTGTAACATAATTTTTGTATAATAAAAACTTTTCAAATTGAGACGGCTTAATGACGGTATTTTTACTTTATTATGCATTTCGGAAGAAAATTGTAAACAGAATATTGAAAAAAAATCAACAATATTTTTTTGTTTAATCAAACAAAATTCCCTCTGACCCATATTTAAATGAAAAGATTTGTTGGACCAAAAAATTTGTTGGACCAAAGTTTTGTTGATTCAACAAAACTTTTTCTGGGTGCAGTCCTTTCGATAGCAATGGCATAGTTAAAAACCTCCCGATTTTTCTCATATCAACACTTTTATGAAGAAATACTTGCTTCATCAAATCACGAAATTTACGTAATTAAATAAAATGAACAATTCTTTAAAATTTACTGGTATCCAAAAAATCGGGAGATTGGCAACTGTGCAATGGACTTTTTTTTACTAATATTACAAATCAAATGAAAATATATATATATATTCACATTAGTGTAATGTAACATCCATGTCAGTGCAATAAACAAAAGAGTGACATAAGCATGGCGCCGCAATGGTGTACAATTTGACTAAAAATATTCGAATTTGTCATTCCAAAAAATCAATTTTAAAAATCAGGGCAAGTTCAATTGCATCAAAATATTTTAGAGAAAAAGTAAAAATGCAAATAAATAATCAGAAAAATAAAATAAAAATAATAAAAAACAGTTCATTTCAGGTAGAGAACTGGAAGCCATACTCTATGTAATTTTAATTAGCTTCTCAGGGAATTCGTCCTTTTCACTTCATCTGCTCCTTTTCATGGAAAAAGTAGAGCAGTCAATCAGCCAAATACGGTTTTACCATAGTTACTGACCTAAGAAAAGAGCCCAAAACTGACCTTGAGGGGTCAATTGAAATTACATTTAGTGTAGTCATGTACCTCTTCAAATCCAAATGATTTTATCAGGGGTTGGAATTATATACTTATACACTGTTTAAAAAAAAATCTGAAGTCTACAAATATATTTTTCCTGAATTTCTCAGTAAAAGTCCCTTTTCGGCAAAAGGACATTTTCAATTAAAAGTCGAAAACTTTCGTCATATTTCCTGAAAATAACGAAACGGACGAAGATGGAAGGAACAATAGAGATACTCTGTTAACCATCACAAATTTATTTTGAATGTTTATAAAACTGACATGTTATTACACAGATATGAAAAAAATCAATGAATGAATCTTGGCTCCTTTGAAAAAGTCATGTTTGAAATTCAGATGCATTCTTCTTTTTACTATTACGTACCGGTATAGGTACATCCAAATGAACATGTTTTACATGTAACTGCATAGTATGTTTGGCAACGAAAGTTTTCCCACAATGTTCACATGAAAAAGGTCTCTTTCCAATATGAAGACGTAGATGATCATTTAGTTTACGTTCCTCAAAAAATCTTTTTCCACATATGTCATAAGGAAATGTTTTTCTCCTGTAAAATGTTTAGTGTTATAATGTCTTTTCAGATTCATTTTATTAGTAAGTTCTTTATTGCATAGTTTTTCTTCAGGCACAGCTGGACGAAATAGATAATTCCTAGGTTCACCCAAGTGTATGTAACGAATATGCATATTTAAACTCCCTGGAATCCTTTTGTATGATTTGTATCATGCTGCTGAAGTGAAACTATACTGATACCAACAACTTTTTGAGCAACAAATTAACCAGACTATATTTTAACCATTCATTGAACAAAGAAAATTTCCCTAATAAATTATTTTATCAAGCCGTACTATAATGATTCATTAACCATAATAAAATCATAATAATAAATTAGCCTTATTAATTAAAACTTGCAAGAATTATAACAACATCGATAAAATTACAATCTTCCTTATAAAAATATAAGCACATCGTAGAATCCCCTATATACCTTTAGAATCACATCCCCTTGAAGACCCCATGGCATGATAGCAACAATAACAGACTCCCACACCAAAAGTCGGGAATTCGAATCACCCCACGTCATTACTTTTTTCCTCTGTCTATAAATGTAAGATCTTCTAAACTATTTAATAAATGCATCATAAACCAGTTTTATGCCAACTTTATAATGGGAAGTTACCGTTTCATGACACGGAGTTTTTGCTTCTTTTATTTCCCAAAACGGAAATTCTACTAACTGGACGGAGAAAGTCTGGCAGCTTTGCTGCCAGTAGTATTCCCGTGAACTTACAGTTTTTTTTTTTTTTTTTTTTTTTTTTTTTTTTTTTTTAAACAGTGTAAAGTTAAATATTTGTTACTAAGCACGGTAGTGAAAATGCAGTTTTACAAACGAATTAATGCCTGAACTAACAAATCGCTTTATTAATGGTTGTTTCTGTTAGTGACTCAATCAACATTTACTTGCGTATACGAAGAAAGATTTATTCGTTTGAAACGCGTTGTATCTTTTTTTCATTTTCATTGTCCATTTAAGGCGCAATATTTTTTTTTTTTTTTTTTTTTTTTTTTTCGCATTACGCTGCATTAATGTGCATTTTAATGTGATAACGAACACATTTTATCCATTTAAAATATTCGTATTTTATTCTCTTTTAATCTTGATATATTTTTGTAATAATTATTATTTTTTTATATTAACTTCTTCAAGCCTAGATCGCTCTTTTCAAGTATGACGTATATACCAGAATTTTCTGTAAAAAGTTATTTTAATATTCCACATGGACGTACGCTCTGTACTCCTGGATGTCAGGGTTGGGGGGGGGAGGGGAGATAAATTTTATTGAATTAGCCATAGATGGGTGTAATATGTAATTATGGGACATTACTTATACGCAGAAATACTAATTTTATCAATATAAAAATGTGAAAAGTTACTGTGAAAACAATTTTTTACACTGATATTGCAGATCAGATGAAAAAATATTCACATACGTAACATTCACGTCACTGCAAGTCACAGAAGTATGACATAATCATGACTCCGCTATGCTATACGAGAAGACCGAAAATATCCGAATTTGTCATCAGAAAAAATCAATAAAAATACATCCAAGTATTCTTAGGGAAAGTAAAAAGATAAGATCAAATTCAGAAAAAAAGCAGTTCATTTCAGGTAGAGAACAAGAGGCTAATCAACTGCCTCTTCAAATCCGACCGATTTTATCAGGGAGTGGAGTTAATGCCCCATTAAACGGAATTCCGAATGACAAGCAGAAAGGCACCTAGAATAAAGCCCTTCGTTTTCTCTCCAAAAAGGAAGGTTAAGGACATTCAAAATTTTGAACTCGATGAAAAACCTGAGTGAGAGTAACACGTCAGCTCACACCTGTGTTTCTCATGGGACACACACGTGCGGCAAAGGGGGGAGATTCTTTTTCTGTGCCTTCACATATCTCGTTTGGCACCATGACAAACAAAGGTCCAGAAATTAGCAGTTAGCCATGAATTCAAATGTGCTTTCCGTCGCGGACAAATAAGGAAATTTTATGAGCCTTACAGGGAATATAATTTTTTATGAGGCCGATAGAATATTATGTAGCACAAATACTGAAATATTCACACACTGTGTCTGGCTAGAAAAATGGAGGGGAGGGGGGGGGGGCAGCAAGCAGACGCAATCAGAATTTACGTTAAAAGGATACCAAATGGTTAAAATTGTCCAAAAGTGACTAAAATTCTTACATTTTAGGTAAAAATTTAGATGGAAAATACAAGTGTGGCAAAAAAGGGAAATTCTTTTTCTGTGCCTTCACATATCTCGTTTGGCAGCATGACAAAGTCCAGAAATTAGCAGTTAACCATGAGCGAAATTTTAAAATGGAGGGCCAAATTCACAGTCAAGTAAAATCCAGACACCTCATTGGTCGTGTGGAAAGGGTGAAAATCACGAATTTGTTTCTCCATTTGAAAAAGAAGGAGGGGTAAAGTAATTTTCAAGCGATTGTTACCGCCTGTTCTTATTTACGATAAACCATCGAAATTAACTCAGTTAAGATATTTTGATGACATTTTATAGAACGAGAGTGAAAAATTTTGATTATAAATGAAAACAGATCAGATTTACTTCAAAATTGCCGTTACGATTTTTTCTCGGAAAAAGGAGTAAGGCGACATTTCCCCTACCGCTCAGAGATTATTCTCTGAAAAGGACGCGGATCAATGACCAATAATGCGCTTGGATTTCACCGGACTACACTGTTAAAAATCTGCTGCATTTTGCTGCAACGCCCTCCACCACTTGTATATAATATCTCTATTCTAACCAATGAGAAAGCGCCATTTCACGGCCAAGTAACCGTTTTCTATACAAGCAGGGGAGTGCGTTGCAGCAAAATGCAGCAGATTTTTAACAGTGTATGATTTTGGCCCTCCATTTTAGAATTTCGCTAACCATGAATTCAAATGCGCTTTCCGTCGCGGACAAATAAGGAAAATTCATGAACCTTATAGGGAATATAATATTTAATGAGGCCGATAGAAGAATATTACGGAGCACAAATACTGAAATATTCACACACTGTGCCTGGCTAATTGAAAAATGGAGGGGGAGGGGGATGCTACCAGATGCAATCAGAATTTTCGTTAAAAGGATGCCAAATGGTTAAAATTGTCCAAAAGTGACCATAATTCTTACATTTTAGGTAAAAATTTAGATGGAAAATACAAATGTGGCAAAAGGAGAGATTCTTATTCTGTGTCTTCAAATATCTCTTTTGGCATCATGACAAACAAAGTCCAGAAATTAGCAGTTTTCCGTTGCGGACAAATAAGGAAAATTTCTGAACCTTACTGGAATTAATGTAACATTTAATGAGGCCGATAGAATATTATGTAGCACAAACACTGAAATATTCACATACAGGGCCTAGATAATGAAAGGGGGGGAGGGCAGTTGCCATGAGATTCCGAATGCAGGCCCGTAGCTAGACCATATTGCCAGGTAGGGCAAAAGTTTTTCCAGGGGTGGCAGATTATTTTTCCACTTTTTGTTAATCTTTTATGCGTAGTTCTTCAAACACATGTACTGCGATTTTATGGATTTTTTTTTCACTTAAAATATGAGGAATTTCTAAAACCAGAGTGAAATTTTTAAAGTTTCTTCAGAAGCACGGAAAAAGATGTTAAATACATATTTTTAGTTTAGCGCAAATAAATCGCTATTTTTTTATTAAATAATTTAAATGTATACATGTACTATGTTCGTTTATATTAATAATACTTTTAAATACAATTTGCTAAATGCACCATTTTGTTCACAATTTTTTTCACAAAATTTGTACAATGTTTCGCATGTACTAACATTCTCCAAATGCATAACAATGAAAAAGTTAACCGCCAAAGACTAAATAGCTGCAAAAAATCAAAATGGTTTAACCTCGGAAGCAGAATCGGCGCAACGTTGCAATGCAATGCACGTCACAGACTCTTGGGAATGTCTGCAGACTATTTTTTAACTGTTAAAAATGCAGCAAATATTAAAAAAATTCAGTCCTAAATCCAAAAATTAGGATATAAAATGTATCGCGAATTTCAACAAATAGTCTTCGAAAAGAAATCAATTTCGTCATAGATCGCGAAAAACACGCGAATCTCGTGCAAAGATCACAAAAAAAACCGGCAAGTTTCTTCAAAACATTGCATAAAAAGGCAAATCTCTTCAAAAGATCACGGAAAGCAGCAGTTTTCGTCAAAAAAAATCACGAAAAAACGTCAAATTTCTTCAAAAAATTGCAAAAAACGCCAAATTTTTTTCAAAAAATCGCAAAAAAAGGAAATTTTTTTTTAAACGATCACGAAAAAACGGCAGTTTTCGTTAAAAAAATCACAAAAAACAGAAAATTTCTTCAAAATATCGTGAAGAAAACGGCAAATTTCTTAAAAGATAGCGAAAAAACAGAAGTTTTCGTGAAAATATTGCGAGAAAACGGCAATATTCTCGCAATATTGTAATATTCGTAATATATATAACGTAATATATAATACTCGTAAAAAAATCACGAAACAATGACAAATTTCTTCAAAAAATCGCGAAAACACGGCAAATTTCATAAAAAAATCACGAAAAAAAGGAACATTTTTTCAAAAGATCGCGAAAAAGGGCAGTTATCGTTAAAAAATCACGAAAAAACTGCAAATTTCTTCTAAGGGTCGCGAAAAAGGCGGCAAATTTCTTCAAGAGATAGCGACAAAACGGCAGTTTTCGCCAAAAGATTGCGAAAAAAACGACAAATTTTTTCAAAAGATCGCGAAAAAATAGCAGTTTTCGTCAAAAGATCGGAAAAATAGTCAAATCTTGTAAAAAACGGGAAAAAAATACAAATTTCGCCAAAAGATCGCGAAAAATGACATTTCGTCAAAAGTTCGTGAAAAACCTGCAATTTTTGTCAAAGGGGAGCACTTGTAGGAGAGCACCCTCTTTCGGACAATGTATGAAGTGTTAAAAATTCTGAGAATAAAGGCAACTTCTTTTTAAAAGTATATTTTTCTTTTATGTCTATCACAAATATTTGGGAGGTTTGAGTACATATAATGTAATGCGAGGGATTGGTCTACAGAGTGTTTTTTAAGTTTTTACTTGTGTTGCAGACTACAAAAAAAATTCTGCAGCTGGGGGTTTAACTATGCAAAGTGTTTAAGCGAGGTTTCATGAGTTTCTGTTTACTTCTTAAACTCGCTGTCAGGTAATTAAAAAATTTCCGGAGCGGTTCGGCTCGGTACAAACAAAGTGCCGCACAATTACAGGGATGGCAAATTGGATCTCTAGATCCAATTTGCCATTCGTCCCTTTGTAAAATTGTCAAAAACCAACCTTTAGAAAACATTTAACAGTATTTCTTTATTTAGAAAAATAATCCCTTAAGCTCTTTAAAAAATATTTCAAAGGAAAAAGCACAATTTCAGACCATAGACGGTATGTGTTCCAGTGAATGAAAGAAAGTCACTGAATAGCATAGTACCAAAGAGTGTTAAATAATTCGGCTGCTTTGGTGATCCTTAAACAGGCAATTTGTTAGCGGTCAAATCTCTAGGAAGCTAGTTTAAAATTGTATAATCTTAATTACAAATGCGATAAAATGAAGGAAAAAAAAACCATGCAAGGGGCGTCAAATTCAGAGTTCTAATTTTTACAATAGATTAAATCTTTTAAACTCTAATGCCTGTTTTATTATCTGTTATTCTGTAAAATTTTGAAAAAACGTAAATTATAGGAAACATAAAAAAAAGCTTAAAAACACTGTATTTTCATAAATTTTTTAAATGGATTTTTATGAAAAAATATTAAATTGATACAAAATTTATGAAAATATTGTTAACACTACGATAAATTATACCACAAATTCTTAATACAATAACACGAATTAAAACTTTCCTCTTGTACCTGTTTGTAAGAGGACAAATTGCAGTTCTGTAACAGAAGTTAACAATTTTGCTGAAGTAAACTTTTGTTGTAGCATTGAAATCAAACAACACTTTCAAAAATTTTATAAAAACACAGGATAATTTTTAAAAGGTTATCAAATTGGGCATTTTTAACTTAATTTTATGTTACTATCATCCTGGAAGGTATTTATTCAAAAATCCTTTATATTTCAAAGTGTGACATTTAATAAAAAATGAAATTAATTCCATAAATAAATAATTTAATGTATTATGCATTTATTTTTAATAATTAATAATGCAGAGTTAGGACAACTCAAATACGTAGGGGAGAAAAAAGCAGTTTTCTATACGCACGCACACACATACATTGGATACATATATATTAAACAACATTTTATATTTGAGAATACTTTTAAGCACAAAACGCACTTTAAAAACAGTGTTTATTTCTGTTCTAAATTATCTAATAAATTAATAAGTTATTAAGTATCGGAAACAATATCTAATAATTAAATGATAGACTTTTTCGGTACTAATTAATTTTCCCAAACGAACACGACTTTCCGAACGACCCAATATTTCAATCAAACGTCTCTATTTTTCAGGGCCGAATATACGAATTTCTTTTACAAATTTGCGCCATCGTATTTAACAATAAATAACAGCCAATTACTTAAGTGATTTGGAATTATTATTTTTCAGTTTTCAATAAATACATTACACTTTGAGTTTCAATTGATATTTATCTTATGATGGTTTTTATCAAACTGTCTCCTTGCAAAAATTGGCTTACAATGGCAACTTAGACGATTACTCTGAAAATTGTTTTACTTTTAAGAAAAAGTGCAGAAATACCATTCTTCGTCTCTTAACAAAAACACCTGTAACATTTTTGAATTTAAGAATAAAAATGACTTTATGAATGTGTCAGTAAGTAATAAATTTCGATTTATTAAATTGTTTGAGTAACCTAATATATTGTATTATTTAAATTTGAAATAATAATTGTTTTATCTCAGAAGCACCAACTTTTTAAAATTTTAGTGAAATGGGAGAGAATCAAAGAAATGAAGGGACAGATCTATTATTATAAACTTTATATTCTCACATGGGGAAGGAGAGTATCCCTTGTAAAAAATTCTATAGCGATTTCTAAAGGTTCTTTTATTTCTATGTACTCCCAACTATCTGGAGTCAATGTTCATGGAGGATTTAATTTGTTATGCTGTTAATTAGCTGATTTTTATTTATTTATTTATTTATTTATTTTATGCAGGAAAATGTGTGAGTTTTTTTTTAACCTACTTGTACCATATTGTATGGATATTTGCACTTGAATCCCTTTTAAAGAAAATTAAATAGTAACATTTTATGAAAGAGAAAACATTTTACCATAAAATCAAAGTTAATGTTAATTAAATTATATAGTTACATTTTTCCTTTTCTTCTTTACTTTACTATTGATTGATATTATGTCATTCCTTGAAGATGTTTTTACTTTAAGATAAAAATTATCTATATTACGCCATATAAAATTCATTTAAAGCGAAATACATGCATCATCGTAAAAATTTCCTTCGCTAATTGCTACTTGTAAAATCTCACAAAAGAATGAAAAAAGTAAGACATACATGTATATTAAAAAAATAACTGTAAATTTCTTATTTGAAATTTAAATTTATATTATTTAAATACGAAATATATAAATACGAAATTTGATGGAAGTTATATTGATAAATGAAATTTTTTTATAGTAATTACATTTCTTTATGGTGAATAACACCTATAATTTTTGTGTTTTTTCATTGGCTTCACATATTTTTATTATTCTTTTACATGTTCATGAATGGTGAGAAGAAAAAAAGACATCAAAAAGCGTATTGGGTTTTTAAAAGGACCCTCTTCCATAAAGGAAACAATATTGTAAACTAGTTCACCGTAATTTCAGAATCCCCTGGTTTCAGCCAGCCTTCTAACGATAAATTTCGTATGGTGACAGTTGTACAAAGAGACGAATCTTTAGCTAATAAGCTAATCCAGATTTGTTCAATTTGGAGAGGTGTGGAATAATTCCTACAAAGCGAAAAAGCGGGGAATCCAGAACGCCTCAATTTTTGACAGAGGTCTGTTAAAGAGAGAGAGAAAAAAGCTTTTTTGCTGTTTCCAGACTAAAAAATCCCTGTCGGCTGGGCCTATAGGCGGAGGTAGATTTCGAAGTGTGCTCATTTCAACAAAAAAATATATATCATTAGAGATAAACCCAGTTTAATAACTTCATTTGGCCGTTTATGAAAAGTTTTTAATTTAATTTTCCTGCAAAAACTGGTTTTATCAGAATCATCTTAAGAAAAATTCAGCTCAAATGCAGATTATGACAACATATTTTGAAATAGATTCTAAATTTATTAAAAAATCGACCAAAACAGTACATTATACAGTTCCTAAATAACAAAAAACTGTCAGTTGAAAGCATTTGAGAAAAAAATTGAATTTAAAAATGAGTCATAAAATAACCGATTTGTTGTTTGAATACATCCTTAATTCTTTAATCATGCTTGCTTCGGGAAATTCTATTCAAAATACCCTTTTTGGTAGCCTTTTTCAAAATATATTCTATCTTTATCAAAAAACCGATCAATGCATCACATTATATAGTTCCTAAATAAAAGGATCTGTAAATTGGATGCATTTGAGAGCAAAAATGGATTTAAAAACGAATCAGAAAAAAACGCAATTTCTTATTTGAACACTTCCTTAAATTTTCAGTCTCGATGATTTCTGAAAATTCTGTTCAAAATACCCTTTTTGGTAGCCTTTTTTGAAATATATTCCGTCTTTATCAAAAAACTGACCAATGCATCACATTATATAGTTCCTAAATAAGAGGATCTGTAAATTGGATGCGTTTGAGAACAAAAATGGATTTAAAAACGAGTCAGAAAAAAACGCGATTTCTTATTTGAATACTTCCTTCAATTTCCAGTCCCGATGACTTTCGGAAATTCTATTCAAAATACCCTTTTTGGTAGCCTTTTTTTGAAATTTATTCTGTCTTTATCAGAAAATTGACCAATGTGTCACTTTATACAGTTTCTAAATAAGAGGATCTACCATTTGGATGCGTTTAAAATCAAAAATGAATTTAAAAATGAGTCAGAATATAAGCCGTTTGGATTTGAGGTTTTTCTCTCCAACTCCTATTTTTGTTTAATTTCTTTTTGCTATACGAATTGGTCCTATGAAAAACTTGTCAATATAAAAGTTGTAGATATTTTTGAGAAGATGTAAAATAAATTTAATCAGATTTGATATCTTAAAAATTGACGGAGTTATGGATTTTTCTCTTTTTTCAGCGCCCTTTTTCTTTTCGTTTTTAATTTTTTTCATCGGTAAAAGTTGGTCCTATCAAAAACTTGTAAATACAAAAGTTTTAGATAATTTTAAGAACATTTATAAAAAATTTAGTTGGACTTGATATCTTGAAAATTGACGAAGTTATGAATTTTTTCTCTCAAAATCCCTGTTTTTTTCGCCCCTTGAGCCCACTTCTAAATTTATCAAAAATCTGTCATATATATACTTTTGGCCCATTTTTAAGAAGTAATATAAACTTTAAACCGATTCGATATCTACTTTAATTAAGAAGTTATGGCGTTTTTTCGGTTTTCACAAAAACGCCCCCTATTCCGACCCCCTTGGTCCGATTTTGCCCATTAACGAACTCATCCAAGATTTTATCCCCATTGATTTTATGTCCAAGTTTGGTGGAGATTGGTGAAGAATAATAGAAGTTATCGTGTCCATAAAAAAATGATATATATATATATATATATATATATATATAGATAGATAGATAGATAGATAGATAGATATATAAACTGGTGCGATTGCAATAGGTAGTATTTCTTACGAAATCTACCTAAAACTAAATTTAGGGGTAGAAGGCGGAAATTGGCATGATGGAAGAAAAACGGAAATTTCATTGTTGTATTACAAAAAAGCTTTTTAAAAGGAAACACTGAGTAATAAAAATATCGGATTCTGAGTGACCAAAATGTCGAATTTCATTTTGACTTTTGACTAAAAACTGGAAAAAATTTAAATTTGTATTTTTAATCCTTTGTTTTCTTAGAAATTTAATGTGGAGTTTTGCGCTAGGTCGGGCAAAACATTTTCCAGGTCGGGCTTTGCCCGACCTGGCCCCCCTCTGGCTACGGCCCTGTCCGAATGGCATAATCGGAATTTTCATTAAAAGGCGGCTGAAATAGTAAAAATTGGCCAAAAGAATAAAATTCTTACATTTCTGATATGAATTTAGATGGGACACACACACAGTGGCGCGAAGGGGAAGGTTTTGGGGCTAAAACCCCTCCCAGAGCTAAGAAAGATTGCTATAATTGCCGCTTATATGAATCAAAACCAAAATTAATATTTAAACGTTTTGCTGTGTTTCGGAATTTGCTGCTTTCTTGAATCAGATTTCATTTAATATTAAATTTAATTGATTCAATTAAATGGCGAAAATTCTACTTGAAAGTGTCTATTACATGGATTAGTTAAATAAAAATTGGTTATTTGAAATAAATCACTTTTCTGAGACGTATTATGATAAAAGAATGATGATTTCCTACCACACAGATGTTCTTTGAGTTTAAGTATTATACAGTGAATATTCTAATTAGTACTGTTTCCATGAACCGGTGATTCAAATAACCAGCAAACACCTTTATCAGAAAATCACCCTCCTCCACCCTAGAGCCGAATTCTGGCTGCACACACATGCGGTAAAAGGGGATTTTTTTTTAAGTATCTTTACATATATCATTTAGCGCCATGAAAAGTTAAGTCCAGAAATTAGCAATTAACCACAAATTCAAAAGTGCTTTCCGTTGCGGACAAATAAAATTTTTTTATGAATCTTACTCGAATATAATATTTAAGAATCGACCGAAACAGATTTTTAAGATAGAAGCCGAAAATCGGAACAGAATTTCGGTAATCTTATTTTAGGTCAAAAATGAGAACTAAATCGAAAATGCGAAAAAAAATTAAATAATGATTAAATACATAACTATGCATGATTGTAAATTAATTATACATGTGGTCATGTATTGTCATATACCTGTGGTCCAAGTTGGCTCTTTGTGCCTCTGACAAGACCTTTTTATTTTTATGCAAAATAAAATGTAATTAATTAATCAACGGCATAAAATGATTTTCTAATTACGAATTTTATCTAATAAAAAATGTTTTAGATATACATACCTCGATTTATCTTTTACAATGATTTTTGTAGAAGATCATTTGTCGTTCTAAACTTTTTTTAAATAGTGTATTCTGTGGTTTTATACTAAACAAAAATATATTACAATTAAATCTGAAGCGTTTACTTAGCATGAAAAGCGTTCTTTTGTATGCATTTCTTATTTCATAATTTGCACTCACGTCTTGAGTCAGTCATGACTGAAAATTATAAACAGTAAAATTCATATAACTAAATAAATAAACAACGTTAAAGAGCACAAATATTATAAAATAAAAGATGTTAAAAGCATACAGCCGTTTCGGGACTTCTAAAGTCCCATCATCAGTGTTAAAAAGTGTAAAACGTAAAAGAAAGTCACATCGTTAAATAAAATAAAATAAACCGTGCATCTGAGCTCGCCGCTAAGGCGAACTGACCATGAAACATCGCGAAGCAACAGTAAAAGTAAACTGGCACGCGCACCCAGAGGAGACCAATCATAAGTCACCTCCCACTGGACGAGTCCAACTCAAGGAGAGGGGTTTACTTTTGCCAGTTTACTTTTACTGTTGCTTTGCGACGTTTCATGGTCAGTTCGCCTTAGCGGCGAGCTCAGATGCACGGTTTATTTTATTTTATTTAACGATGTGACTTTCTTTTACGTTTTACACTTTTTAGCACTGATGATGGGACTTTAGAAATCCCGAAACGGCTGTATGCTTTTAACATCTTTTATTTTATAATATTTGTGCTCTTTAACGTTGTTTATTTATTTAGTTATATTTAAGCACAAAGTACAATCCTCCCCCTCTTCTTAGTAAAATTCATAGTAATAAATAGAAAGTATCCCATATGTATACATCAATAAGTGGTGTTGAAAATTTCTGAAGGAAATAACGAAAATTTCAAACACACATAGTTTCGGTTGAGTTTCGGCCCGGTCGAATTTTCCCCGTCATTTTCGCTGAAGTTCAGATTTTGGGCTGAAAACAAAAACGAAACCGAATAATTGGTCAATCTCTAAAAATATTTAATGATGCCGATTGAATATTAAGGGAACAGTGGACCTTTATTTGAGCAAAATCGTCGCAAAAAAGATCCCTTTCTGTGGTATAATAGTACCAAAACAGTTGTTTTCTTATTAAAATATCATTTATGAAGATTTTTAAGAATTAAATAGTAAAGGTAAATGTACTTATATACTTTAAATCTGCATTTCTCAAAACTAATTTTTCAGCATTTTTACATTTTTGAAATGCTCCTTGCGACATATTTTTTTTTTTTTTTTTTTTTTTTTATCAATATTTATTAAATTAATAAGGAAGTATCCTGATATTGTTTAGAAAGAAATTGTGTAATCTTTTTAAAATTCGTCTTCATTAAGTTAGTCAAATTTGATTGTTTACTTTTTAAAAAGCAAAATTTTGGTGAAAATCCATATGGAATTTAGAAAAAAAATCTGTAAAATATTAACTATTCAAGAGGTTAAAAAAAATCTTACATAAATTTGTTTATAATAGAGTTTTAAGTGATAAAAATGTAAAAGTAAGAAAATATCTCAAAAATTAAGACACGAGGAGCATTTTAAAATTTCGTTTGAAAATTAAAAATTTTTTAAACAAAATTAAAATTTTAATATTAGAATTTTTTTTAAAGTGCTCTATATATTTTTGGTGAAATGTATATATGCACAAAATTTGATATTGCTATGATGTAAATTAAAAAATAAATAAATAAATAAAAATAATTAATGTTTACCTTCCTTTTAAGCTGCACAAATACTGAAATATTCACATCCAGGACCTGGCAGACTTACTCATTCACATTTACTGATTTATTTATTTCTCCTTCTCTCTCTCTCTTCTAAGTATTTAATTGTTTAGAGACATTTAGATGTACTTACAGTAGCCTTATGTTTTTAATTGATTTTTTGCAATGACAAATTCGAAATCTTCATTTCGTGTATAGCATTGCGGACTCGATATTATGTCACATCAATGTAACTTACAGGGATATGGATGCTACATTACACTGGTGTAAATATTTTTTTCATCTCATCTGTAATATTAATAAAAAGAAAAAAATGAAAAAAAAAAACGTACTTGCAAAATGATTTTTCATAGTGATAAAGTTTTCCTTTGTGTACAAAAATAATTTCACGTAATTATAGATTCCGCTGTATGGCTAATTCAATAAAATTTACCTTAATTAGGATGAGCGAAGCGAATCCTCTACTAGGCCACTCAAATTACATTTTGTCGTACACTTTATAAAAAATCTATTCAGTATTTTGACTTGAAATTAAACATAAGAATAAATTATGATGTGTAGATTTGCAGAATGTTATTTTTTTACAGAATAACCTTTAAAAAATATTATTTTTATAATTAATTTTTTCTACATGTTTTCCTATTATGGACGCATTTTTGCAAATAAAAAATTGAACGCGTATCTTTTTATTTTCAGAATGAAAATAAACCATGGGATTAGTAATTATAGATAGAATCATGATAAATTAATTAAATAAAATATATTTTCATTATTCCGCCAAAATCGTTTGCAAATAAAAAAATTGAACCCGTATCTTTTTATTTTAAGAAGGAAAATAAACTATGGGGTTAGTAATTATAGATAGAATCATAATTAATATATTAAATAAAATATATTTTCATTAGTCTGCCAAAATTATTCACGCATTTTATAATAAGGATTTTAAAAGAATTACATTATGATTTATTTATTTAGGTATTTACTTTGGTAAAGTGGCAACAAAAAGAATCGTAAAGAAGTAAAATTAATTATTATATTTGGTATTTAAAGTGAATATTTTGTTAAATTTAGTAAGTTTCTTAAGTCTGGTATTCGAAATGAAAGATTAAAGAATAATTTAAGAATATTTTAATTGATTGAAGAATAATTTAATTCAACCAAATTAAATATATTAACTACGTTTATAAATAATTTCTGGAATGTATTAGTAATTTAAAAATGTCGAGAAAAAGAACACTTATTGGCCAGAATGAACGCCGTTACTAGCAAAAACATCTTTAAAACTTTTAGTTAAAAATTAAAAAAAAAAAATATTTTGTAAAATTCTGCTTCGAAAATATTTTTATTTATACCAGCCTTATATCATAAATAAAAAGTTCAGAGGAAATTCTTAGTTATTTGACTGAATTTACATGTCTAAAATTTAAATGCGCCAAAACATGAGATAACGTTTTTGCTAAGATGCAAAAACAATATAAAAAAGTAATGTTCCTTTCAAATATTTATCTTATGAAATAATGCTTCGCGAATCCAAACAAAGCACGGCTTTTGCTAGTATAACTAAAAATTTAGATTATGATTATGGAATAAATTATGAATATTTTAATTGAATAAAATATAATCATTTGAATTTCTTTTTAAATTTTTATTTCCAAATACATAAAATGTACATTAATACAGCTCAATACGATGAAATAGCGCCTTAAAAATTAAAAGAGGCACAACACGTTTCTAAGGAAATAAAGTTTGTTTTAATATAGCTAAATATTTCTGCCAAAATTAAAATGAAATAAAATATCAATATTTTAACTAACTTAAATATGGCTATTTGGATGTTATTTTTAATTGTTTCTTTTCAAATATGTAAAAATGATATGAATATACTTCAATACAATGAATATAGTGCCTTAAATGCAAAATAAAATTAAAAGATGTAAAGCTCGCTTTTCGAAGGAATAGATCTTTCTTATTAGCCCCAAATAAATGTTAACAGATTCGGATACAGTAAAAGGAAAAATCGTTAACAGTGTCACTTGTTAGTTGAGTATTTATAAAATTATGTTTTCACTGTTATGCTCAAGAACAAATCAAGTTACTTCACAAAGCTCCACTCCCCGATAAAACAGATGAGACTTAAAGAGACGGTTGATTAGCCTCTTGTTCTCTATCCGAAATGAACTGCTTTTTCACAGAACATGAAATTTATTATTATTATTATTATTATTTAGCTTTTTAACCGACTTTAAAAAAAGCAGGATATTATGAGTTTGACCCCGTATGCATTTTTTGATATCTTCCCGAGTAACTGTCGTAAATATAAATCAATTTTAATTTTTTTTCTTTTTTAAGTGTAAGACACTTGTATGGTCCCATTCCAATTTCATCAAAATCTAATAAATAAAACTTTTTTTTTTTTTTTTTTTTTTTTTTTTTTTAACAAAAACTTTAAAATTTGGAATGGGACCATACAAGTGTCTTACACTTAAAAAAGAAAAAAAAATTAAAATTGATTTATATTTACGACAGTTACTCGGGAAGATATCAAAAAGTTTGTTTGAAACAGTCGCTTAGTTAGAAGTGTTCATGTTTCATGCTGCTACTCTAGAGATAAGAGGCCTTTTTAACCCCTTGGGGACGAACGACACGTATCCGTACCAAAACAGGCTTAAGAATTCTTGCTTATCACCACTAGCAAAATTTTACTACACAATTTAAATTATTAATTCGGAGCATTTTCCCGATCTATTAAGTCACATTTCCGTGAAAAACCGTGACAAAACATTAAGAATTTCGTAAAAGGCTTCTGTTCGCGAATGGGTTAAGCTGCGAAATCACAAAATTTCTCATCCACCGAACTGGAAGGCTTACATCAAAAATAGGCGTTGAAAAGTTGAAACTCAACATTTAAAAGGTCCCTCGTATATCAGAGCACAAGTACCTGTGTATGAAGGTGTGTGTAGTGTTGAATGCAGAAAGTACCTCCATTGTAGAGTGTATTGCTACACTATATGGCCAACGATGATCGGTCACTTGGAATATTAGATGTTTTGTTAAATATCTAGAAAAATACATGAGGGATTAGCCTGAAACTTCAGGCGTATAAACACCAGTAGTAGGAGCCATATATTTCTGCGAAGATTTTTTCCCTGAAATTTTTTTGGGCACTGTGAACAAAGTGAAAAAAAAAAAACGAATATATTTTGTGTTATGCTTTAACAACAAGCAAAAGCGTTGATTAGGAGGTTTCTTGTTATAAGTTGTGTTCATTTTTATGAGAATAACAGGTATACTCGTGGGGAAATTAAGATTTTCATAAAAATATCATCCCAAATTTCAATAAATGTTTCGCTTATAATTTGCAGAACTCTTATTATAAAGAAATGTTCTTTTTAGAAAATATGACAAATAACATTGTACACAATAACGTGTAATCCTTCTATAGTAAAAAAAAAACTAACCTTAAACAAATCTCCAGGAATGACTCCTGGAATGATGCTGATGTGCAAGGTTTCTGGAAATAATGCGTCAGGGTGGACCACACCTTCCATGAGTCGAATAGACCAATCAGGAAATGGCTTCGTCTAATGCATCGCGAAGCGATTCCAACCGGAATTGCAAAGCAGTACCGAACGGAATCGCGAAGCGATCGATTCCTTGGGGTATTGGCGAGCGCAGCAAGCAGGGGTAGCGTACAACTTGGAATCGCGAAGCGACTACGCGGGAGGTTGGCGAGCGTAGCGAGCAGGGGGGCGGAGCAAACTAGTCAGAATTTAAAAAAATAAGAATTGGATGAAAAATGTACCGGTACTCTAATATTTTACTGCCCATGCTCGAATGCAATCAAAATACAACATATGTAATGTATTAGCTAAATATATAGAGCAACTTTTGCGAAAGTCTCAAAAATATAGCTTAAAAATTCTGAAAGTGATCGTCAATAGAATAAGATCGAAATCTGTTGTTACCAAAATATAGGAAAAAGCTAAGGGTCTGTATTTAAATAAATGTTACACATTATTGCAGGCACATCATATTGCATGTACTATTATATTTGTATATAGCTCCTCATCTTTTTGCTTCATTTTGGGAACAACGGATGTCGAACTCATCCTATCTACGAACATTTTCAGAATTTTCAAGTTATGTTTTTTAGATTTTCATAAAAGTTACTATTTATATTTAGCTGATGCATCATGCACATTGTATTTTGCTTGAATTCGCTCAAGCGCAGTGAAACATTATTTAGTGGACCTGCTCATTTTTTAGTTTTTATTCAATGTTTATTATTTTTAAGAGCATTTATTCCAATATGCTTAAATCATAGCTGCCAACATCTTCCGCTTTTTCAGCCCGGAAAAATGTTTTAGTAAATTTTACCATTTCGAATCGCAATTACCTGTCGATTAAATAAGGTAAAAATCTCTATTAAATTTTTCCGGGCCGAAAAAGCGGAAGAATTGGCAGCTATGCTTAAATACATTCAAAAAATGGCTCTAATTAAATATATTCTCAAATAAAACTTTTTATTATTTAAGTCCCCAGTAAAATTCATTGTAATTTTCCTGTGTTTATCAAACCCTTTTAATTTTTTTTATTTAATTTGTACAATATCTTAATTCTGAAAAAAAAAAAAAAAAAAAAAAAAAACTTATTCAAAATGATTCTTTTATTAAAATGTCTGGTATAATATTCAGCGTCTCAGATTTATCACGCGTCAATAAATTCATTTTTTCTCTTTATAAAGTTATCGTTTGCAAAATAATTTCTATTTTTAGTTGTCATCTCAATGCCAGGTATTAATTTTTATTTACTTGCCATGCGTTTGGTTTAAGGCTTTCGAAGATTCTAGAAAAAATATTCCTGCCAGGAAGTTTTGCATCAGAATTAATGCACTGATAATAATGAAATATTTCTCTTTTTTGCGATGCCGATTGGATAATATGGTCAGCTGATTTATTATTATTTTTTTATTCATTTCCTACCGATCTTATGCCAAAGATGATAGAAACACTGACAATTTTTATGGTGGAGCCTAATGCCGTGTTTACGTTCGGTTTGCTAAGCGCAATTGTTCATGTAGCTTTTCAGTTACAGTCTTGATTAAAGTTGATTGCATTACGAGGTGTTTTAATTAAATGGAATAGAATGGCGAGTAAATAAACGATTTACGAAACTTATATTCATTCGGTAACTAGATGAAGCATTTCCCCTCAGACACTCAGTGAGAAAAATGTTGATTCGTATGGTATCATTAGATATCAATATGATTGAGTTAAAAATAATAAAATATGTACAATTGTGTTCTTGATTTTTTCCTACACGTTAAAGATTTAAAACACAGTTTTACTCTGAGAAAATGGGATTGAAGTTAACTTTAGAAACTGAAAAAAAAAAAAAAAAAATTACTTTGTATTGTATTCAGATTATCGTGTAATGTAACTGAAACTTGTAGGGTGTTAATGTTGGCAAACAACACAAAGGAATTAACACTTTGCACTGTGAAGCATAGCAAAAAAAGTTTACTTAAGCAAAACGCCCACATTTAAGTTAAATAGAGTCTAAATAAGCACAGCTATTTTAGCATTTGGCATTTAAATGAAAAGTACTGCTTGATTAGGCTTAAACGGTAGACTAATTGAGATATTTGGGGATCCCAGAAGCTAAGGGATATATATGACAAATTTGAAAAAGTTGAATAAAGTTCTCAGACGACCTGGAAATATGCTTTTTTCTTTTCAGGTAATGAAATATAAGTGATTTTCTAATTATGTGCTGAGCTCTAGAGATAATAATCAATATTGATTAATTATAAATTTAAAGAAAATTGTACTATAATTTTTTCATAGTTATTGAAATAAGAGCTCAAAGATCACAAGCGGTAGTTTTTTTTCAATTCAATCAATTATTATTGATGTTCAAATTTAACGTTAATTATTTTTTAATTCACTTTACTCCAAATGGAAAATTTCTCACTTGTACTACTTGGCTTTTGAGGTTCTCATTTGATACAGAGCTTACAAACAACACAAAGGACTTAAGATTCACTAAAGTGTTACGGGGACATACCGTATTTACTCGTGTATAAGGCGCACATTAAAAAAAAAAAAAAAAAAAAAAAAAAAAAAAAAATTAGAGCAAAACTTCTAGGTGCGCCTTATACACGGAATAATTTTTTTACTGTTGGATGCAGTCGAACTATATACATATGAAACAAGAAACTATTCAAAGAAGATATTAAAACTCAGAAAATGTTGCTTAATTAAAGCATTACTGCATATTTATTTCACTCCTTGCAGTTTATTATACAACAGAGCTAGTGACATTATCTAAACGCTAATTAGCAATTCTCTTAACCGCCAATCATTCCTATTTCCCGTCATTCTCTTACAACCCGAAGTCTAAAAATGCATTTTCTTGTTATTTGGTCTGGTGTAATGTTTGTTTCGACTTTTTTTTTTTTTTTTTTTTTTTTTTTTTTTTTTTTTTTCTGAAATTCATTTGGTCATTCTTCTTTAGAGTATCAAATTTATGGTGCGCGTTATACACGAGATTTTAAGAAATCGCCATTTTTATTTGTAAAGTAGGAGTGCGCCTTATGCACGCGTAAGCCCTATACACAAGTAAATACGGTAATTCAAATGCTTACAAAGTTAGTTGACCATATTAACCAATCAGCATCACAAATAAAGGGAATATTTTACTAGGCAGGATATTCCACATTTAAGGTAAATCAATCTTGAATCAGATGAGATACATCGGTATTCTGTTACCGGTGATTTAAAATGTAAGCTGGAATTAAAGTTAATAAAATAATATTAAAGCTAATTTTAGAAACTTAGTTGATAAAAAATCTTTATATTTTATTTAGACTAGGAGTAATTGAACTTTGAAGGGTGTTAATGTTGGAAAATAACACATAGGACACTTTGCACAACGTTTCGGAACCACGTCAAAAAACTTTTCTTAGGCAAACTGTTCACAAGCGAAATCAAAAGTTAAATGAAGCTTATAGAAGCATAGTTATTTTAATATTTTGTAGTTAAATGGAAAAGCGCTGCCTCATTAGGCTTAAACTGTGCAGATATTTGATATAGTTCTGGTACATAGCACAAAGGACTTAAAATTTAGTTATGTGTTATAGGAGCATAATTCAAATATTTACGTAGGCAGGATGTCCACATTTAACGCAAATCAAATTTAAATCAGTTAAGGTACATCGGAATTCTGTTACTGGTGATTTAAATATAAGCTAAAATTAAATTTAATAAAATGACATTAAAGTTAATTTTAGAAATTTAGTTGAAAAGAAAATCCTCAGATTGTATTTAGATCAGCATATAATGTAACTGAAAGTAGAAGGGTGTTAATGTTGGCAAACAACACGCTATGTGAAGTATAGCTTAAAAGTTTAGTTAGCAAAAATGTCCACATTGAAATTGAATTAAGGGGGCTCAGGAGTTGAAAACTTTTCAAAAAATCAATTTTTTTAATGATCTAATTTGATTATTCAATTAATTCTTAACTCAATGCAAAAAAACGCATAAAAATAATTGCATTTTTAACGGAGTTATAAGCATTTATTAAGTATCAATACTTACATAGCCGCATCCATATAATTTCAACTTTAAGTCGTGTTTTCTCAAAACTTGATTTTTGACGACTAACACCAAGATTAAAAAAAAAAAAAAAAAAACTATTTGATGGAATGGCTTAAATTTTTTTTTGGCATGCATATAACATCATAATCTAGATTATGAATTAAGGATATAACTATCACTTAATAAAAACAGTATTAAAAAATCTCTCAAAGTTGAAAATTAAAAAAAAAAAAAAAAACCCTAAAAAATACAACTTTTTTTCCATTAAAAATACTCAAAATATTAAACTATCTAAAATATATTAATTCATAATCTAGATAATGAGGTTATATGCATGAAAAAAAAAAAAATAAGCTATTCCATCAAATAGTTTTTTTTTAATCTTAGTGTTAGTCATCAAAAATCAAGTTTTGAGAAAACGCGACTTAAAGTTGAAATTATATGGATGCGGCTATGAAAGTGTTGATACACAAATGCTTATAACTCCGTTAAAAATGCAAATATTTTTATGCGGTTTTTTGCATTGAGTTAAGAATTAAATGAATAATCAAATTAGATCATAAAAAAATCGATTTTTTGAAAAGTTTTCAACCCCTGAGCCCCCTTAAGCGTAAAGAAGCATAGTTATTTTAGTATTTTGTACTTAAAATACTGTCTGATTATGCTTAAATGGCACAATTTGGTATAGTGTTGACAAAAAGCACAAAAGGCTTAAAATTCAACGGGGGCATGATTCAAATGCTTACGTAGGCAGGATATTCATATTTAAAGTAAATCAAACTTGAATCTGATGAGTACATGGGTATTCTGTTACCGGTGATTTAAATATAAGCTAGAATTAAAATTAATAAAATGACATTAAATATAATTCTAGAAACTTTGTTGAAAATAAATCCTTACGTTGTATTTAGACCAGCATATAATGTAACTGAAAGTAAAAAGGTGTTAATGTTGGCAAACAACACAAAGGACTTAACACTTTGCGATGCGAAGCAGGGCATGAATGTTTTGTTAGGCAAAATGTCGACATTTCACTTGAATCAAACCTAAAGAAGCATATTTATTTTACAGTTTTGTATTTAAAGTACTGCTTCATTAGACTTAAACAATGCAAATATTTGATATAGTGCTGACAAACATCACAAAGGAGTTAAAATTCATCTGGGGGCATAATTCAAATGTTTACGTAGGCAGGATGTCCACATTTAGGGTAAATCAAACTTGAATCAGATGAGGTACATCGGCATTCTGTTAACGGTGACTTAAATATAATCTAAAATTAAAGTTAATAAAATGGCATTAAAATAAATTTTAGAAATTTAGTTGAAAAGAAAATCCTTACATTGTATTTAGACTAGTAATGCAAATGAAAGCAGAAGGGTATTAATGTTGGCAAATAACACGCTATGTGAAACATAGCATTAATGTTTTGTTAAGCAAAATGTCCACATTTCAGTTGAATCAAGCCAAAGAAAGCATAGTTATTTTTGTGTTTTGTGGGTGTATTCGACAAAACGCTCTTCCACCTTCAACAGCTCGAAATCTTCCGATACAATTTCAGACACATTTTTAAAAGCAGAGACATGAAACTTGCTGAGGGATTCTTGAAGAGACGTATGAGGTGCCGTGTGATGTCTTTTTACGCTCAATTCATTAGAATTTGAATTATAAACAATTACCTTATCAATAGGACCCTTTTTTTCGTTCCCAGATCTCCGCCTTCGGAAAAATCGGTTCGAAATGCCGTTTTTGATTGCTTCTTTTACAATATTTTCTGCATTTATCAAAGAATCGACCATCACGGTACCTTGTGTACTTTCCAAATAAGAGATTTTGAAAGTTTGGTGTATTTGAGAGGGAAAATTAATTCAAAAATAAATCGGAAAATAAGCAATTTGAATCTGGATTTAAATGGTGCAAATATTTGATATACATCACAAAGGACATCAAATTCAACCGGGGCATAATTCAAATGCTTACGTAGGCAGGATGTCCACATTTAAGGTAAATCAAACTTGAATCAGATGAGGTACATCGGTGTCGCGTTACCGGTGATTTAAATATAAGACATTGACAAATTAGACATAAACGGTAGACTTGTTGCAGACAAAAGGAGAGCAACGGGCCCCCATCGCAGGTGCATGGAAGCCAAAGCTTCACACTGGAAACTTTCCAGACATCCTTTAGAGACCATAGAACTCACCTTTCGAATCAAAGAGAGGAGAGTCTAGAAATTAACCCGCTGCGACAGAACACTTCTTTTATTTTAATTTCCGCTGATTCTCAGATATCGTTTGCGAAGAGTTTAGAGAACTTTTAAGAGGGAGACGGAAATTTTATTCTTTTAAGTACAAAGAGAGGAAGAAGAGGAATGCTTTATGGATGGAATGAGAAAGTACAGTACGAAGCAAAAGAAAGAAAGAGAGGGAAAAAATCCGGACGATATTTGTAACTTCATTAGGTTGCATTCGTAATTATGCAAATACGTAGCATCTATAACCGTCGTTCAGTTCGTTTGTCCGTCTGTCCGTTTGGACATACCAACGCAAAAAATATCCAACCGAATTATATGAAATTAAAAATATATAATTGTTGCATAATTTTGTCGAATCATTTCAAATTTTATGAAAATCATGAAAATCAGGTGTATAATTTGATTGCAGGGACAATCAAAAATATTTCGTTACATTATGGTCAATGGGAAAATATTGTTTCAAGTTCATTTTAATGGTATTGCAGCCTTTGAAACCTAATAAAATTGATATGCATTTACTGAAGTGTACTAAAATATACATTCTGTGCAATATGTGGTGCAAAAAATATTTATTATTCATTTACAGAGCTACATTCCGTTGCATAATGATGTATGGAAAAACATTATTTTCGGCGTATTTCTGCCATGTTAATCTATTTCATATATAATGAAAATGATACATGTTGCTGAGATTTATTACAAGTTACTTTCTGCATAACAGAAACTAACAATATTTACAGGGACTCATAAAAGATTTCGGATACTATACTGCACCAGAAATACTGTATGCTACAGATTTTTGCTCCAAGTGCACTTTTAGTTGTGATGTGAGTTTTTAAGTTTAACTGCATTTTTGCACATTACGTTGTGCGTATAATTACTGTAGATCATATGCAGGATAACACAGCAGAATCTTTAAGAATTACAAAGTAGGAATGAAATAGCTTAAAAGTGGTTTTTGAATGAGTTACGCTTTTTTTAGGCTACCTCATGATAGGTAATGATTCTAGGTTTGCCGTGTTGATTGCATCCTATTTAAGATGAAATTTCATTATTTTCGTATTACTGAATTGAAGCTATATAATCGTATCAAATTTTGAATTTATGCATTTTTGCCTAAGAGTTTAACTGCTAATGCTTCAAGCTCTGGCTTCTTTATAAAATTAATTATAAAACGAACGTGCCTCATTTGCCACGTTTGACGTGCAATTTTCAACTTCTTTTTGATTAATACTTTCATGGGCTAAGTACTTGTATTAATAAAATTTTAAAATGATTGAATGATACCAGAATTTACAAACAAATTTATTTGAAAATCGATAAAAGTTAGAATAATGAAGCAATGTAAGGCTTGTTTATAGATTTCCTAATTGCGGGGCAACTTTACATCCAGGCGATATGAAACAACACGTCCTATAAAGATCTTTATAAGACGTGTTGTATGAAAGTCACTTGCTGAGACATTAAGGGAGATCCGAACCCCATTTTCGGCCAAAAATCATCAAAAGTTCAAAAAAAATTTTATCTCAGAAAACGGTAAAATACATATTTGCGAATTTCCATGCAAAATTTCTGAACTCGGGGACACTTGGAACAGGTAGCAAATGAGCTTTTTAAATTGTACTCACTAGAGAGTTTAAAGGACTACCGGCCATTTAAAACGTGTTTTCCTGAAAATGACTTTTTTCATATTTTGCCTAAGTTCAAAGTACTAAGGCTCAGTGGTAAAATGATTTAGAAACAAAGTGTTTATGTTTTTAGAATCTTTAAAAAATTTTGCAACAAAAGTAAGGAGAGAGATTTTTTTTTAACTATTTCTGAAAATTTTAAATAAATTGGTTAACATGAAAATTATAACAAATTTAAGGAAATTTACCATGCGTTTTTTTTTTTTTTTTTTTTTTTTTTTAGCCGATTAAAATAGAAAATAAAAGATATCTCTCCTTAGTTCTCTTCTATATATTGCAACACTATTTAAGAAATTTTAGTAATACCAAAATATTGAAAATTGAATAAAGAGTAGTAATTTTAAAAAATGTATTTTTCGAAAAAAAAAAAAAAAAAAAAAAAAATCATAAAAATCCCCATTAAATATATACTTTTTAATAAAAAGTGAATTTTTTGCTATTTATTCCTTACAAGAAGATTATTAAACAGTACACCAAAATTCATTACTTTAAAATCAATAATAAAAATTTTGGTTTTTTTCTTACGGGTCTCCTTTAAGGAGTCACTAATAAATTTAAATTTTAACTGCAATTAAAGAAGTATACATACAATGAAAGAATAAAAAATAAAAAATATACATAAAAAAAGAATACATAAAATTAAAGAAAAATAAGATAAAAAACCCAATTAAAAGTTAAAAAAGGAACATTCCATTAGTTCCTGTAAGGCAAAAATTTATCGATATTAAACTTTACCATAAAAAAAAAACTCTTTTCAGTGACTATACTTTTAAATTAAAACTAGAAAAATAAAAAAATTAACAGACTAATATATAAATTTATAGTAATTTTGCAGATTTTTTTTCACTGCAGTTTTAATTATATTAAGAAAAAAATCAAAATTATATGTAAACTATTTATTTTTTACGGTTTGCTTGATTGAAAGAACTAAAAGAAGATTTTAAAAGTGGGTGCTACCATTGGAAAAATGAAAATTAGTACAATTATCAATATACAGATGGTCTTATATGACAAAACAAATGATCGTTATAAAACGTTATAAATATTAAAATGGTACTTTTTTGAACATTTTCTCTCAAATTTATACAAAAAACAAACTGGTTTTTGAATAATTGCTATTAAATTGTTGTATTGAAAAATAACATACATTAAGTGTTTAGTAATTTATGTTATTATCATTGTTATTACTTAAACATAAAAACAGGAGTGCGCAAAAGTATCAATAGAAGGTTCAGGGAAATCAAACGATACATATATTTTTTTTAAAAGGAAAACCAAATGAAAAGTTAAATTCGTTTGAAATTGTTTTTGAAAAAGTAATAGCATAGTACTCGAAAGAAAACTATTCTTGTATTAAAAAAATTACATATTATTATTATTATTATTAAAGTATTATTCTTTTATATTCTCTCTCAGTTAATTATCAAAAAATATATTGTGCTATTTAAAAATCGGCGATTATAAAATACATGATTTTAACCCTTTGCGGCGCAGGGCAAATTCATTGCTTAAGTATTGAAATTAATGACTGACACCGGAATTTGAAAACAACTTTATTTGTAAATAAGAATTTCATGCATTCAATAAACCGTAATTTTTTTAACAAAATTCTGGTGCCAATGTGGCGTTTGGGAATTAAAATTAAGTGGTATATCTATGAAACCAGCGCGCCGTAAAGGGTTAAAGTACGTGACCTGAAAACGGAATCAGTTTAAGAGAGGCGAACTAAACAGAAATCTGTCTTATAGAATCTTCTGTTGCATACCCGATTTTTATTTTTATTTTTTTATTTTTTTAAATCAAATTTATAGAGCACTGAGTATGAACATATTATTCTTTTACTGTTTTAGAAGTTATTTAAAAGGAGTAAATACGTTAATGTGAAATGGATTTAAAATATTAATTTTCGTTTTGCAGTACTGAATTTGCTCAAGAGTTTTCAAATAAATCAATAAATAAATAAAATAAAGTTAATTAAAATAACGAAATGCAATTTATTGCTTCTTTTATTCACAAAATCATAAAAATAAAATTTTCTTAAAAAATTCTGGTACAAATCTTTACTAAAATTAACTGCTTAAAAAAAAATAATTACAAAGTTAAAGTGCAATTAACATATATATATTTTTTTTCTCTAATACGAAATCATCAATAAACTGTAGAAATGGAGCACTGTAGAACAGCAAAAAGAAAATTCCTTTTATTATTTATTTTATTACACTCCTTTATTAAGATGAAATTCTAGTATACTCTACAGCGCATTATTATGGTTATTGTTGTTTCTATAGATTTAGTCCATCTAAAAGGAAACTTGATATACCCTTAATCAATTTCGACTTCAGCGAATAAACATAATTATTATGTGATTTTTCCCCGAACGCATTTTTGGAATTACTTGCTTTTAATACTTGTTGCTAATGTTACTGTTTTAAACGCTTCATTAGAAAATCGATGATTTTTGAGTAAAATCTAATGTTAAAAAGATTTTATATAACTGTTAAATACAATTTTTTTTAAAACGGTGATTTTTTAAAAATGTGAATGTTTTATTGTAATTGTCTTAATTCATTGTGGATAAATTTTTTTTAGCAAAATAAGATAAATACAAAAATAGTAGCCTAAGCTTAAACAATTTGGGTTGTATCATATTTTTCAGCTTTGATAATTAATTCTTATGTACAGTGGGTTATAGGTTAAAGAACTTAATCCGTTCCAAAACAGTGTCCGCTAACCTAACAGTTCATTAAAACCGATCATAGATTTTGTATTGATATGTATGGGAGTTCAATTATTTCATTTTTAAAAGCAAAATAAGTATTAAAAATAATGTAAATCTTCTCTTCCTAATAGAGTTGATATATGTAATTATTTAATACGTATAGATCGTATTTTGATGGCTTTGTCCGTGTGGTCGTGTATTTTTTAAAAATAATAAATGACATGCCTATTTTTAAAAATTTTTAGGATAGCATTCATGGACTACGTTATTAAATCATAGCGTTACTTTGACCTTTCAAAAATTACCCAGTTCTCTAAAAGATCGTGTTTATCGCAGTGCCCGATAAAGTTTGTGGAGGATAAAGACTGTTACTAACTTATGAAATAAATTTCAGTTAAAATAATTAATTTGAAATTTAAATTTTTTCTGTAAAAAAGGGACACAAACTCGGAAAATTAATGTTTCTAATATGTTCTTTTCAATTTCGCATAGTTACCCCTACTATCCCTATCTTCATACCTCGAGCTCGATTATAACGATTTTTGTTGTATGCCCACGTGTGAATTTACCTCTAATAAAATATTTGGATCACTATCAAAATAGAAAATGATGTTAAGATGGATCAAATCGATTTATGAGCAACAAAATAATGTGCATCATACTATGAGCAACAACAACAACATCAACAACAACAACAAAAAAATATTATAATCAATCGGATTGTAATAATATAATAATTACAAAAATCTGATAATGATCCGTTACACTGTGGAATTCGTTATGACAATGTGGCAATGAAGGATATACGAAGTCGCTTGCACTTTTTAAATTATTCTTCAATTCAGTTTAGCATCTGAAAATGTCGGATGATTTCAATCAACAGGTGCAATATATTTATTAAGAAATACCAAATGAAGTAGACCACATGAAGACTGTGTGACTTGGTAACTGTAAAATTTATTTCGACACTTGCTAATTTCATTTCCGGAAGAAAAAAAAAATAAATTAATGTCATAAAGTTATCCTTTTTTGTTTGAGAAAAGCCTTAAAAAGTTGTACATTCAACAAGATCACTACGCTTAGTATACAGGGTCGTACTGGCCCACCGGGCAACGAGGCAAATGCCCGGTGCGCCCCTCGTCACTTTTTTTTATGGTTTATGGAAGCAATTTAACTTGTGGAATCTGAAATGCATAAAATTTCAAATATTTTCATTTAGCAAATTAAAACTAATGACGCATTTAGCATATTTTCTGTCAATCATTTAACGCCATAGGTAGCTGCTCTGTAGTTAAATATTTATTCTGCTTTTTCTGGAAATACAAACGACAGGAAAAAGAGCCAGTCTAAAACAAGACATTTTCATTTTAATTGGTCACATTGTCAGAGGCGCCCTTGTTTAGGTTTTTTCAGCGCCTTTAAAAATAACTTTTGAAAAACTAATATCGTGTTTTGTGAAACATGGCGCCCTTGCTTAGATTTTACCAATACCTCTGTCAAAAACTAATTTTATGTTTTGTAATTATGGCGCTCTTTGATTTTTTTTTCAGCGCTCTTTAAAAATAACTTTAAAAAACTAATATCATGTTTTTGGAATTGTGGCGCCCTTGGTCAGATTTTTTTTCGGTGCCTCTATGAAAATAACTTTTAAAAAACTAATATCGATTTTTGTAATTATGGCGCCCTTGGTCAACTTTTTCTAGCTCCTCTTGTAAAAATAACTAACAAAAAACTAACATCGTGTTTTGGGAAACATGGCGCCCTTGGTCAGACTTTTTCAACACCTCTGTAAAAATAACCTAAAAAAACTAATATCATGTTTCTGTAATCATGGTGCCATTGTTTAGATCTTTTTCAGCGTCTCTTTAAATATAGCTTAAAAAACTAATATCGTGTTTTTGGAATCGTGGCGCCCCTGGGGAGACTTTTTTCGGCGCCTCCACAAAAATAACTTTTTAAAAATTAATATCGATTTTTGTAATTATGGCGCCCTTGCTCAGCTTTTTTCAGCGCCTCTTGTAAAAATAACTTTCAAAAAAGTAATATCGTGTTTTTGGAATTGTGGCGCCCCTGGACAGGTTTTTTCGGCGCCTCGTAAAAATAACTCTCAAAAACTAATATCATGCTTTGGGAAACAAGGCGCCCTTGGTCAGACTTTATCAAAACCTCTGTAAAAGAAAAAAAAATTATGTTTTTGTAATCGTGGCGCCCTTGTTTAGATCTTTTTCAGCGCCTCTTTAAAAAAAAACTTTCAAAAAACTAATATCGTGTCTTTGGAATCGTGGCGCCCCTAGTCAGATTTTCTCGGCGCCGCTACAAAAATAACTTTTAAAAAACTAATATCGGTTTTTGTAATTACTGCGCCCTTGGTTAGCTTTTTTTCAGCGCCTCTTGTAAAAATAACTTCCAAAAAACTAATATTGTGATTTGGGAAACATGGAGCCCTTGGTCAGACTTTATCAACATCTCTGTAAAAAAAAAAAAAAAAAAAAAAAAAAAAACCCTAATATTATGTTTTTGTAATCATGGGGCCCTTGTTTAGTTGTTTTTCAACACCTTTTAAAAAATAACTTTCAAAGAACTAATATCGTGTTTTAAGAAACGTGGCGCCCTTGGTCGGATCTTTTTCAGCGCTTCTTTAAATATAACTTTCAAAAAACTAATGTCGTGTTTTTAGAAGTGTGGCGCCCCTGGTCAGATTTTTTTCGATCCCTCTATAAAATAAGCTTTTAAAAAACTTATATCGATTTTTGTAATTATGGCGCCCTTGTTCAAATTTTTCTTGCGCCGCTTGTAAAAATAATTTTCAGAAAATAAATATCGTGTTTTGGAAAGCATGGAGCCCTTGGTCAGACTTTTTCAATACCTCTGTAAAAGTAACCAAAAATAAACTAATATCATGTTTTTGTAATCATAGCGCCTTTGTTTAGATCTTTTTCAGCGCCTCTATAAAAATAACTTTTAAAAAACTAACATCGTGTTTTTGGAATCGTGTCGCCCTTAGCCAGGTTTTTATCGGTGCCTCTACAAAAATAACTTTTAAAAAACTAATACCAGTTTTTGTAATAATGGCGTCCTTCATCATCTTTTTTCAGCACCTCTTGTAAAAACAACTTTCAAAATATTAATACTGTGTGTTTGTAATCATGGCGCCCATGGCAGGATTTTTTTTTTTCAGTGTTTCTTTAAAAATAACTTTCGAAAAACAAATATCATGTTTTTATAATCACAGCACTCTTGGTCAGATTTTTTCCCGTGTTTTATGTAAAAACAACTTTAAAAAAACTAATATCGTCTTTTTGTAATCATGCATCCCTTGGTCAGATTTTTTTTTTTTTTTTTTTTTTTTTTTTCAGCGCGACAGAAAAATAACTTTCAAAAAACTATTGTCATATTTTTGTAATGGTGGCGCCTTTGATCATTTTTTTTTCAGCTCTTCGATAAAAAGAACTTAAAAAAATTATTATTTTGTTTCTGTAATAGCACCGCCCCATACACATACATAAATTTGTGCCCCTAGTTCTAATAAACTGAAGTACTCTAAAATTTCTTAATGTTAATATATGTGTTAATGACCTGTACTATCATTAATTTCTTAAATGATATTATGCGTCAGATTACGAAGAATAATTTTTGAGGAGAGTTTGCAATGGAAACTTATGTTAATTTTGCTTTTGAAAGAAGAATAGGTTAATTTTTTTTATATATCTTTGAAAATTCGATAATTTTTAGCATAAAAAATGCCATTATCTAAAAACTTTTTTAAAACTGGATCTGATCTGCTTAACCTCTCTAAAATTCAAACACCACCGCAAGTTACAAAATGAAAAGTATATATGTAATTAAAATACATATATATATATAAACCCTTGAAAATCATTAACGTCTTTTACAAAAGTATGGTTAAATGTAAGTAAATAGAAACGCAGATGTGTTTGTGTTTTGTTTTCAAAGCTGTTAGTCAATGACGTGGGAGTTCCAAAGAAGACAAATTACCATTTCAGGGGGGTTTCAAGTTAACTAGATATGGATTCTGAAGGTAACCACTGGTGTCTGTATTAATACCAGATGTGTCGTTTTTTATTGATTATACCGTATTCTGAGATTTCGGGATCTGTATATCTTTCTGGGGAAAATAGAAACAAATCAGTTGATCAGCACAGCCTTTGTAAATATAAGTCTGCCCTTTTGAAATACTACCCTCCGAGGGAAAAGAGAGTACCGAAATCATCTATTGTACACTCCACAGAAATTGGAAATACATGTGTTTTTAATTTTCAACCGATAAGCCGGTATAGTATAATAAAGTGCTTCTGGGGCAGGGTGCAACGTGTTTTGTTTTTCTCGTTCCATCCAGTGTCAAAGAAGAACTCCATCTTTACAATATTTGCCTGTGTCCTGAATTATTTACCTATTTAATTGTAATCCGGTCCTAGGCACCTCGATAAACCGTTCGTACTGCTGCTGCTGTATTCTTAAAACTTTTTCTTTTAAAAAGCTTGTGCTTCATACTTTTTTAATAGTGTATGATTTGTCCATAGAAAAACAGTATAAGGTAAGATTACTTATTATCACTTTTTTATTAATATTTGTATCACTTTCACAAGATTGTTTGTGTCTATATAACTGTTTAAAAAGTAGGATTCAAATCAAAACTGCTGTATAATATCATTTTATTGTTAAAAAAAATAAAGAAACAGAAAACTTTTTTTTTTTTTTTAATAATTTACATAAATTGACATCCTTACCCCGAGCTAAAATAACTTATCTCAAAATTTTTACCCCATATTTAGTATTTTAGTATATTGCATTCTTAAGAGTGTATTACATAAAATATTATTGAATTGTGTAAAATAATAATTTGCATTTTTGAGTTCTTATTCAATGAAATTGTTATAATTTGTTTTATTTTAATATTTATTTTCGATTTGAAAACAATTGTATGGAGATTGTTATTCGGATAATCGGCATAATATTTGAATTAACGAAGTAAAGTGACATATAGTTAAATTTTACTTCTTATTAGTTAATTAATTTTTAATAAATAATATTAAAATATTTTAACATAATATTTTAATGTCAGCTTATTTTATTTTTTAAAAGTTTAATTATTTACAAGGGGAAAAAAAACTTTTTAAGTCACATTATCATTTTATCAACTTTTTAAAGTAGTTTTTTTTTTTTTTTTTTTTTTTTTTTTTTTTTTTACTAATTTGAAATTGATTTACATGTTATATAAAAAAAACAAACTTTTTAAAAATAATTCTTGTAAAATTGATGCTATTCTTACCACGATTTTGAAATTTTTTACACCTTAATTAGTATTTGTATCCTAGAGAATGTATTATACAAAATATTATTGAATTTTATGAAATAATATTTTGAAATTTTGAGTTTTGAGCCGATGAAAATGTTTTAATTTCGTTTTATTTTAATATTTTATTTGGAAATAATTTTATGGATATTGTTATTCAGATATTCTAGATAAGGTTTGAATTAAATAAGTAAATGTAAAATATAGTTGAAATCAAATTTTACTTATTAATTAAATAATGTTCAATAAATATTAAACCATTCAACATTTCTTGAGATTGGTACTATGAAAAAAATTCTATAAGGCGCTTTTGAAAAAAAGTAATTTCTTTTCTTTTTTTAATTCTAATTGTTAAAAAAAAAGGAAATTTCTTAAGTTATATTGTCATTTTATTAACTGATTTCATAATAGGAAATTTTTTTTTATATATGTATATATAATATATATATATATATAATATATATATATATATATATATATATATATATATATATATATATATATATATATATATATAGTCTAAATTTAATTTGAAATTAATTTATATATTGTTGAACAAAAGAAGAAAAATAAAGATCCCTTTTTCTAAAAAGTAATTCATATAAAATAGACGTCATTTTTATAATGATTTGGAAATTTTTTGCACCATAATTAGTATTTATATCCTAGTGATTGCATTACATAAAATATTATTTAATTGTATAAAATAATGTTTTGAACTTTTTAATTTTTGGCCAATAAAATTGTTTTAATTCGTTTTATTTATTAATTCATTTTTTATTTTGAAATAGTGATGTAATGGAGTCTGATATTCAGATCTCCGGAATAAAGTTTGAATTAACTAAGTAAATGTAATATTTATTTAAAATCAAATTGTATTTCTTACTAGTCAAATAATTTTCAATAAATATTATTTCTTATTATTTAAATAATTTTAAATATTAATTTATTAAATAGTCATAATATTTTATATTTTTTGGGATTTGTACTGTGAAAAAATTTCTATGTAGCGTGTTTTGAACAAAGTATTTCTTTTCTTTTTTAATTTTAATAGTTTACAAGAAAAAAGAAACTTTTTAACTCACATCGTCATTTTATTAACTAATTTTAAGATTAATATATATATATATATATATATTGCGCGTGTGCGTGTATAGTTTGTACTCGTGTTTAATTTGAAACTAATTTATATATTATTGAAGAAAAGAAAGAAAGAAAATCCTTTCAAAAATAAAATAAGCTTTTTAAGAAAAAAATATCAACCGACTTCAAAAAAGCGCTAAAAAGAATTAAATAATTCTTTAAAATTCTCTAATGACAAAACGTTATCCAATAAGCACACATCGGATATCAGGTACCGGCATAAAGAACGGTTAAATTTAATATGTATAATTTAATATCCACCAAACATAGATTTTAGAGATAATATTATTTTACAAGAGATGAATTGACATATTTATGATTTATTTTATGAATATATACATATAAAAAGTAATGAATTACTTTTTGAAGTTGGTGCCAAACAATCACAATCGATAATGATTATCCCCATTTTAATTATGGTACTATGCATAATTTAGCTACAATTCTTAATATACATCAAATAGTTTGGCACCAACTTCAAAAAGTAATTCATTACTTTTTATATGTATATATTCATAAAATAAATCATAAATATGTCAATTCATCTCTTGTAAAATAATATTATCTCTAAAATCTATGTTTGGTGGATATTAAATTATACATATTAAATTTAACCGTTCTTTATGCCGGTACCTGATATCCGATGTGTGCTTATTGGATAACGTTTTGTCATTAGAGAATTTTAAAGAATTATTTAATTCTTTTTAGCGCTTTTTTGAAGTCGGTTGATATTTTTTTCTTAAAAAGCTTATTTTATTTCCTACTTTTTAGTTATGCATACCGTAGTACATAATTATGTGTACTGGCACACGATAGCTCTTTGCAATGCATTATTAATGTACGCACTTTGCTAAGTTCTGATGTATTCAGTTTACTTGTCACTGTTTGATTGTCAACTTTTCTGAAACCACTTACAATATCGGTTAGTATCGTTGTGAATCTTAAGAATTTCTTTGTATGGTAACTTCTTCAGACAAGATCTGCCACTTCGAAAAGCTACCGCATTTATGAAATCTTAGTGTGCATCGAATCCTACGGTCATCGAAAGTGGGTATCAAAAGGTGACAATCCATCAAGTAAAGTGTCCTTACACATAAGAGCGCGATATAGTGCTTCCATATATGAGCACGCAGCAAAATGACTTCATATATTAATGTATAGTAAAATGCTTTTCTAGTGTAGTCAGTCAAAAGTACTCCCCCTTCACTCAGAAAAAGGAAAAAGAAAAATTTTAGAAAAAATCGCACTATGCTCCAATCGATAAACAGCAACAATCTAATACCTATACAGGCAGTAATGGCATCGGAAATGAGCAGTGGCGATTCGTCGAGGAATATGAAACTCATAACCAATACCTGGCTGCCTCTATAAGAGAGTGACAGCATTTGATTCCCAAATATTTATTTACAGACGCTTTTGTCCCAACTACACTGTTAAAAATTTGATATTTTTGCTGTACACTGTTAAAAATCTGCTGCATTTTTTTGCTACGCACTCCAGCGCTTGTATAGAAAACGGTTACTTGACTGTATTAAGGAGCATTCTCATAGGTCTCAGTAGAGACATTATATACAAGCGGCGGAGTGCGTTGCAACAAAATGTAGCAGATTTCTAACAGTGTATCATCACTTCACCGCTTATATAGAAAACGATTAGTTAAATGCATTATGAAGGATTCTCATTGATAAAAATAAATATATACTGTAAAAGCGATGGAGTGACGATGCAGCAAAAGTTGCAAATTTTTAACAGTGCATTGCATTGCCAGGCATTTTTTATTATGAAATTTGATGATGATTTCCTGGAAGAATTCGATTGTACTCGTATGAGAAGTTAATAAGATTGACGAAAATTGCCCGCTCAACAAGATGCTTGGTGACTCGTTTTTGTCCAGAATCGTTTCAACCAATTATATACTGTGCTAGATGTGTCGTCATATTCATATCGAGGAATCCTACACTGTAAAAAATTTGAGACTTTTGCTATATCATCACTCTATTGCTTTTATAGAAAACGATTACTTCACCCAATTGCGAAGCATTCTCATGGGTCAAAAGAGAGATATTCTACAAAAGCAGGGGAGTGACGATGCAGCAAGAGAGTCACATTTTTTACAGTGACACTGTAATCGGAAAGCGAAATTTTAAAATGGAGGGTCAAAATCACAGTCCGGTGAAATCCAAACACCTCATTGGTCATTGAGACGCGTCCTTTTCAGAGAACAATCTCTTAACGGTAGGCGAAATGTCGCCTTACTTCTTTTTTCGAAAAAATATCGTAGCGTCAATTTGATGTAAATCTTATCTGTTTTCATTTATAATCTATTTTTCACTCTCATTTTATATAATGTCATCAAAATATCTTAATTGAGTTAATTTCGATGGTTTATCGTAAATAAGAACAGACTGTAACAATTGCTTCAAAATTACTTTACCCCTTACTCTTTTTCAAATGGAGAAACGCGTTCGTGATTTCCACCTATACCACACGACCAATGAGGTCGCTGGATCACACCTGACTGTGATTTTGGCCCTCCATCTTAAAATTTCGCAATTGGAAATGAGCGGCGGCGTATTCCATGAGGAATCTGAAACTCATTACCTATACCTGGCTGCCTTTATAAGAGAGTGACAGCATTTGATTCCCAAATATTTCTTTTACAGACGCTTTTGTCCCAATTACACTACAAAAACTTTGAGCCTTTTGCTGCATCATCAGTCCACCGCTTTTATAGAAAACGATAACTTTACTGTGTTATGGAGCATTCTCATTGGTTATAAAACACATATTCTATAAAAGCTATGGTGTGACGCTGCAGCAAATGGGTCAAATTTTTAACAATGTGTCATGGAGCATTCTCATGGGTAAAAAGGAGAGATATTCAATAAAAGCGGGGGAGTGACGATACAACAAAAGGATCAAAATTTTTACAGTGTACACTGTAAAAAATTTGGCCCTTTTGCTGCATCGTCAATCCACCGCTTTTATAGAAAACGATTACTTCAGCCTATCGTGGAGAATTCTCATGGGTCAAGAGAGAGATATTCTATAAAAACGGGGGAGTGATTATGCAGCAAAAGGGTCAATTTTTTACAGTGTACACTGTTAATAAATGTAAACCTTGTTCAGTTAGGATTTCACACTTTGAAAAGATCGTGTGTCTATGTAAGTGTAACTTAAAAACATGAAAAATGAACGTTTCTAATTGGTCGATTGCTTCGAAAAGATATTGAATTTTAATGTTTAAATTTTTTAAAAAGTTCTAATCAACAGATTTTTATGAAATTTGAATGGGACCACATAGGCCCCATACGCTTTCAAACAAAAAAAGAATTATCAAAATCGGTTCATATTTACGAAAGTTATGCGTGAACAACAAATACATACAGGTCGAAATCATAACCTCCTCCTTGAAGTCGGTTAATAATAATAATTCACATAAAATAGACGTCCTTCTAAGCACGATTTGGAATATTGTTAATCATAATTATTATTTGCATTTTAGAGATTGTATTATGTAGAAACTCTCTAAATTGGCAACGCTTGTTTAATACCAAGATTTTTTTGAGGTGCAATGTTTTGCGGAAAACTTTTTTTTTATGTGTGTATAAATATATATATGAATAATTTATGTAGTATGTATATATATATACACACTTATATAAAGTCAAAAACTTTGTGCGCACATAATATTGGGTCAAAAACTTTCTGAAAATTGATTTATGTTTAAAAAAAATTAAATATTATGTTATTTTGGCATGGACGAAAATTTCTTTTATTATGTAATTCGCGTTTTTTAGTGCTTTATGGACGCATTTCGCTTTTTTATGAATTTCATGGTCGTAATTTCGTTTATCGAGCGATTTATTGATGTTATTCACCGGTTTTATGCAATTCGTAGTTCGCTATTTTTATGCGATTCATGGACGTAATTTGCGTTTTTTGAGCGATCTGTCCACGAAATTCGCGTTTTTTGAGCGATTTACGGACATAATTCGCATTTTTTTTTTGCTATTCATGAACGTAATTCGCGTTTTTTACGCGATTTATAGCCGTAATTTGCTATTTTTGCGATTCATGGACGTAATTTGCGTTTTTAGAGCGATCTGTCGACGAAATTCGCCTTTTTAAAATCTATTTATCGGACGTAATTCGCGTTTTTAGAGCGAATTATGGATGTAATTATCATTTTTTATGTGATTCATGACCGTAATTCGCGTTTTTTATGCGATTCATGAACGCAATTCGCATTTTTTACGCGATTTAAAGGCGTAATTTGTTATTTTTATGTGACTCATATACGTAATTTGCGTTTTTTGAGCGATCTGTCGCCGAAATTCTCGTGTTTTGAATAATCTGTCGACAAAATTTGTGTTTTTTGAGCGATTCATGAACGTAATTCTCGTTTTTTATGCGATTCATGAACGTAATTTACGTTTCTACGGATGTTACAGATGCAATTCCCTATTTTTATGCCAAGCATGAACATTATTCGCATTTTTTACGTGATGTTATAAAGGTATTTTGCTATTTTTATACGATTCATGAACGTAATTCGCTATTTTTATGCGATTCATTGTTTAATTTCCGGTTTTTTTTAACAATCTGTCGACAAAATTCGCGGTTTTTTTTATAATTATTATCTATGGAAGTAATTCGTGTTTTTAAGCGATTCATGAACGTAATTTCCATTTCACACAATTTATACACTTAATTTGTTATTTTTTAACGATTAATGGATGTAATTTGCATATTTTATGCGATGCATGCACGAAATTTGCGTTTTTTTTTACGCAAATTATGGACGAATTAGCGTTTCTTATGCGATTCATGGATAGAATGTACGTTTTTAGCGCGGTCTTTGGATGAAATTCGCGTTTTTTACGCCGTCTTTGGATAAAATTTACGTTTTTAAAGCGTCCTTAGTTGAAATGTTCGTTTTTACACTATTCTTTGTTGAAATGCACATTTTTTAAGCAATTTTTTTGTTGAAATTCGCTATTTTTTCGACGTTTTTTGATGAAATTCGTGTTAACAGAAAATATTTCCAACATAAAATTGGTGGCTATTTTTATTTTTTGGTACTAAAAAAAAGTTACAAAAATTAAAATTGTTTCTTTCCTAAAACTTTTTGCTAAGTTCGTAAAATTTTCTGCGCACAGCGTGCGTTTATATTATACAACTTTGTATATGTGCATATATATATATATATATATATATATATATATATATATATATATATATATATATATATATATATATATATATATATAAATATGCGTGTGTGTAAGGATTTGCGCCCTTTCGTAAGACGATCGGCGCCCTTGTTATCCATTTTGCCACCGCCCTCTCTGTTATGCCAGTACGACCCTGTTAGTATACCTCATAACAGCTCGATTATGACGATTTTTAGTGTACGCCCACGTGTACATTAGACTCTAATAAGATGTTTGGATCACTTTCAAAATTGAATATGATGTTAAAATGAATCAAAAGCCATTTACGAGCAACAAAACTATGAGTATCATTGTATGAGCAACGAAAGAAAAAAAATTCGTAATTGATCGGACGTAATGACATACAGTAGAGTCTCGAAAATCCGAGTCTCAGAAGTCCCAGGTTCCTCTTAATTGGAAGCGTCAAAAATTTAATCTACAACATTGAATAAACTGTGGTTGAAATTTTTACTTAAAGTGATAACGTCGGTGATTGAGTGATAGAGACTTACTGACTACGACGTTGGAAACATTGTTTTGAAAGATTTAGTAAAAAAAAAAGTACCTGGCTGTGAAAATTGTAATGCAGATGACGCGAAAGAATGGCTAAAAAGTAATGAAATGATGAAAACAATTGAATTGATTGTTGTAGAAATGATAGATGATGAGGAGGAATATAATTAACACAGAAGAAAACGAATCTCTGCAATAATAATAATAATAATAATAATAGAAAAATATGTCATATTGAAGTTTTTACATCTTTAGAGAGGGCTTTAAAATATGTAAAACAGGAAAATGGAGCCACCCCTGCTGACTTTACACTTTTTAATCGTTGGCTAGAAATTGCATCTAAATAAGAAGTAATGTATTAAAAAAGAAAAAAAAAAGAAGAAGAAGAAAGAAAAAAGAAAAAGAAGAAAGGAAAAAGAAAAAAGGGATTTTTTTTATTGTAAAGTATCTTGTATATATTTATAAAATAAATGAAGGAATAATTATTTCTCATCCTAAATGAGTAAAATTATAATTCGTAAAAAAATTTCTATTTTTTCAGAAAATCCGAGTTTTTAGTAATCCGAGGTGGAGTCAGCCCGAATTACCTCCGATCTTCGAGACTCTGCTGTAATAATTACGGCAATATGATAATGATCTGTTACACTGTGTTATTTGTTATGACAATGTGGGAATAAACGATTTACGAAGTCGTTTGTATTTTTTAAATAATTTGCCACCATTTTCTTCGATTCTGTTGAGTATCTGAAAATGTCGGATGGTTTCTTTCAACAGGTGCAATATTTTTATCAAGAAGTGCCAAGAGAAGTTGACCGCATGAAGATTGTGTGACGTGGTAACTGGTAAAATCGACTTCAACACTTGCTAACTTGATTTCCGAACAAATATAAATTAAAAATAATGTCATAAAGTTACTTTTTTGGATTTGAAAAAAAGCCTTTAAAAAACTATACATTCAACGATATTCCTACCCTTAGATACCTCAAAATAGCTCGATTATGACGATTTTTAGCGTACGTCGACGTGCACGATTGTCTTTAATAAAATATTTGGATCACTTTCAAAATTGAATACGATGTTAAGATGGATCAGAACTATTTATAAACAGCAAAACTATGAGTATCATAGTATGAGCAACAAAAGAAAAAAAATCGTAATTAATCGGACGTAATGACATAATAATTACAGAAATCTGATAGTGATCCATTACATAGTGGTTTTTGTTATGACAATCTGGCAATGAGGGATTTACGAAGTTGCTTGCCTTTTTTTTAAATTATTCTTCACAGTTTTCTTCGATTCAGTTGAGCATCTGAAAATGTCGGATGGTTTCTTTCAACAGGTGCAATACCTTTATTAAGAAGTGCCAGGAGAGGTAGACCGCATGAAGACTGTGTGACGTGGTAACTGTAGATACCTGTGATCTCCATTGTTACTTTTCCCTTGAAATGCGTTGGAAGTCATCCAGAAAGGACAATAATCCTTCCTAACTCTATCTCACCTTTCAGGAAAAAATCTATATTAAAATCCGTTGTTTCCAAATTTAGTCGATTTATTTTCAGTAGAAAAGAAAAAAAATCCCACGTTCTAAGAGGGTCATCATACACTATAAAGGTTATCTAATGAGATTGTTCCCGCAAGTTTTGCAATTTTCCCTTAAACCCCCATTTCAGAAATTTCTTACTAAAGGTGAACGAATAAAAACAACTATCAATTAAAAGAATACCGAAAAATTGCTTTTACAGAGCGGGTACAGTTTTACCGCAGTTTTTTAAATAGAATTTATTTGCCTTATTTAATTACAGAAAAATATTGCACATTCTGTGAACAAACAAGGACCTTATATATTCTGTGTTTTTTATCTCTATTAGATTTTTTTTTTTTTATTAAATAGCGGTAGCTGATTCTTTGAAAATCCCAAGGAGTGTGCGTGCTTTCCTTTTACGCGGTTCTTAATTAAAAGTTACACGTACAAAATATTTCTCCTACCCTACACTATTAGAAGAAGAAAAAGAAGAAGAAGGGGAAAAAAAAAAGTAGAAAATAAGACTTTTGCTTTATCAGAATTTAATATATTATGTGTATAATAAGCCAATACAAAACTTATTTCAGTTTTAAGACTTAAAATACACATTTTTATTTTATATAAAATGACGCCATTTACCACTTCACATTGCAGAATTCAGCATTTACGATGCAGTCTTAAACAACATCTATAGAAATGAATTACGACGTCACTGTCATGTAAATACATAAATCCGCAAAAAGTGATATTGTCATTCAAGAAACTCGACAAGCTAATCTTTATCTAATGATTCGTATGCCTTTATTTATTCATAATTTCAATATGGATACTGAAAATTAAACGTAGTTCATAAGAGTTTCCAAGTTTTATTAGAAATAATTCATTTATATATATTTTTTTTCAAAATTTGGAAAATATTACTACACACAGATTAATAAAATTGCATTATTTCAACTTTTTGATAGGAATAGAGAAAATGTGGATAAAATAAGTGACACAACACAAATAGTCTTTTATTCTTTTAGAGGCGCTGTTTGCAATCTGCAAACAGCTAATTTTAATGCCAAAACTGCCAAATGGCTCCAGCCTTTTTTTTTTTTTTTTTTTTTTTTTTTTTTTTTTTTTTGTTCAATTTTGATCTAATAATATACATGGAGAAAAGCTTTTGGCTATTTTCAAATTAATTCATTTGTAAATTGCTATGTGAATTGATTATTTGCACACTTTTGCAGCAAAAATGCCTTGCCCTTGAAAGGATTAAAATACGCTTTTCGGCAGACGATATTCTTGGCATAGCACGTATTTTAATTACATATTTTTTAATTATTTTGAGAAGATGACAACAACAACAATATATATATATATATATATATATAGTAATCTACGATATTTTTCAAATATTTTCTTTTACTTTCTACAGAAATGGAGTTTTTAAGTTGCCACCTTACAAAAAATGAATTAAAAACTACAAAAAATTAATATCTTAAAAATATATTCACATGCGATTTTCAAACAAATTACATTAAAAATATTTTTCTCCCTCTATACGACGGTGTAAAAATTGAAAATGTGATATAGTCCCTGATATAGTCCCGATGTTTAGAAGTTAAAAAAATTGCAGTAGATTATCAATATTTAACCGCACAATAATAATAGCAAGTATAAATGCAATGTGTTCCATAATGCTAAAACTATTGGTGGATAAACCTGATTGAATAGAATTCGAATCTTTCTATTATGCTGCATATTTCTAGAAGAAATCAACTCAAAAATAAATTGTTGGGGGCCTCCAAAATTCTCACCCATCATGGATATGCATGATATAATATATGAAAATAAAACATGAGTAAACTATTTATAAAATGTATTGCAACTCCAAAACAAAACTTAAACGTATATTTAAATATTTTTAATGTACATAGTAATGCTCGATTAAATGAATTACTGATGAAACAATTTCGACAAATTATATAAAACGTCAAACAACTCTAGTAGTACCGAATTGCGTAAAAGAAACATACTTATAACTTCAAAAATAATAATTATATTAACTAACACTTTACTACGTCAGATTAAGTGTTTCATTTCCATTTGAAATATATCTTTGATTTGAAATTTGAAAGAAATACAGGGGCATGAAAAATCAAAGAATATAAAAAACAGGATTACAAATATCTCGGCAACTAATTATCCGATCAACTTTGTTTTTATGCAAAATTTGTGTTATTTTATTGCCTTTTGCTTCCACTCCTTAAAATAAAATGTTTTGAAAATTTTTATATACCTTTCATCAAAACGAATTTTTCGAAAGACTGAAAAAATAGTTCCGGATAATCGAGGTTATTGTTATTAAATAGGCTTCGTCCCATTCTTACATATTTAGTACATACAAAATTTCAAGTCTCTATTTCAATCTGTTCGGGAGATAGAGCGTTTACAGACACACCGACACACACGCATACAGACAGACAGACATACGGACGGACAGCATTTTTTTTTTTTTCTAAAAATATATTTTTCAAAATCTGCAGTGTCTGAAACGTGTAAATTCGTCAAAAAAATTTTCGATTTTCAAAACAATTGCAAGACTTACCCTATGCTACGTCTGATGGGTAAGTAATATAATGCACAAATAATACACAATATTTAAAGGCTTGAAACAGGAGATTTTTCTTCGGAGAAAAATTAGAAAGTACCAAAAACCCAACATTATAAGTATATATGACTACTGCTACTCACTATTATATAATGTTTGAACACTGGCTTTAATTTGATAGGAATGTTACGTCAATCCTTGTTCTTTAGTAAATAATCAGCGTTTATAAGTCCTATTTAAGGATTTTCTAAACCAAAGGATCATTAACCGATACTTAACCTTGAATTTAAGGCATTAAAAATATACTAGCTATCTATTTTTAAAAAATCTTATATGATGTCGTTTTTTTTCCATACAAAGTCTAACACAGCGTGATAAGGGGAAGGGAAAATTAATAGATTAATTCATCATATTTAAAATATTTAGTTAACCAGAAAATCTGATTTTAGTGGTTGATAAGTAAATTTATCAGTGTTTTTCTACACCTAAAAGTATGAAAACATGAAGCTGGAACAGGAAAACACAATAGTAAACCTGCCAACCAATTACTAAAATCGTATTCGCAGGTGTTATCTACGAAGTCATGATTTGGAAGACGAATTGCATTTTAGTATGCGAATCAAGTTTTAAATAATTCTGAAATTTAGATCATTACTCGATGAGGTAATATTTTTTGCAGCCGTCTCCGGTTTAATATAGTACAATATGCCCAATAATATCTTTATTACTTTTACCAGTATATTTAAATGAATTTTGCGTTACCTAATCACAGCATTTCTGCGATTTAATAAGGCGAAAATTGATATTTTGATCTACTAATAAAAAAAAAAGATTAAAACTACTATACTATACGTTCGTCATTAGCAAGTTAACGAAGTTATAACTAAACTTCAACCTGTTCAATCAACTAAAAGATTGCTTCATTTAAAATAAGGATAGAAAAAAGGACACAAAAGGTTTAAATTTCCTTAATTAATGCTTACAAAATCTCTGGAACCTTACCTTTTCCTGGTTTAGTTTTAGTGAGTCTTTATCATTAGTAATTAGCAAGTATTATCCGAGAATGGCGCAATGTTTCACTAGAAATCTCTTTATATTTTGCTTCTAAGACTTTCCGAAATTCTTAGAAATGAATTTGGAATATACGATACATTAAGTAATTGTACTTGGTCACTTAATTTTCTTACATTATACTTTATTTTGTGAGAAAAACATCATAGCTCATTCTTTTAATTTTTTTTTTTTTTTTTTTTTTGTTTTTGTTTAATTCGGCACATCCTTGGTCTGACCATATCACGCATTTATGTGAATCTACAGTGCCCTCCCCTTCCTTTTCGATTATCTAAGTTTTAATCCAAAAATGAATTAAAATATTTAAAGTAATATATTTTGTAAAAAGTCGCCATAAAATAAAAACAATATAGGATGCGTTTCGAGCTAAAACAATAAGAGCTCGACATCAGCTGAAGCAGACACGTGACCGTTAAAGGGACAATGTCAAAGATGAACTGAAAAAAAAAGGGTGGAGATTGCAAAGAATGCGACAGGTGGTGCTAATTAAAAGAGCAGATGCGAAAGACGAAAGTTATGCCAAAACAATAGAACGGAAAAAAGTGGAAATAAAATAAACAAATAAATAAATAAAATAAAAATAAATAAACAAATTAATAAAATTAAAATGAACAAGTAATAAAATAATAATAAATAAATAAATAAAATGATTATTTTATAAAATGAAAATAGACAAAAGACATTTTATATAAAAAATATTTTTTTTATTTTATTTATTTATTCATTAATGTTTATTTATTTAGGTATTTATTTTTATTTTATTTACTTTACAAGACACCCAGACATCATGTCGTGTTTTATGTTGCAGCAATTAGTGATTCCTTTTTTCTCTGCATGATAATGCCAGGCCGCATACAATTCGTCTTGTGGAGAACATCATGCTTAAAGTTTAAATAATACAGCATATGGAATAGTCAACATTCTCCACTGATCTGAATCCAATCGAGCATGTTAGGGACATACTCAGACGATGCATTGCAAGGAGACTGAGGCCTCCTTTTATAGTCTGGGATTTGGAGATTGCAATTCTTGAGGAAAGGAGCAGTGCTCCAAAAATTTAACCATAATGTTATCGAATCCATAGAAAATAAGTATATGACAGTTTTATCTATTCGAGGACCGCCTTATTAAATATCTTGCTTTATTCCTAAATCGTACTTTTTTTTCGTCCTTTACATGTAACCAAATTGTGGGCTCAAACCATTTTTTGTGCGTTCCATCCATCGTTTCAAGGAATTAAGGGTGTATGATCGATTCAAACTGCTTATTTTCCGATTTATTTTTGAATTCATTTTTGCTCTCAAATACACCAAACTTTCAAAATTTCTTATTTGGAAAATACACAAGGTGCGTGATTATCGAATCTTTGATAAATGCAGAAAATATTGCAAAAAAAGCAATCAAAAATGGCATCTCGAACCGATTTTTTCCAAGCGGGAGATCTGGGAATGAAAAAAAGGATCATACTGATAAGATAATTGTTTATAACTCAAATTCTAATGAATTGAGCGTAAAAAGACATCACACGGTACCTCATACGTCCCTTGAAGAATCTCCTTAGCAAGTTTCATGTTTCTACTTTTAAAAATATGTCTGAAATTGTATCGGAAAATTTCGAGCTGTTGAAGGTGGAAAAGCGTTTTTTCGAATACACCCTTAAAGCTCTCTTTAATTTTTTTATGCCTTTTTTATCTTTTGAATTGCGCATTGATACACGCTACTCTTAATTTTATGCCCATGTATGGCCTTCTAGCACTGTTCTCTTTACATTTTTGCTTGATCCTCTAATTTTTTTTTTGAAAAGTGTATTTATTTATTTTATTTTTTTTTTAAATAAAGTTTCCGTGTGGAAAAAGAAGGAAAAAATTCAGTTTTGCAACGCATCCCTTTTTTTGTCACAAAACTATTAGTTCATTTTGTTTAAATTCTTTTTTTTCTATTGATATCAGTAATTGCCACATCCTTAGTCTGTTATGTTCCGTATTTTTAATTCGTATATAATGACTTGTTTTTCCTTTTTCTTAGTTAGTAAATAGTCAGTAGACAAAGTCAGTTTTAGTCTGTAGAAGAAAAATCAATTAAAATGTTTGCATCTGATAACATGATTTAACGAACAATTCATCCTAAATTTCATACTTGATGAAAACGTTTTTTGTTTAAGAGCAGAAAAAAAAAAAAAAAAAAAAAAAAAAAAAAAACGAAAATAGCAAAAAGGTTTTACTTTAATTAACACATACTAAATTTCTTAGGAACTTGAAGTTTTGGTTGTTTTATTTCACAAAATCACCAATTTGCCACGTATTGCGTAATTGTATTTTCAATTTATTTTCTTCTGTTATTTTATCACAAAAATAAATTAGTTCATTCTGTTTAAATTCTTTTTTTAGTTGATATCAATAATCAGGTATGTAGTGGAGGTATATGGTGGTATACACCGGATACCTTCTGGATTTTTTGAAAGAACACCATATACCCCCTGTTTCTTAAGAAAGCTATAGCATACATACTCTAGGGTTATACCTTTGCTTTGAGTGTACCTTCTGCTTAGAGCGTATATCCTCTGTTATTACACCTCGGTATTACGATTACACCTCTGTCAGTAATTCAGCCCGTTCTTTGTTTGATATATACATATCGCATTTGTAACTGGTCTATGGTGTCTTTTATTTCCAAATTTTTAATCTGTTTTGACTAAAAATGAATAAGAACGGTCGCATTTGAAAAATATTTTAATGAAGAACCCATTCCAAACCTTACTCCATGAAAGAGTTTTTTGTCTTCAAGAACAGCAACAGAAAAAAAAAAAAAAAAAAAAAAAAAAAAAAAAAAAAAAAAGGTGAAAAGTTTTAACTTTCTTTAATTAACACATACAAAACTTCTTTGGAACTCGATGTTTTAGTTGTTTTATTTCATTAAATCATCATCATTAGTAGCTTAGAAGAGTTATTCGCGATCTCTGCCAGGTACCACGCAGTCTTCTGCTGGAAATCCGTTTTTTTTTTTTTTCCTTCTTCACCGTGATCTTCCGGTTGTTGTCATTTAAAAATATTTGCTTTGTCACGTTGGCAACATTTCAAGAGAGTTTGTGACGGTTTGCAAATGAATCGCTGTTGAAAAAAGAATAGAGAGCAAGATTATGTGAATTCTTGGAATGATTATATGAATGAATCAGTTTTGCATGCCAGTTTTAAAGTTTTAATTTTGTTTGTTATTTCTTTTCTTTCTTTCTATTTTTATTAGTTCTAAAACGTTAGTGTTATCAATGTTTAAAATACGAAAAAAATACCGGGGAAAAAGATTTCGATGTTCTGGTGAAAATAACGGTGCATATTATCTTTCAATTTTAAATGAATAAAAGAAACTTGATTTTTCTTTGCTGGTCCCAGTAAAATAATTAAATGTGAAACCTATTTAAGATGATGGTAGTTCATGCATTGAGCAGTTAAAAGGGGGAAAAAAATACCAAATTATAAAACAGCAATGCATTAAATAAAAGATGTTTTAGTTCTTTTAATTCATTAAATCATCATCATTAGTAGCATAATAATAATGAATGAATTCAGTGAAAATTTTGTATTCTTTAAATATAAATAATGAAAAAAGTAATAGAGGTTGTCTCTATATTGTTATAGAAACAGACTTCAAAATTTTTTAAATACTAACACTTAATTTTGACACTAGATATCAATTCTAAGTTTTTTAAATTAGCCTAAATATAAAATTTATAAAATATCAATAAATATAGGTACTGAGATATTCAATATTTAAAATTGAGGCATTTTTAAAACTATTTGAAGTAAGCACTTCGACTTCAGTTAATACATGTAAGTAAATTTTTGCTTTGTGCATTCATTATTATTTATAATATTCTACTTTGTAAAGATAATGCAAAGTTTAATTATACTTAAGGGGTTCCGGGACACATTTTAAAACAATTTTTATTTATTAAGTGAAAATGTTGAGTTTTTTTTTGTGATGGTTAACCTTGTTAGTAGTAAACAAAACCGCATGATAAAACTTATCATAATTATTAAAAAAAAATATTTAAAATTTATTAAAAACGTGGGGTAAATTAAAAATCGTTATGACTTGAAATATTATTTTTAATGTACGATTAGTGGTTTATTTACAGGAACACTCTGAATAATTCGATAACATTATGGTAAGAAAAATCGTTTGAAGAGTATTTTAATGACATAAATCTATTTCAAATGTATTGAAACTTAATAAACGAATTTCACAACGATCACATTAAAACAGAGCATTCATAGCAATTTTTATTAATTTACAGAGACACACAAAAGAATCGGTTACAGTATTGTCTTTGCGTAATAATTGCTGGAGAGTTCGTATTAAAATTAGGCATACGCTTTTAAATTTAATTAGCTTTTTGCGTATTACTTTTATATATAAATTCTGTACCTCAAATACAGGGCTGCACAAAAGTATTCGCATACCATCATCTTCATTAGAAGAAATTACTTAAGGTGAATTTTCTGAAATATATGTATCTTTTAAATAAACTAAATTTTGGAATGTATGTTTTTAATAGATACAAATCCCTACATCATATACAGGCCTGCTAAAAAATTCGAATAATTTTCTGATTATAGATGAGAACAGCTGAAATTCGGTTTTGAAATGCGTTATACTTTTCTATATGATGAAATGAGACATAATGTTTTAGTTTTTTAAACAAAGCAGTTTTGTTGCATTTTTCTGAATGTGTTGGAAAGTACTTTATAATCTGTGCTTGACGCGTGATATTTTGTCTTTATTGTTTTTTTTCTTTATGTTCGCCTACACAACTGTGTAGATCAGGTCTTAAAGGGTTAAAAATAACCTAAACCTTTAACAAAAACTAAGAAAGAAAGTAAAAAGAAAATAGTCGTTCAGTGAGAAACTTTTAAGAAACATTTTAAACTTTTCCACGAATTAAATAGTTACTCTTTTACACGAGCCAAAATTCCGCACGCAGAAGTAGAAAAAAAAGATCTAAAGAATCCATTATTTAAATGTCATACTAGACATATACGCTGTTTAGATGTCAATGAGATTATGATGTTAGTAATTTATTATAGCATTAATTTATTATTATGATATAACATCATGTATGTATTACTATTATGTAATATCATACATGTATTATTATCAGATAATATCATATATTTATTATTTCACATAATATAATATATTTATTGTTATCATATGTGAAAAAAATGTTTAAGAAATTTTCGATATTAAGCTATGTAAAAGAAAAATTTAAGCTCGACTTTAAATTTTACAGAAAAAAAGTGGAGAGAATTTAAAATAACCTAAACCTTAAAAAAAAAAAAAAAAAAAAAAAAAAAAAAAAAAAAAGTAAGAAAAAAAGAAAGTAAAAGATAAAAAAAAAGAAAAGAAAAAAAACCTTTAAGTAAGAAAGAAAGAAAGTAAAAGATTCACTCAATAAGAAACTTTTAAGACACATTTTAAACTTTTCCACGAATTAAATAGTTACTCTTTTACACGAGCCAAGATTCCACACGCAGGAGAAAGAAAGGGGGAAAAAAAAAAAAAAAAATAAGATCTGAAGAATCCATTACTATGTTATATTTAAATGTCATACTAGACATGCACTCTGCTTACATGTCAATGAGATTATGATGTAAGTAACTTATTACAGCATTAATGTATTATTATCATATAATATCATATATGTATTATTATCATACAATATCATATATGTATTATTATCATATAATGTCCTTTATTTATTGCTATCATATTTTAAAAAAATATTAAAACATGATCGATATGAAGCTAGGTAAAAGAAAGATCTGGGCTCGACTTTAAATTTTACAAAAATAAATAAATAAATAAATAAATAAATAAATAAAATAAATAAATAAAAATAAAAAAATAAAGAAAAAATAAAGAAGGGAATCTTTTTTCTTTATTTTTAGCATCACTTACACAATTGTACAGGTCAGGTCTTACAGGGTTTTAAATAATCCAAACCTAGAAAAAAAAAAAAAAAAAAAAAAAAAAAAAAAACTGAAAAAAACTGAAAAAAAGAATGAAAGTATAAGACTCACTCAATGGGAAACTTTTAAGACACATTTTAAACCTTTCTATGAATTAGATAGTTACTCTTTTAGACGAGCCAAGATTCCACACAGAGAAGAATTAAAAAAAAAAAAAAAAAAAAAAAAAAATCTAACAGATTCATTACTATTCTATTTAAATGTCATACTACACATGTACATTGTTTAAATATCAATGGGATCATAATATAAGTGATTTATTATATCATGAATTTAATAAATAGCAAATTACTTAATATTTTAGGAATTCATGTTTTCGTAATGCATTGTATGAAAAAAACACTTCTAATTCGAAGTGCAAATAAAATCGATCTTTCCAATAGCCTGAGTTTTAAATATCTATACTAATAAAAGAACAAAACGCTCTGTCTGTCTGTGTGTCTGCGATGGCTAGCAAAATCTACAGCACGTACGAAGCTCAAAATTTTTTTGAGAGTAGCCCAATATCTCTCCTGATGCACCTGAAGCTCAGAATTTCAAAATTCTATTTATTAACTGAGTAATTAATTAAATTCCAAAGCTCACTCTCATAAAAAATCGCCTTTTTTCGCTTTTTTCCATTTCATTTTCTTATGGTTGATTGGTTGCATAAAATTTTCGCAGAAATAATTAAAAAAGCTGGGACAGACCTTTAAAATTCATAGACTGGCAAACTGGTAGTTTAAATGAGGATTTTTTTTTTTTTTAATCACAGCTGCTGTACACCGTGGAGAAAAAGATAGGTGGAGGCGAAGTAAACCGAAAAAAGGTTTGCAACACGGAGTAAGAAGTGTCTTACTACGTGGTTTGCAATATTAAACCATTCATCGCTGAAATTTTAATGTCTCAAACAAAAGCACGAGGAAGGAATTTTGTATTAATAAAACGAATTGAAAGAAACGAATTACAGCTGAAGCATATTTTACGAATAAATAGTAATTTTTTAAAATGGTTTTTTTCTATTATATTATTTAGGTTAAAGTTAGGTTAAAGTTAAATTGCATTTATGTTATGGTTAGAATAAGGATATGTTACAATAAAGTGAATACATTTAGGCTAGGTTACATTTGTGTTATATTTAATTTACGGTAGGGTACTGTTAAGTCGCTGTTAGGTTACAGACAGGTTCTGGTTACGGTATAAAAGTTTAAAAGGTTAGGAATTTATACACAGAGTGAACCTATACGCAAGATTTGATTAAAAATAACACTTACTTTTGTTAAATAGCTCTGAAATTATAGTACTATATACCAACCTTTTAGCTACCATCGTGTATCGATTTCATTCATGGTATAGTCGGATTTAAGAGTGATATAATTAGTTTGAAATTCAAAATATTTCACTTGGGATTTGTATGTGAAAATAATAATTAGTTACGTGACTTAACAGTGATTTTTACGGGTAAATATCAACTTTTTTACACGAAAATCATGCAATCGTTGGATACATATTCCCTCCCGCGTTTTTCATTGCTCATTTTGAGTATTTTTAGAGCTTAATATTAGTTGTTTTTAAAACCAATTTTTCACACAGTCAGTGGCTACATATTTCAGACAATGCATTTCTGCATGTAACGAGTTAATGATAAAATCATACAAATTTCAAGTTCGTTTAATATTGTTAATACGGACCCGGGCAACGCCGGGCGTGTCAGCTAGTGTACAATAAAATTATTCAAAATCATCTTTTAATTGAAACATAAAACAGTGCACTGTAAAAAAATTCAAAGAACGCTTCACAGCTGAAGTGAAACGTTTGTGTATGAAATGAAACATAGCCACTTTTAAGATGCGTTCGTAATTATGTAAATACGTATCAGCTATAGTCATCGTTCAGTCCGTCCGTCTGTCCGCATATAACAGAGCAAAAAAGGAGTAAAAAAGGCAGTTAGTTGCTTTTTTTAAAGCAATACCTGTGAGAATTTTTTTACAGTGTGACAAAAATTAACAAGAAATAAAAATCATGCGTTAAGCATACATTAGGGTGCACTATCCAACATTCACATTACTCTAACAAAACTTCATTGTTTAACAAGGTAAGTTAAATACACCGTAAAAAAAAAAAAAAAAAAAAAAAAAAAAAAAAAAAAAACATTTACATTACTTTAACAAAACTTCATTGTTTAACAAGGTAAATTAGATACAAAAAAAAACATTCACATTATTTTAACAAAATTTCATTGTTTAACAAGGTAAGTTAGATACACTGTATAAAAAAAAAAAAAAAAAAAAAAAAAAAAAAAAATTACGGCAAAAACCGCTGGCAGCAATGTTGCCAACAGTTTTTGCCGCAAAAATTGCGGCAAAATTATTAGATACAGTAAAAAAAAAAAAAAATCTCATTATACTGCAATTTTTAAGGCAAAAACTGCTGGCAACATTGCTGCCAGTAATTTTTGCCGTTTATACTTTTTTTTTTTTTTTTTTTTTTTTTTTTTTTTTTTTTTTTTTTTACAGTGTGAACCTAAATAAATAATTTAGAAAACGAACTCATCTGAAAAACAGATTTCAGTGATTACCATTAATAGCCGGAAAGGCAATTCAAGTCTTTTGAACAAACTTGTATTTTATATATACATTTGTACCTATTCTACAGGGTGGATCTAAAATCTTGATCAAAACTTCAAGGGGTGATAGTACACATCAAGGCAAATAGGAAACTAAGGGTCCCAAACGTCTTCCGATGGAGATAGGCGCCATTAAAGTTTAGGATGCAAAATTTCAAATGATTATAAAAAATGGAAAAATTTATCGATTCGTTTGCGGTTTTCACCAGAACTATTCTTTATGTCAGTATTTCCTGAATATGAATTATAAGAATGAATTTCAAAAAATGCCGATAGAGGACGCTTTAGAATTTGGAATAACGAACAACTATTTTTTGCATCTCATTAAATGTTTTCGGAAGCTTAACACTAGAACGCCGGAAAGGTGTCAATTCGACACCGATTACTAAACTAAATGTCGATTCGAACCAGAAAAATCTTCAAGAAATAAGTTATATATTATTTGCAATGAAATGAGCTAAACAAATAAACAAAATTATTTCAAATTATTTTTCTGGTTTTAAATATATTTTATAACAGTTGCGTAAAATTTCCCGGCGTTCTAGTGTTAAACTTAAATTTTGGGCTAAAAATCTGAATAGTTGGGAGTGGTTAAAAAGCGCAAACTGAACTGTGCTCAGAGGGGGTGGGAGGAAGTTCAAATTCCAAATGATTATAAAAAACGGAAAAATTGGTCGATTCGTTTGCGTTTTTCGCTAAAACTACTCTTTAAATCAGTATTTTCTTGAAAATAAATTTTAAAGATAAATTTCAAAAAATTCCGTTAGAGGGCGTCTTAAACTTTAGAATAACCAACAGCTATGTTTAACCGTTATTTTTACGTCTAATTAAATGCTTGCAAAAGCTTAGACTTAAATTTTCAGTCCAAATTCTGAATCGCTGGGAGGCGTTAAGAAGCGCAAACAGAATAGTGTTCAGGATTTGAAATTTAACCCCCCCCCCCCCCCCGCTTGACACAGCTCAGTTTGCGCTACTTAACCACTCCCAACGATTCAGATTTTGAACTCAAAATGCAAGTTTAAGCCTGAGCAATGTACTACACATAACGTAATCTATAATAACCACCTTCTAATGCACCACAATAATGTATAATAAATTTTATTTTGTTTAAAATATTCTAACACCATGAGAGTACACTGCAAATGATTTCCCTCCATAATGGGTGATCATAATGTAATGGAATAATTTTGAATGCCCCTATGAATGAACTATAAGGGCTAAAGTACTTCAATTACAATAAGGGGCTTATCATGGTAAACATCAATAACGTACATAAAATGTATGTATATCCCACTGTATTTTTAAGAGTTTGAGCATGGACAGGCGGATGATCAGGTCAGACGTCTGTCTGACCTGACAAACCGTAGACAAACCGTATTCATAAACATTTTTCATTTATGTTGGAAAGTGGTAAAAAGAAGGAAAAGGAAAGAAGAAATAAAAGTAACACAAAATCGAAGAATTAATTTTAAATATCCAAAGATCTGGCACATTTCCTTTTTATTTTCATTTATTTTTCACGTTTCTTTTTTTTTTTCTTTTTTGAGAAAAAGATAAACAAAATACAATTAAAGTAAGAAAAAAAAAATCGAAATATTTGGCACATTTCCTCTGAATTTATATTTATTTTCCACCTGTTTCGAAGATTTCTAAGGTTTGGCTTATTTCCTACTAATGTTTTTTATTTATTTATTTATTTTCTGCTAGTTTATTATTTATTTTTATTTAATAAACAGATAATTTCAATTAAATAATACACACACACAGATATATATATATATATATATATATATATATATATGTATATATCACCTTTTCTTGCCTGTATCTTCTTTTTGTTTATTAAATTAAATATTTCATAGTTAATTATTTCACATATAGATATGCACTCTATTCCTTGAATTTCTATACTTGCATTTTTAATATATGAAATATATATATATATATCGAAAGAAATTTAATTTATTTAAAGAAATTGTGCGTGTGATTAGAGGTATGCCCGGGCCGTGTCCTGCAGTCAGCTGATTGGTTGAGGGCCAATTTTAATCAAAATACTCGGGCCGAGCCGGAACAGAACGGACCTATTCTTCAGTTGTTCCGGGCCGATTATAGAGTTTATTTTTTTTTTCTGAATGATAGACTCAGATGGGCCTCGTCATCTCTCTTTCGGGTCCCGGGCTTTAATTTTTTCTGCAGTCTCGGGCCGGACTTGACATATTCCTTTCAGATCGGACCGGAATTGGGCTTCATTCTTCCTAGAGGTCTGCACTAGTAAAAAAAAATTTACTATTGGTCCCGATCCCGCCTGTATGGAAATCATTCGCTCATTCCGACTGGGTCTGGCCTATGCAAAATCAGTAAAATCTGGCCCGACTTAACAGTTTTTTTCCCCTTCAAAAAATGTATGTATTTTTAAATTGCTATAATTTTACCATTAAAAATTTTATTATTTTTAATGAATACTAAATATATTTCTGGGTAATAAAAATAAAGCACAGCAAAAGGAACTCTGAAAATGAATCTGTCTATAAATCCTGTCCTAAAAGGCAAATGTGTTGATTCATGCAAAATAAATTTAATAGCGAACAAAAACAACATAACATATTTAGAACAAACTACGTTCTTGCTAAGAAGGAATCCTATCAATAATGGTTTTTTTTTTTTCTCCTATCCTTTGCGAATCCGTCTTAGCGGATTTTACTATACATCATTTTTCAGATTTTTAAGTTCCCAAGTCATGGAATAGAGATTTACGATATTTAGTTATAACTAATGCATTTACATAAAAATAATTTTATATAATTTTTATATAATATAAAAAAAATATATATTGAAGTCCAACGGGATTTTTGAAAAGGAAAGTCTTTAAACAAGAAAAAAAACTTAAATAAATATTTTTGATCAGAAAAAATTCTTGTAAAAAACGATTTTTAACTACATCGACACGAAAATTTATGTTTTCTAGAAATTTAGTCGGTTTAGGCTAATCAAGTTTTTGTACGAGCAGGGATTGGCCGAACTTTTAGCTTTTATATCGAACCGGACTAGTTCCGAAATTTTACTTTTTGTATTAAATTGTGTTCATTTTTTTTTTTTTTTTTTTTTTTTTTTTTTTTTTTTTTTTTTTAATTTTAAACCGGGTCGCGTGAATAATATTTGTTTTCTATCGGCATTGGCCGGCGTAAAGAAATGTTTGTACGACTTGGACCGGACCCAATAATTTTGACCCGTGTACACCTCTTATTAATATTTGCAAAATGCATCTGTACGAAATAACAGCTTTCTAGCCTGGTACCTTTTTAGCCCGTCTAAAAAGATCTTTCTACAGCTTGGACAAGACCCAATAATTTCGGCACGTGTAGACCTCTTAATAGTGTTTGCACAACGTAACTGTAAACTGTTTTGTAACACAGATTAAATTCTTTGGAATTATAAATTACCGAATTAAAGAAGCAAAAGGAAAAGAAAAAAAAGAAAGATAAATGGGAGAACACACTATATAAGATAAACGAAGAATTCAACTATCTGAAAAATTTTAAAACGTTTCTTTAGTCAATGCGTGTAATAAGCATCGGATTTATAAAAAATTTGTAACTTAAAGAAAAAAAGTTATTTATTTACGTCTTTTTATGTATATTATTTATTTTTTACCCTGTTGATCTAATAGATCCGAAGATTTTATAGGAAACATGTGGGTAAATGTGATCGCAGATCGCACCGAGGGTTTTGTTTAATGTTTCTTTCAAAACACTTTATCCTTTAATTAATAAATCCAAAGTGTAATTTATAATTATTAAATTCTTACATAGATAGTAGCACCAATAAATTTAATTTAAAAATAATTATGAAAGGAAATTACTTATTAATTAAATTAAAAATTCAAATAAATTCAAATAAAATCTTAAATTCAAAATTCAAAATTTTTTGAAAATCCGAAAAACAAAAACAAAGAATAGTGGAGATATAAATAACATTTTTATTTTATAAAAGCAAAACAATTGTTTAAAATTAAATATAAAATGCTGAATAATAAATAAATCTCAAAAAAAAAAAAAAAAAAAAAAAAAAAAAATAAATTAAAAGGAAATTGAATTTTAAAAAATATTATGATTGTCAGATGAACGAAACCTTAATAATGGGTCAAAAAAACCCTTAAATTGGTCAAAAAATACGAAATTTCTTATTTTAAATCCATCTTAATATGAAGAATTCAAGTTCCGGCATTAGAGTTTGAACTGAGTACCTTTTGTTTATTAACGAGATGCTGCACCTCCAAGCTATGATATCCACCCGGAAGCCGTTGAAATTAAGTTTCTCTTTTAAAATTTAAATCGCAAAAACAAACGAATGACACTGAAAAAAAATAATTTAATTTAAAAAAATAGACTTTTTCAAAATTTTATGATTTGTTTTGTGACACGAGGTATTCAGCTGTAAGTACACAAAATTTGCTGTCTCTGACTTACATAATTTTGTACATGGACTCTATGACGGATGGACAGACAGAGGACAGAGATGAATAGGGTTTCGTCAGATGAACGAAACCTTAAAAAGTTCCGAATAAAATATATAAAAAAATCTATTTCCAGTTATGAAAAAAGAAAAAGAAGATAGAATTTTTAAAATGTTAATTTTTTTTTAGAAAATCCATTTATTTAAAAAAGTTATTGCTTTACTGAGAATTTCACGCTCTTTGTGATTTATTATGACAATGCTTTATGTAAATATGAACCTAAAAATATAATATAGGTTATAGTTACAAAATATTTTTCATTTTATTATTATTATTATTATTATTATTATTATTATTATTATTATTATTATTATTTATTTAGGTACCGAATCTTTTTAAGAAAACCATAAAAGTATTTCCATGAAGAAAATCTCCAACAAGTTTCCGTAAACGCCTAATCCATACTTTTTTTTATTACTATTCTTTCAAACGATTTTTATTTATGCCTTTGAAAGTCGAAGTGAAAGTAGTTTTGGAACCATGAACTTCAATCACGGCGTTACATAATTCTGGATTTCATCCAACAGTTTCTCGGAAAGCTTTTTCTACTCCACGAAGATTTAGAATGGGGAGGAGAAGGAAGCTGGAAGTCAAGTTAGCAACACGTAAGAGAAGAAATTCGAGTTCTTGTTTGGCACATGTTCTCACAAAATGTATAATTATAAAGTGTGCTTTTAATTTTTTTTTCCAGCTGCTTTTCACATTTAAATTTTATGGTGGTTTATGGAGGTTTTGAATCCAGGTTTGTTTTTAGTGTCAGCAAAAAACATTAAAAATCTGTTTGCACGTAGATCTTATTAATGCTATTCTGTGGGGGATAGTTCATATTTCAAAATAACAAGAATGAAATATCCTGAATCAGCTATAGATCATGAAACGCTTTCCAATATTAAGGCTCTTTTTCACTCAATTTTCAATTTCCCCTCGGTAATGTTAAAAGTCTTTGACGTTTGATGAATTCTTATATTAAAAATAGTGCTCCCCCCCCCCCCCACACACACACACATACTTTTCTGTGCGCTTTTTTCTTCTTAGTTGTCAAAGTATTTAAAAAAATTATGCTTAATTTAATATTATATGTGTTAAAGGCGGACGAACTGGGAGTAAAATTTTAATACTTCATATAATATTAAGCTTATATTTTAGAAATATTTTGAGAACTAAGAAAACAAGTTGGAAATTGCACGTTATGCGTAGCAAATGAGGTGCGTTCGTACGATAACAAAGTTTGAAATATATTCAGATCTTGCTGTTATAATAGATAGTATTTTTTGGATAGAGTATAGTGGTCGAAAATTTTTTTCGCGTTACTGTAAATACACAGGAAGTAACTTTTATTATACATCAGCAACGTATATCATATGCTATACTATATGCTTTCTTTTATACAGGAAATAATTTGTAGTATTCCTCAGCAACGTATATCAATCTCATAAAATGTTAAATAGTTAATTACAATTAAAACGCGCAACAAAAAATATTCTCCCTATACCATTATGTAATGGAATACTTTTGTGTGACCTTGTAAATCAATAACAAAAGTTTTTTGCACCACAGATTGTGCAAAATGTATATTATAACATGTACTTCACAGATGCATAACAATTTTATTGTGTTCGAATAAGGGTAACACCATTAAAATGCATTTGAAACTTTTTTCCCCATTGACCGTAATCTAACGGAATACTTTTAATTGTCCCTATAATTGATCTACGCATCCAATTTTCATAAAATTTGAAATGACTCGACAAAAGTATGTAATAATCATATATTTTAAATTTCAAACGATAAAAATGAATTTGAAATTTTTCCCCCCCATTGACCGTAATGTAATGGAATACTTTTGTTTGTCCCTGTAATTGATCTATTCATCCGATTTCCATAAAATTTGAAATGACTCGACAAAATTATATAATAATAATATTTTTTAAATTTCAAACGATTCGGTTGGGTAGTTTTTGCGTTGTTATATGCGGACAGACGGACGGACTGAGCGACAACAATAGGTGCTACGTATTTACATAATTACGAACGCACCTAAAAAGAGCCATACTTTAAGAAGAGTACACGGGAAAAAGTAGTTAAAAATATTAATTTACCGGGAAGATATTTCAAATATACGAATGTATCACATGTCTTAACATGCCTTTTTGGAAAAGGCTGCTCGTCATTTAGTTTGCGAATTCGATAAAGTTAAGTCTACGGGGGTGTGATGCATTATTATATTTTGAAAATCTCCTAAGGAAATTCATATTGTTAACTTCTTTTTTCTGTGTTCTTTTCTTAAAGGATGGCTCTTTTTTTCTTACTTCTCAAAATATTTTTTAAAATCTATGCAAAATTTTTCTCCCTTTTTGAAGAATAGATCTTAGAAAAATTTTGTGAACTAGGAAGAAAAAAGAGACATCCTTTAAGAAGTGTACACAGAAAAAAAGAGAATAAAAAAATTAATATACTGAAGACAGGGCTCCCAAATGGTCCGTGAACTAAACATCAATAATTTTTAACAAAAAAATTCATGATAGGTTTCTAATAAATTTGCACTAAAATTAACATCCAAAGGGTTTTTCTCGGCAATTTACAAGAAAAATCTAAAAAGAAAATATCTCTGAAAATTCTTATGTTCAGTTCGCGGACCATTTGGAAGCCCTGTGAAGAGATATTTTAAATACAGTCGAACCTCGTTAACATGAACCTCAAGGGGAATCAAAATTTTGTTCATGCTAATAATAATTCATGTTATCAGTATCAAATCTTTGCATTCGGTTGTATAGAGAACTGTGAAAACAATTCATGTTAAAAGTAATTCATGCTAAGCGTGTTCACGTTAACGAGGTTTGACTGTATACGAAAGCATCAAACGCCCTTATACGACATTACAGAGAGAAATTCGGAAGCTGAGTAAAGCAAGTTTACTCTTGAATGGGATGAAACAAGATGGAAAAAATTTTTTAGATCATGGTACATTTTTAATTTAATTTTTTTAAATACTGCGCGTGGTTCTTCGTTTATATCTCATATTTGCATGTCATCTGTATTGACTGTCAGACGATTTGTATTTTTATTTTTATTATGATTATGTTTCTTATTAGATTGAAGCCAAAACATGCCAATGTTATCTGTTTTTAATTTTTTGCAACACTTCTTTCAAGTAAAGTAAAAAAAAAAAAAAAAAAAAAAAATATATATATATATATATATATATGTGGGAATATTGAGTGATTAGCTTATGATTTAAGCAAAACAAATATTCTTGATAAGATAAAAAGGTTTACTAGACATAAAATATATACGTAGCATTCAAAAATAACAGTAGAACTGAATAATATTTAAAATAAATAAGCTTCTCTGAGCTTTGGATTAAAAATCCATCCAACTCGCCATCGCTGAAATCTATAGAACACCTCGTTCTTTTTTATGCATCCTCACGTGAGTCTCAATTGGGATATCACGTTCATTAAATCATTGAGTATATTATCTTTAATTGCTTAATACTTCATCCTTTATACCCACATTTTCGGTCATCCTGACGTTCCTGGCGACCTCGCCAGCTGCCCCACGGCTTGACGTATTTTGCAATAGTGGATATCTTGTCCACCATGGTCTCCAATCCTCTTTGCATCATAATGATCATGTGATTTTTCTATAATGTTTTTATTAGGTCCATGGAATTTTCTCCTTTTCATTCCTGTTCCATACTGCATTTCTTGGATTAACTCGGTATCATTTAATTCATATCTGTTAGGTACTTTTCTCATCATGTTAAATTGCTTTCTATAACTACCATTACTCCAAAAATATAGATTTCTACGCGGACCATTAAAATTTGTTTTTATGCTTCTTTTGCCTTTAAATTTAAAAGTATCCTTTTCACACGGTTCAGCCCTTTCTTTTTCAAAAATTTCATATTTTCTTTCTGTTTGCTGTACCTCTAAATGTTTCTGTTTGCTGTTTCTCCAATTTTCATATGTGTGACGTTTTCCATCAAAATTATTTCTCGAATAATATTTCTTTTCTTCATCTCTATCATTGTAATCACGCTTCTTGTAATTTCTGATAAATTTCTGTTTATTTGCATTAACTCCTTCAACATTCCTTTCTTCCCTCGTATTTTTCCGTTTATAATATTTTTTAATTTTCCTCGTTTCATTTTTATTTTCATTGGCGCGTGCACATAAATTGCGTTTTTCTTTTAGGTCATTCATTCGTCCTGTTTGTGATGTCTCGTTTCTTTCATTCAATCTTTTCTTACTAATTAAATTTTCTTCTTTCTCATTTATTTCTTTTCTAATTTTCAAATTTCTCACGTGATTCAAATCAATTTCATTTTCTTCTATGACTCTCGCGAAATTAATCAAGTGATTACCTCCTGCATTATTATCATTTGCAAGTATAACATTTTCATCACGTGAATTATCTAACGTAGACGTTTTCATTTCATTATTATTTTTGGCAGCATGATTCAATTTTATATCAGAATTCTTCTGAACTTTAGTGTAACCTACTTGAATACTATTGCGTTTGCCAACGATCTTAATTCCGTTCTCGTCTATCGCCAAATTTAATTTGCTAATGACATCATATCCCAGTAAAATATCATATTCAAGAGATTCTAGTACGTACAAATTTGTTCTGATTAGAAAACCATCAATATTAAATTCATATGGGAAGTATCCTTTTGGATAAACAACTATTTTATTTATGCCGGACAAAAAGATATTATTTGAAAATAATCTTGGCGAGCCTATTTTCGTATAATATTCGTAACTCACCAAACTGATATCACTTCCAGTGTCGAAGAAGATCTGTGTCTTTTCACCGTTAATATCAATATTTTTCATGTAATCTGATTTGGCACTGTTAGTTTGCTTGATTACTGCGGAATTCATCTCTTTGTAGTTGGATAATCGCGGATTTTGGCTGTCATTTTTTATTTGTTTATTATTCCCATTATTACACTGCGATATTACGTGGCTAAGACGATTACTTTTGAAACACATAATTTGTGCCCTGTTCTTTTCATTTAAATAAGAAAATTCATTTACATTATCTGTATTATCTGCGAATTGTTGTTTTCTTAAAGTATCATAACGTTGAGATGGTAACCACGGTTTTGAATTGTTATTTTCGCGCATTTTTGACTTCCTATCTTCAAAGTGGTGTGAATTTCTATTCATGGTTTTAATATTACGCCTTGCTGTTTCGTAATCATCTAGTTTACAAACTAACGTATCAACACTTTTAATTTTGGGAAGATCATCGATGAAATGTTCCTTCATTTCTATCGGTAATCTTCTTTTGATTTGATCTACCAGTATTAATTCTTTTAAATCTTCAAAATTCGACACATCAAGACCGGTAATCCATTCTTCTAAATAATTCCTTAACTCAAATGCTAGATCGCGCCAAGTGGCTGAATTTTCTTTCTTATGCGACATTAATTTTTGCCTAAACTCTTCTGGCGTCAATTTGAATCTTTTGAGCAGCAAGTTTTTTACATAATCGTAGTTATTTGTTAATGTTTCTGGTTCTCTAGTTATAACATTAGCAATTTCTAGCGGCATTAAACTTAATAAGTGCATGACCCAATTCTCTTTTGTTATATTCATCCTAGAAATCTGTCTCTCGAATAGAGCTAAGTAGATACTAATATCACCCTTCCCATCAAAGTGTGACATTAATTTAGACAAATCTAGTTGCTTACCTGTACCAGTTACAGCCGAACCGTCACTTGTATTTATCATATTTCCTTGAAGTTCAATTTTTCGTAATTCGTACTCCATTTCCATCTTCTTTTCCTCTAATCTTCTTTCTGATTCTAACCGTAACCGTCTTTCTTCTTTTTCTGCCTCTAGTCGTCTTTCTTCTTTTTCTGCTTCTAATCTTCTTTCTTCTTTTTCTGCTTCTAGTCTTTCTTTTTCTATTCTCTCCGCGGCAATGACTTCAAGTCGAACTTTTACAAAATTTTCTTCATAATCCTTCGATTCAGTCACCAACTTTATCAAATCAATGATTCTTGGACTCTGAGGCACAATTATACCTAGATCATCACACAACGTTAACAAGTCCGCCTTTCTAGCTTTATTCAGAACAGACATTATAATTTTTGTTTACACTTCAACAAAACAATATAGTGCACTATCTTGCAGGCTTGATCACGGATAATTTCTAATCATTACACATATAACAAACAGTTCCTTTTTTACATAATACGTATTAGTTTAAAAACAAAACATTTTTCTTAGACTTAGACCTTCTTAGTGTAAAATAGCTTTCATCGTGAAATTCAAATTCAAATATAAATCAGCGAAATCATTCAAATCCAAGTCATTCAAATCCTTCAATCCCGGCAACGAACCCCCAAAACTTGTGGGAATATTGAGTGATTAGCTTATGATTTAAGCAAAACAAATATTCTTGATAAGATAAAAAGGTTTACTAGACATAAAATATATACGTAGCATTCAAAAATAACAGTAGAACTGAATAATATTTAAAATAAATAAGCTTCTCTGAGCTTTGGATTAAAAATCCATCCAACTCGCCATCGCTGAAATCTATAGAACACCTCGTTCTTTTTTATGCATCCTCACGTGAGTCTCAATTGGGATATCACGTTCATTAAATCATTGAGTATATTATCTTTAATTGCTTAATACTTCATCCTTTATACCCACATATATATATATATATATATATATATATATATATTAAAAAGAAAAATTTTGTTTAGATACCTGTGACAGAATTACAAATTTTATAAGTTTATAAGTTTACTGTCCTTTATTCATTTCTCAATTATGCATTATTTTTCAAAAACCATAAGATGCCAGTATCAATGCATGTTGTCGTTTTTTCCCACGCAAAAATTTGATCCAATTCTATATTGAAAGTAGCGGAATTGCATTCCATCGGACAATGTCATAATGTTGATCCTGAGATAGCAATCTACACTGTAAAAAAAAAAAAAAAAAAAAAAAAAAAAAAAAAAAAAAAAACTAGTCGTTGGGGGGCCACCGTAATACTTACCCATCATAATATAAAATATGAAAATAAAACGCGTGTCTATGGCAACTCCAAAATAAAATTCAAACGCATAAATAAATAATTTTAAAATACAATAATGCTCCATTAATGAATTGCTGATGAGCCAATTTTGACTAATTATATAAAACGCCAAAAGATTCGAGTAGTACCGGATTGCGTAAAAGAAACATCCTTATAACTCAAAAAATAATAATCATATTAACTAAAAATTTACTGGGTTGGATTGAGCGTCTCATTTCCAATAAAAATATACCTGTGAATTGAAATTTGAATGAAATACAGGGTCATGAAAAATCGAAGAATTTGAAAAACAGGATTACACATATCTCGACAACTAATAATCAGATCGACCTCGTTTTTTATGCAAAATTTGTGTTATTTTATTGTCTTTTACGTCCAGTCCTTAAAATAAAAAAATTCGAAAATTTTTATATACCTTTCATCAGAACGAATTTTTCGAGAGTCCGGAAAAAATAGTTCCGGATAATCGAGGTTACTGATATTAAAAAGGCTTCGTTCCATTCTTACATACTAAGTACATACAAAATTTCAAGTCTCTATCTCAATTTGTTCGGGAGATAGAGCGGTTACAGACAGACAGACAGACAGACAGACAGACAGACAGACGGACGGACGGCAAAATTTTTTTTCTAAAAATATGTTTTTCGGAATCTCCAGTATCTAAAACGTGTAAATCCGTCAAAAAATTTTTTTCGATTTTCAAAACGATTACAAGACTTACCCTATACTACGTATGATAGGTAAGTAAAAAAAAAAAAAAAAAAAAAAAAAAGGGTCGATCTACTAAAAAAATTTTAGTGATCCTTGCAATTACTAAAAAATATTTTTGTAATCTTACTCGGTTACAAGAAAATCTATAAGGATTACTAGAAAAAAGCTAGCAACCAATAAAGTTAATAGTTTTATATTTTTAATAGCTATTACTAAAACTCACTTGGTGTGGTCGTGATAGCCTAGTGGTCATAGTACCGAACTCCAGGCTGAAAGGTCTCGGGTTCGATGCTCGACACCACAAAATACACACCGAGTGTATGCAGTGTAAGTACTCGTTAAATAAAGGGATTATGAAAATCCTCTCGTAGCATATACCATGGGTAATGATCTCTGGACTATCTCTCCCCTTTAGAAACATGTCAAAATAGAGCAGGTGGCAATGTTTGGTGCTGCTATCTATTGCGGCTTTGCCAAAAATCCTCCGCGTCAGAAGTCTGTCCTCTTATACACTGGATGCAGCTCGAAGGAAGCTCCTGCCCTTCGGACACACGTAATGGTTATTAAAAATAATTTTGGAGCTATTACTAAAATTTGCTTGGTGGCTCATACTAAAAAGTTTCAAGTTAATTATACAAAAAATTCTTTTGTTCAGTTTACAAAAGAAATGTTTGTTTCACTTGCAAAAAAAAAAAAAAAAAAAAAAAAAAAAAAAAAGTTTGTAATGGTTACTAAAAATTTCTGTGAAATACAAATTTACTAAAAAATTTTTAGTAACTTCTTAATTTTTTTTTTTTTTTTTTTTTTTTTTACAGTGAACTACCTTCTATTGGGCTTAAAGGGATTTATATAAACTATCTTTTCAAACTAATTTTTATTTTATCTCGATGGTGTATTATTTGACCTATTTGCAAACTTATTGGCTTAAAACCCTATTTAAAAAAAATCTGAATATACGAAAATATAATGTAGCCAACTAAACAAAAATATACAA